>JAQMYK010000018.1:3876703-3893659 GCA_030014345.1 Clarias buthupogon | reverse complement strand
CATCTTTTCGAACTGTTCGCTCACGCACCGTTGGGGGCGTCGTAACACACTCGAGGACAGCGCTATCCGCTCCCTCCTAGCTCGCAGGCGTAGAGCCGTGCAATGAATGTGGGAGCACTAATACCTCTCATCCCTCCCCGCTGAGAGAGCTCGGCCAATTTAGCTCTCTCTGTGCCTCACAGCATCACCGGGATTCGAACCTGCGATCCCAGATGATAGGGCGAGTGCTTTAACCCACTGCGGCCTCACAGCATCACCGGGATTCGAACCTGCGATCCCAGATGATAGGGCGAGTGCTTTAACCCACTGCGCCATTCGGAGGCTCAAACTTTCCTTTTTAACATATCTCACAATTCTTTCTTTCTTGTTTGTCTCTCAATTTTCCTTCTTTCTTATACTCATATGAATTTTTCTTTTAATATTTCCATTTTTACTTTTTTACAGTACTTCTTTCCTTCCTTTCTTAATCGCTCTCTTTCACAGCTTATTTTTTTCTAAATCCCATTTCTCAGTCTTTCTTTCTTTCTTTCTTTCTGGTATTTCTTATACTCATTTTTTCTTTTTTCTTTCAATCTTTCCATTTTTACTTTTTTTACTCTCTTTTTTCTTTCTTTCTTTCTGGTTTGTCATTTTTTTTCTTTCATTCTTTCTTTCATTCAATTCTTTCACTGTTTCTTTCTCGTTTTTCATTCGTCTCTCAATTTTTTTTTTATTTAATCCTCATTTTTTCTTTTTTTTTCTTTTTTCCTGGTTTGTCTCTCAATTGACCTTCTTTCTTATACTCATTAGATTTTTTTTCTTCCAATCTTTGCACTTTTGTCTTTTTTCTTCTTTTCTTCCTTTCACTCTTTCTGTTGTTCTAGTTTGTGTCTCTTTTTTTTCTTTTAATTTTTTTCATTTGTTTATTGCAAACTTGACTTTTTATTAGCTCTTTTTTCTTTTATTGCTTCTTTGCATCTTTGTTTCTTTCGTTTTTCCTTTCCTCTTTTCTGGTTTGTCTTTCAATGTTCCTTCCTCAATTTAGTCTTTTTCATTTCAAACTTTCCTTTTTTACTTGCCTCAATCTTCTTTCTTTCTTTCTTTCTTTCTTTCTTTCCCAAATTTTCTTAAATATTCCCTTCAATAATTTCCCTTAAATATTTAGTCCCATCTTCCTTCCTGTCATCCTTCACTCCGTATGATAACCACACTTTCAATTCTTCCACTTTAATATTCTCCATTTCTGTCCAGGAGCCACAGCTCTGTAAATGAACTAGCCAGAGAAAAAACCCTAACGAACTCCCAAAACTTCGCCAGTTCCAGTGGCGAACTGTAAAGATTAATGGATTTGGCTCACATGTTTAACACTTTTTCAATGGAGTGAGGAATAAGTGGCCCTCAGAGACTCTGTAAAAAAATAAAAAGCTGAGGGCCGGCTGTTTGGGCTCGAACGGGTCTTTGATTAGTGAATTCTCATTCCTTCCATCAGGGACTTGTTCAGATTAACTGTGAAAACAGGAACTAAATAAACTGACAGATTCAAGTCAGGGATTGTTAACGTAACCGTTTCATGCCAAGGTTTGCTGCTGTAGCTGTAAATGTTGAAATGTTTAATGTGTTGTTTATAAGGTGGCCATGTTCTTCAGCATCTACCAACGTGTGCACCATTAAACTAGATCATACAGCAATAAAATTATACAATGCATATTAATATTCTCAATATCGCAAGCCAAGATTAGTTCCAAATATATCGGGTAACATTTTGACCCGAATGCATAATTTCAATTAAAAGGGCCAGGACTCCTGATACAAACTTATCAGCATATAGATATGGACCAATAGAGTCCATCTGCTGCCCCGGGCCTGGCCCCGCCCCACAGCGCTGGCATGTCACTGGCCAGCTTCCCATGTCAATCACGTCATGATGGATGAGGTGAGAGGTCATGAACCGTCCTCACCACACTCAGCTGCGTCTCAAGGTCCTGACTGTGCTGCTGCTTCAAAGTGTGAAATCAGTGACGTGAGGTTCAAGTCAGGACCCGGACCCTGCTTAGGAGATCCACGTGCTTTTAGCAAAGCATGTTGAGAGAACAGCAGCATGAGAGTACCAGGGAGGTTTCTGATTCTGAATGGACAGGAGGTCTGACAGAAGTCCGAAGTGTGGGTTGATATCAGTGTGTGAACACGTCATAATTTCTATACTTCTCACTTCCTGTCATGTCAAATTCCCTCCATCAGCAGAATTTTTGTTACCTTTCTCATTTTTCCTTTCTTTCTCTGTTTCTCATTCCTTTAATTTCCATTTCTTCTTCCTTCCTCTCTTCTGCCCTTCCTTCTTTCCTATGTTCTTTCTTTCCTTCCTCCCTTTATTCCATCCCTCATTCCTTTCTATTACCCTTCCTTTCTCCCTTCCTTCATTCCCTACTTTCCTCTATCCAATAAACATTTTCCTTCTTTCTTTCTTTCCTTTATTTCCTCTATACCCTAACCTTCTTTGTTTCTTTCTTTCTTGCTTTATTTCACCCATCTTCCCTGCTTTCTTCTTTATTTTCTTCTTTCCTTCCATTCATCCTGCTTTCCTTTCTCTCATTTCTCCTTCCTCCCTCCCTGCATCAATTCCTTCCTTCCTTGATTTCTTTCTATCATTTTTACTTCTTCTCTAAATTCCACTCATATTTTTTGATTCCTTCCTTCCTTCCTTCATTCCTTCCTACCTTCCTTCCTTCCTTCCTCCAGAAAAAAAAAACACAACACTACTGAGAAGTTGCGTTTTTGACTATTTAACTTAGTAAAAAGTAAAAACAAGAGGCTGGTGACTGAACAGTTGTTTATAGATGGTGTGATGTACAGTAACTGGAGCATTAGATGTCATTTTAAACACTTAAAAGGAAATTAAAAGTGTAATAATGTGGGACAGGGGAATCTTCGCTTTGACGTCAAGCATCATAATTCTTCAGTATTATTTTATTTCTGTCAATATCCTGCTTTTTATTGCATTTTTTTCTTCACTAAATTAAGATCATTGGATTCTGGCAAAATGGATCAATGATTATTTCTAATTTTCTTAGAATCAATATGGTTTTAAGAAATATAGTATATGAGCTCATCATTAAAATAATTGATGTTTACATGATTCTGATAAATGTGTGTATTTACTTTTGAATATGTAAATATCAATGGCCTTGAATATGTTTTCTTATCTTGTCCTCGGGTACATGGTGTTTCTCTGTATGTCTTTGAACCAGTGTTATTCTCTCTCTCTCTCTCTCTCTCTCTCTCGCTCTCTCACACACACACACACACATGCACATGGTCTATAAAGGGATTAAACAAGTAACTTCATGAACAATCTCCAATCATCATCATCACTTCCTGATTTTTTTAAACTTTTGATATTTAATCCATACATCATGACCCACGTGGCTCTTCTCCTCTCCGTATCTCCTCCTCGCTGTCCTCACTTCCTCACTGTCTATCTGTCCCACTCTGATCTCGTCTGATTTATGTCTGGCCTTTATGACTACCTCCGTCATTTCCCTGACACCTGACGCAGGAGGAGTTTTATGCTTTTCATAACTGGATGAGTTTCTTTTACCTCCTGTCTCTGTGCCGTAAATAAACAAGAGGAGCAAAATTCACTCCACGGGATTCACTCTCACCACGAGAACGTAATAAAAGCTGTGTTTTTTTTATTAAAAGTCATGTCTGCAGGAGACGTGTTTTATCCTTCTGGTTAATTGTTTTACACATGTTTTACTGCTTCCTAGGAAATAAAGATCTTGTTTGTCTAAAACTTGACTGAAGTTAGTGACAGGGTGGAGGTTTGACCTTGACGCTCTTCTGTCATGTGAGAAATCAGCTCAGCTCAGTTATTTTGGGATTCGGTTATGAAGTTTGACCCTTATTCATTGTTTCACCTGAACAGTCTAAAGTAATAAGTAATTACATACTTGTAATAATAATAATAATAACTCAACAGCAACAAGAGCAACAACAACAACAACAACAACAACAATAATAATAATAATAATAATAATAATAATAATAGCAACAATATTAACACATCAAACACAAAGAACAACCATAATAATAATAATAATAATAATAATAATAATAATAATTTTATCTTTTCCCTATTTATTTTCTTTCTTTCTTGTTTCCTTGTTATTTGTTTGTGAGTTTGTGGGTTGGTTGGTTGAGATGTCTATCCTACCTTTTCTTTGTTCTTCCTTTTTATCTTCTCTTCTTTGTCTCCTCCCTTTTGCCGTGACTTGTTTATTTATTTATTTATTTATTTATTTAAACTTCAACTTTTTCTATTATTTTATTATTAGCATTTTTTCTTCTGTCTTACCGTTTTTGTCTCTCCCATATTTCTTACTTTTTTTCTGTCCTTTTTTTTTTCTTTTCTTCTCTCTCTCTCTCTGTCCCTTTGTTTACTTTCTTTCTTTTATTTCTTTTCAACCTTAATCATTATTATTATTGTGATTATTATTATTATTGCTTTATTTTTGCCCTTCTTTTTCTTCCCTTTATGTCTTTCTCTCTTCCCCCTTTGTTCATCTTTCCTCATAGTTATTTTCATCTTCACATTCTGCTTTTTTCTATTTCTTTCTCTTTTCTTTCTTTCTTTGTTTATTTTTCCCCACATGTTTTGCTTTTTTTCTGTCTTACTTTCTCTTTCTTCCCTGTTTATTCTGTATTTTCTTTTTATAGATAGATAGATAGATAGATAGATAGATAGATAGATAGATAGATAGAACAGATAGTTGCCTAGATAACATTCACCTCATCTTGATAAAAAATAAATAAATAAATAATAATAATAATAAAAAAATTATATATATATATATATATATGTATATGCTATATTGGATGTATGCAGATGTTTGTGGTTTGGGTTGCGTCGTTCAGCAAATCCCCACCCCCTCCACCTTAATGGAACATAATACGCGTATTGCTAATACATGTAAAGTCCACACAAAAAATACAACTAAAGGTGAAAATAGTTTTATATTATATGAGTGGAATGATGAGTATTGTTTTTCAGTGTTTCGTATGAAAACAGCTATACACAGCTGATTCTCAGTCTGCAATAAATGGATATTGTACACAGAACCTGGCAACCCAGAACAACACAGATGCATTTATTTAAATACTAAAGTATTCTGTGTGTGTGTGTGCGCGCGCAGGGTCACTCGTCAGCAGCGTGAGCTCACACACTCCCCTGCCTCATTTCCTGTTTTGCTCTTAATTGAGAATGTTCTGGAAAAATCATTACTATATTAATGATTTAACACGGAGCAACTAGCTGCTGCTTTCTTCCCCGAGTGGAAGAGGAGGTTCGGCTGCGATCGATAGTCATGCGCACTCATTACCAGGGCACAGTGAGAGTGATTAGAGTGATTAGGACGACACCCATGACTTCAAATGATCTTTATTTTTAATTGCATATTATCAGGAGGCTGAGAGTAAACCTGAGATAATGACGAAACGGGAAAAAGGATAAATCTGCTCTTCCTCTGCTTTTTACTCACTGACTGCGCGCACACACACACACACATTTACATGTCTTACATTAGGTTTAGATGATGAGGAAGGTGTCTGATTCAGTCTGTGAACACGTCACTCATGCCAAAGCTCACATCTCTCTCTCTCGCTCTCTCTCAATGTCACACACACACACACACACACACGTGCTTCATCTCACATCAAATGTCTACAGGAAACCCAAAATGACAGTGGCACTTTCTATCTCTCTGACTTTTTTTTCATCGTTATCTTTCTTTCTTTCTTTCTTTCTTTCCTTTTCCCTCTTTTTCTCTCTTTCATTTGAACTTGTTTGTTTTTTGTTTTTTCTTACTTTATTCATCCCATCCTTCCTTCTCCATCCACGCTTCTTTATATTAGTTCATCTTTTTTTTCATTTCTGCCTACCTCCCTTTCATCAATTCTTATTTTCTTTCTTTCTTTTACATTATTACTTGTTTTTTTGTTTTTGTTTTTTGCAATTTTGTGTCGTTTGCCTTCATTCTTTCTTCACAAATCGATCATTCCTTACATTCATCCTTCTTACTATTGTATTATCCAAGAATCCCTCCATTCATTCATCCATGTTTTCTTTCTTCCATTCATCAGTTGTTTACCATTCATCTCTCTGTCCATCCATCCCTTCATCCATTCCTTCTTTTTATTCTTCTTTGTTTTTGTCTCCTCTCTTTTTCTTTCGTCCTTTCCTATTACATATTGCATTTCATTCTCTGATTTTTTTGTCTTTTTATTTATACATTTTCATTCCTTCCCATTTTTCTTTTTTCTTGCTTTCTTTCCCATGTTTCCCTCAGAGCTTTTTTTCCTTTTATTTGTTAATTTCATCTTTTTATCCTGTCCTCCTTCCTTCATTCATTCTCCACCCAAATTAATGCATTCATCCTTTTGTTTCTACCTACCTTATTTTCATCCATCCATCCATCCACCCACCCATCTCCCAATCCATCCCTTCATCAATGCTTTCTTTAAATCTTTCTTTATTTTTATTTTCATTTCTCTCTCTACTTGTTTTTTTGTCCTTCCTTTTTCTTGTCATTCTTTTCAACATGTCCTTCACTCCTTCACGCACCCAACTTTACACTCATTTATCCTTTCTTTTGTTCATCTATCACTTTTTCTTTTCATCCATCCACCCATCCATCACTTCACGCATGCTTTATTAAGTCCTTTCTTCATTTCTTTTATCTGCTCTCTTTCTTTCTTCTCTTATTACATTTCTTTCTTTCTTTCTCAACTTTATTCCATCTTTTCCTCTAATAGATAGATAGGTAGATAGATAGATAGATAGATAGATAGATAGATAGATAGATAGATAGAGTACTTGATTAATCATAGGTATTTTTAGACTAATTTCCTATTTTCTTTCTGTTTCCTTTCCTGTTTTATGTATTTCTTTTTGTCTGTCTGTCTGTCTCTCTGTCTGTCTGTCTGTCTTGCCTAAATTTTTGACCCAGCCCTCTTTCTTTCTTTTGATTTTTTTTCATTGCTTTTCAGATTTTTTTCATCTTTCTTTTTGCCCTTTTGTCATTCTTTCATTCTGTTCCTCCTTCATTCTATTTTCCATCTGTCCTTTCATCCATCCCTCCATCCTTCATCTATGCTCTCCCCCCCTCTCTCTCTCTAACCCTGTGTGATATTTGAACACTGTTGGCGCAGCAGCTCTATGGCTGCGTTGCTGTGACTGATCAGCCGTATAGCAATAATGTTCATGACTGTTAATGGAGTTTCAACAAGAACGATGCACAAACACTTCTGATAAGCGGAAGATCGTCATAACCGTGCAATAACCATCAGCCCCGATAAGGCGAGGAAGGCAGTAACCATTAGAGCGGGCGCGATCGAGCGGGGCCCTCGGTAGGCAGCCTACGAAGTGTGAACGGCAGACTCGGCTAGCTGAGGAGACATGAATATGAATGATTATGAAAATGAAACTGAAGGATCAACGAGCAGCCATCTGTTAGCTCTTCATGGAGAAGTGGCCTCTCATCTACACACTCAGAGAGACAGAGAGAGAAAGAGAGAGAAAGACGACAGAAAGACATGGTATGACTGATTGGCTGATTTGAGAGGACGTGATCCAAGAGTGACAATCCTGATACCATCCTCAGACACACACACACACACACACACTTCCCCCAAGCTCTTAGCGACGCAGCAGCAGATTGCAGACACAATTACTCCCCTGTCAGGTGATTATCTGCCGCTCTTAATGTAATCTTCCATTCACACGTTGCATATTTCAATTACGGCGGCGAGAGAAAAACAAGCTGCGTGTTGGAATGGTGATCACCTCGCCGCCGCCCGGCCGCGTCAACTGTAAGGGAACAGCAGCTGAAGGCAATTACGGCGTGTTCGGAGCCAATTATGATCGCTCTCGCGCTGGCGTTTATGCCACCAGCCAGGGAGTGTGCAGCGAGACGAAATTCATTTCACTACAATACGCCTGGTGCAGGAGTCGAGCTGCAGCGCTCAGGCCCAACACACCACCATTAGACCTGATAGGAAACCATTACAGGCCCCGGGAACGACATACTGGGAGCTGTGGGTAGAGCTGTAACACTGCACGCCTCACACACACTTGTACTATACACACCAACAGACACACACACATTTCTCAAAGCTGCTTTGGTTAGCAAAAGGACAAAGACATTGACACAGTGGCATGATCACGTGATCATTCCTTTCTTTCTGATTTTGCTACTTTAACTGTTGTTTTGCTTCCGTTTTAGTCTTTCTTTCTTTAAAATTTTTGTTTATCTATCTACGTATCTACTGTATGTTCTCTTTAATTTTCTTAGTTTTTTTGCTTTCTTTCTTTCTCTTTCTTGTACCTTCTTTCTTTTTCTGCTTTCTTTAATTTCTTCCTGTTTTCTTTATTTATATATTTTTCTTTTTTTTTCTTCTTTTCATCTAGCTTTTTCTTTCTTTCTTTCTTTCTTTCTTTCTTTCTGTTTTTCCTACTTCTTTAACCTTTGTTTTGTTTCCATTTTAGACTTTCTTTTTTTCTCTTTCTTTTATTTATTCTTTTTTTATATTCTTTTCTGTTTTCTGAACATTTTGCTTTTTTTTCTCCCACTTCAGTTTTTTTCTTTCTTTTTCCTGTTTTTTAAATGATTCAACTTATTTTTGCCTTCATACTTTCTTTGTCTTTTTCTTTCTTTCTCATTCATATACTTCTGTATATTTTTGCTTTCTTTTTGTATTTATTGTTTCTTTGTTTTGTTTTTTTAAATTATTTTTTTGTACATTTAATTTTTCCTTTACAATTCTGCTTGCTTTTTCCTTCTTTGTCTCTTGCTTAGTATTTTTCTTTCCATTTTTGCTCTCTTTCTTTATTTTTTGTAACTGTTTGATTCAAAGCTCTTCCCACAAACTAACAAATTACTGTAGTAAAAATTTGTCTTTGCGATTAAAAAGTGTGTATGTAACATACTGCAATGTGGCCCCAAACTTTACCTTAAAGTTCACTCAGGGCAAAAAAAAAAAAAAAACGTCACATATTAGGAAGTGAAAATGTCTCAAATCCAGTCAGACTCATCTATATTTTCTGTTTAGAACATTATAATAAATCATACAATCGTTAAACCTATTAGAACTGCAAACTTTAGACAATCTTAAACTATCAGCAGTTCATTTGGATTCTTTCGAGAAATAAAACTAAATGTTTTTCAATTGTCAATGGACTCTTTAAGACTCTTTCAAGCTTTAAACAGGTTACGTAGTTTTACTGCACCAGTATTTATGTATTTTACTGAACATGACTAAATATATTCAAGATATTTCACTTGCTAATTGTTCATTCCTTCTCTACTCACTATTATCTAATGCTGTTCCGTGCAGTTTGGCGTTAACAGTATACAGTAGATGCGGGCCTGTAGAGAGATGCTCACACAGACACATGCTAATAATACACAGAAACACGACGGAGACGTCGCTGTGAAAGAAGACACGGCTAAAAACCCGACACATGGACGAGGCGGCCAAGAAGCTGAGCAAATATAATAATGCTTTAAGCATGATGGATGCTCTGGAGCACACCTCGGCTGTGTTTTGGAAGCCGCTCTGATGTATTGTGTTGTATGGGAGCAACTTGTCTCGGCTGGATTCTAACCCCCGTGTTGGGAGATGAGCGATGGGCGTCTTGTAAACAAGTGACAAGCGTCCCAGGTGACAATTCCTAATCCATCATAGTGCTGTCAGCGCCGGCCGAAGGGGCGAACGGGGCCAGAGAAGAGGTGGGAGGGAGCAGACAGCTGCTATATGCCAATCCACATCATATGAGAAAGAATAAAACAGTTTCACACACACAGACAACCACTATTACCATCAATCGAATACTATATATCATTATCTATCTTTCAGAAATTATGATGTTTTTTATGGTCTATCAATTCAACTTCTTTTTTTGTAATCTCGATTCTGATTGGTCAGAAGGTGTTTATTATTTTTCTATAACAGCAGCACTGACAATAAAAATTATCCTATCAAAGGTAACAATTTATTCGGCCAGAAATTTTATCATTAACTGGAATTCACTTTTTAGCAATAACTGGAATTCAATTAGTTATTGCATTCAGATGATAAGGAGATGTATATTCAGATTACTGTTTACAGAAGGAGTCTCCAATGTCAGCAGTTTTTCCACCACATTAAAGACTTCAGAATGAAGGACGTTTTGTTCTTTTGGTAACACAACAAAGTGCAAAGGGAGGTGTTGTCTTATACACTTTTAAAGAGGAACAAAAAGAGTGGAGTTGATTAAAGGTGCAATACAGAGGTTTTGTAGAGGTTTAAATGTAACTATAAATGGCGAAAAATACCAGAAATACTCTAAAAGTGCATTTGTAATGAGACAGTAAATCAGTGTAATGACAAGCTTTTTTTTTTTTTTAGAAAAGATAGCAGCATAGGTGTTAGGACTAGGTCTTTTGCTTGCACAGAATAACAAAAAGTTATGAAAGTTAAACCTCCCTTCATTTCTCTATATAATCTCCTGTGAGGTGTCAGGGTGGCATGGTGGTTAGCACTGTGGTCTCATACAGTACCTCCAGGGTTGAGGGTTCAATTCCCTCCTCCAGTCTGTATATGTGGAGTTTGCATGTTCTCTTCGTGCTTGGTGGGTTTCCTCCGTGTACTCTGGTTTCCTCCAACAGTCCAAAGACATGTAGAGTAGGCTAACTGGTGTAACCTTGTACAGGATAAGAGGTATAGAACAGTTATCCCACTGTTTCACTAGTGCTTGGATACTATCAAGAAAGACAGTTTTGCCTGCCTGCTTCATGTCTGAAATGCTGGCCTCCCAAGAACCCCTTTAATGCCCTAAACATGTAGCGAGGTCAGGACTGTACCACGGATGTGGCAATAACTCCGAGCCGTGTTCCTGTAATTTGTGAATGGTGTTGGTGAATGATTGTGTAGTAGGCAGATGCGTCTCCTCCAGCGTTCCACTCATTGAATGTTCACAGGAACGACTGCAGTGAACTCCGAGCCATCTTGCCCGGGATCATCATTCACGGATATACGCCCTTCTTTAAAATGTTTGTACCGTTCAAATATTTTACTGTGTGCGGCTAAGAGTCTCATCACCGTACGGTGCTTGAAGTCTTCTGTAAATCAAAAATGTTTTCCTTTATTTCACCAGGAATTTCATCACATGTCCTGGTTTGACTTGAACGCCCCATATGCTTTACATTCTAATAATCATATTCATAATAATTAATATTAATCATTATAATAATTATTATAATCATTTCACTATATTTTAATTATGTTATATTTTAATCAATTATGAGCACACACACACACACACACACACACACAGTAGTGCCCTGGAAGGAGAAGGAAGTCTGAGACTTCTTACTGTAGAACTAGACAGAAATAAGCGGAACATACACACACTAACACACACACACCCAGTCACACATCACCAGTCTGCTGAGAGGAAGTGCTGATCGTCTAGGGCCTTTCACCCAAACTGGGCATTCAGTTTTATAGAAAAGAGTAAAGAACAAAAAAAAGAGAGAGAAAGAGGAAGAAAGTGTCAAAAGTTCAGATGTACCCAGTGTGCACAAACCCTCATGTACTCCAGCTCTAATCCAGGATGATTAAGATAATCAGTAGAATGAATTACCCAGATTAACAGTTAAGTTCTGTCAGTTAAGTCAAGTGCAAAGGTTTACACACCCTTAGGTTAAAATGAAGAAGGGGAAGTAAGAGAAATGTTGTGATATTAGGAGTGAAAAAAAATCTAAATGTCAAACCATCCACTTTCTTTTTTTTTTTTTTTTTTTTTTTTACAGATATCGCATCAGCGTTGTATTTAGTAGTAATTGTAGTAATATTTATTGTTGTTATTTTTGTTATTGCAGTAATGGTAGAAGTAGTTGAAGATTTGTATTAATAGTTGTTATACTGTAGTAGTAGTAGTAGTAGTAGTAGTAGATGTTAATAGTTGTTTTATTAATAGTTGTTGTTGTTATAGATTGTACATGTTTCTGTTTTTACTGTAGTTGTTTTAGTGGTAGTTGTTGTTTTAGTGGTAGTTGTTGTTTTAGTGGTGTGGTAGTTGTTTTTATATGTTGTTGTTTTTAATAGTTGTTGTTATAGTAGTAGTAGATGTTTTTGTTGTTTTAGTTTTTGCTGTAGTTGTTTTTAGTAGTTGTTGTTAAAGTAGTAGATTTTGTTTTTTGTTTTTAGTAGTTGTTTTATAATAGTTGTTGTTATAGAAGTAGTAGATGGTTTTGTTTTTGCTGTAGTATTTCTGGCAGTAGTTGTTGTTTTTTCTGTAGTCATTGTTCTAATAATAGTTGTTTTTGTATTTTGTAGTAGTGGATGTTTTTGTTGTTTTTGTTTTTGCTGTAGTACTTGTAGCAGTTGTTGTAGTAATAGTTGTAGTAATAGTAACAGTAGTTGTGCAGTTATAAGAGTAGTAATTGTAGTAGTTCTGGTTATTGTAGTAATGGTAGTTACTTTTGTTGCATTAATACTAGTCATTGTATTAGTAGTTGCACTAAATGTGCATTATATTTACTACTTCATTGTAACATTTAATTTTAAAATTCTTTATATATAAATGACACATGCATTTTCTAACCCAGAAAGCAAACCTTTGCACTGTATGTACTGCCCAAATCAGATCCCAAAACACAACAGTTCTGTGGTATAAAGTGCAAACCACTTCCTTCCTGTTTTACAAAAAAAAATAAAAAAAATCATTTCTGACTAACAGATATATCTTCTTAACCACAAAAACATGGGAGATGCAAACTTTATTGTACTGTCCAAATACCTTCAAAACATACAAAATGTGTGAATGCGTTTTCTTTAACACCAGTACACACCCTAAAACAATAAACACACACAAAAAAACATACTAACAGAATGTGTTTACTATTCATGGAAATTTCAAGCTGGAACTGCTGTCAGAGCTGCTGTTATGGAAAATTCATCAACATCTTTCTGACCAATCAGAATCAAGGATATACAAGCACCGTGGGAAGTGCAAGCAAGTTTTTCACTCAACTGGAAACATGATTGTATGCATTTAATATTTGGACATGTACAAACATACACATATTTTATATGCACGCACAGAAACGGGCAGGGGGGGGGCATGGTTGTTATGGACATGGGGCATGGTTGACGTGAAGCACATTTGAGTTGAACCTGCCACCTTCTGGCCAGTGTGTCATCTGTTTCATTTCTGCCTGTCACCTCGGAGAAGCTACAAGGCAAATGGTAGCACTTTGAGTCCTCCTGAATGACCACACACACACACACAAACACACACACACACAAACATGCTATTCTCCTTTTTCTTTTCTTTTTTAAACACTGAAGGTCACAGGGGACAGAGGTCCAGAGAGAGAGTGATGGAGAGAAAGAAAGAGAGAATCTCTTCTGTCTAAGATGCAAGACGCTTGAGGAAGAGAATAAAGAGGAGAAAAGAGGGGGAAGAAAAATCAATAGAGGCATAAAATTGATTTACTGCGTGTCATAAAACATAAGTAAGTGCTCAGAGATGGAGCAAACCCGAGTCTCAATTTAATCTGCACAAAAAGCTACACTGTACTGATGAAGTGATCTGAAGGAAAGAGAGAGAAAGAGAGAGAGAAAGAGAGACGATAAAACATAAAGGCCGACACTTAATTGTCATATTAAAGACTCTCTCTGCGATGCGGCTCTCTGGGTCGCGAGCTCTCATTCATCATTTGGCAAACGGCTACAGGAATCAAATCACAATTAAAATCTGCTCAATATCGTAATATCTTTCCCCGGGACGCTCAAGCATTATTTTATCGCTATTATTTTTTCCCCCTCATCGATTCTCCGGGTCATAAATCTGAAAATGTTGCGGCGCGCTTAATGCTTTATGGCTGGAGGATTATGGTTTTATGAAGCTAATGCAGCAGAACTGGCTCATTTACACAAGGCACTGGTGGAGGCCAAGACGTCAGGCATCGTAAGGGACAGAGAGGGAATTGAGAAAAAGGCAAACAGCTGCTTGTGTTGATATAAAGTACTGAAGCTTAGCATGTTGACCAGTGTCACTGGTTTATGGATAAAATCTTCATCACAGCCCGATGGATTTATTCATCTATTTAGCCATAACGCACATGTGCTTACATTAAAGGGTTTTTAAACCTAATATGCTTATATTAAATATAGTTTTGTGTATGTGATATCGCAGCACAGTGATGTAGTGGTTTGCACTGTCGCCTTGCACCTTCAGGGGCCAGGTTCGATACCCGCCTTGGGTCTGTGTGCACAGAGTTTGCGTGTTCTCCCCGCACTTGGTGGGTTTCCTCCCGGTACTCCAGATTACTCCCACAGTTCAAAGCCTAATGCAGATTAGGTTAATTGCCGTTTCCAAATTGCCCGTAGTGTGTAAGAGTGTGTGTATGTATGCCCTGCAATGGTCTGGGACCCAATTTAGGGTGTACAGTACCTCGCCTCATTCCCAAAGTCTCCTGAGATAGGCTCCAGGCCCTCAGCGACCCTGTGTACAGGATTAGGCAGTATGAGTGAGTGAGTGAGTACGTGATTACACAGATGATTTCTCGGTACTGTCCTGATCTATGACACTCGTCAGAATCTAAGGCTTTAAGAATTAAAGGAAAGTTGTAGAATTGCTGAGACGATGAAATGTTCTCGAAGGAGACGTTTGTGCTATATTTAGAAGGAGTCTCCAGTATCAGTGCTTTCTAACAGTCTGAGGTGATGCTGTAGCGAATGCTTTTGTTGTTGCCAGTATGGCACAACATATATATTTATAAATTTTATATATATATAAAACGGGTAAGTACTAGAACTGAATCAGAGCGCAGATTTCAGTGTCTCACTTTGGTGCCACCATATGTGATAAATTATTTCACATGTAAATGTGAGTCAGAAAGCTCAAATAATACAAATCCAACTAATGTTTGTAGTAACATGAGTGTCCATATTTTCACATTCCAACTTAAAAGCACAACTCGGGAAATGGAGCACGTGAAGGCAGTAATTACACCTGCTCTGACTGTAGCTGCTAGCGTTAGCTCGCTAAGCTAAACACCTTTAAATTAAAATGCCTAAAGCTTAAAAATGCCTAAAATGTTCTAAAGGATTCCGATACCGCGACATGCAACAAATGTCTTATAATGTATTTTGATATTATTATTATTTATAATAATTGCATGTAAAGTGGTAAACATGTCAAACCTAATGAAACATTTGAGGACACGGGATGAAGTTAAAAGCAGAGGGATGCACCGTGTTTAACAATGTGTGCATCCCAAGTCAGACCAACCCTAGCAAAATCTAAAACTATTTGTTATTGGTGTTATTGGTGCTAAATTATTGAAGTTGATTTAGGTAGTATGTAAATTTGTTGTGTTTTGAATCTACTTATATTTATGTATACTTTAAATATCTATTCTTTAATGTTATCCAGCTCTTTTTTAAGTATTGGTTCAGGCACCGTTTTGGCACTGGTACCGATTTAAAAGTATCGATTTGGCACTGGTATTGTAAAAAACCCAAACGATACCCAACCCTAGGCTGGTGAGTATTTATACAGTAGTTGTCATAACATTAATACAGATCAATAGAAAGCATATCTTTTTTCTTGAAAAAAAAAAGATAAAAACTGTGTTGCAGGTTTCCGATTGGTAGTTGCAAAATCATTTAGACGCGTATGGCAGTTATGGGTTCAAGTAGCATGTCTGACTTGAATCCTTATATTTAAATGACTCAGTTCTAGGCTCTCATTTAGGATAATATAAATATATACGTAAAATATAAATATATATACTGAGTCCATAGTCTGGCAGGTTCTGCAGTACAGAAACCTGCTTCAGTGTGAGTGTGTATCTGTGTGTGTCTGTGTGTGTGTGCGTGTGTGTGTGTGTGTGTGTGTGTGGTAAGAAGCTGTGTGTCATCACTCTTTCTCAGCGCTAAGCCTGCCCTAGTTGTCAAATCATCATCATCCAAAGCACTCATGACACAGGCTAAAAGGGAGATGGATCATGTGGCTACAGAAGCGTGACCCCACCAACACCCTCGTCTTCCCCAGGATTTCCCAACTCCCTACGCTGGGGCTGACATGGAACCAATCACCCTGTCACTCTTCCGGGTCAGTGGCTTGACGGGGTCACATCATAACCAACACTGCTGCCGTGTCACTTCACACAGTCAGTAAATGGATACCAGCTGGTGGCAAGGCAGGGGGCTTGTGGGTGTATATGTGGTTGTGTGTCTGTGTTTAGTCACTGGAAGTTAGTAAATGCAACAGATCCAGTATAAAGCACATGACCTCTCCATTTGGGAGGCATTTGACCTCTGATGGAAAGCAATAAGTCACTCTCTCTATCTCTCACACACACACACACACACACACACACACACACTAAGAATAAAAACAAGTGCTGTCATATTTCCTTCTCCTCTTCTCAAATAAAATAAAATAATTATACAACAATAACGTATCCGTCCCCAAAACTATGCTAAAGAGTCCTGATGTTTTCTTTCCGGCTCGCCGGATTATTACGGAGGACATTTAAAATGATGGATGCAAGGAGAAACGTGTGTAGACTTTCCCAGATGTGGCTTTTACAGGGCGAGCGAGACAGAGGTGACTGGCAGCTTTACAGCGATCATAAAAATCGCTCCACAGAGACACACACTTATATTAGAGAGGCCTCTCAGACTGTTGCGTAGCCTGTAATGTCACACAGTAGCAGTGGATGTTATCATCTGGTTTATAGGGACAGGGTTTGTTCTCTCTCTCTCTCTCTCTCTCTCTCTCTCTCTCTCTCACACACACACACACACACACACTTAGAGGAGGGTGTAACATCGTACAATGGTTTACACCAGGGGTCATCAACTATATTTGTCAGAGGGCCAGAGTTTTACCAAACAGTCTCCTTGGGGGCCGGACCCCCAAGA
>JAQMYK010000018.1:3842560-3853801 GCA_030014345.1 Clarias buthupogon | reverse complement strand
ATAAAACATGTTTTCAGTTATTTCATCTTTTTTTGTTAAGTACATAACTCCACATGTGTTCATTCATAGTTTTGATGTCTTCAGTGAGAATCTACCAATGTAAATGGTCATGAAAATAAAGAAAACACGTTGAATGAGTGAAGGTGTGTCCAAACTTTTGGCCTGTACTGTATGTACAAAAAAAAACAAAAATCAGTCCTTGCTATTTGTTCCTTTTTCCTTTTTTTCCCCTAACAAAGTATTAAACATGGCCTGACCCCATTGTGACCTCATATAAGAAGGTACGCCAGTGTGTTTAATTGGACACAAAGACTTTAACAGCTCTCTACTCATAGTGGATAAACACTCGACAGCACTTTGTGAGGTATGCCACGAAAGTGAGACTGCCAAGCATGTTCTATGCTTGTGCAGGAAATATATGCAGGTGGCATGCAGAAGGCAAAACATGATGTCACAAATCCAAGAACTAGGGAGAGTAGAAGGCAATATTAAACGCCTTTTAGAAGGGTGGGTCACTGATAAGGGAAGAAAGCATTTAATGTTTTTTTTTTGGTTTATGTTTTTGGGTTTTTTTTATTAAAGAAAGACTGTACTAGAAGTCAGCTTTAAAAGGCCAGGAAGATGACGGAGAGTGAGACTGATAGGTGGCAGTAATGCAACTTACTGGATAACAACCACTGTAAAACAAGGAAGAAGAAACAGCCCTGCTGTTCCCGGGACGTGTGTGGCTCAGGAGTAGCTCATTTACATAGACACTGAAACAGCGCACTTGGAGGAGGAGTGAAGTGTTTTGAGGTATGAAAAAATGCAATAGGTGAAAGGTGTTTCCACAGGAGTTCTGAGAGCTGTGGTAGACCGCCTTTCAGCTCAGAACATTTTAGATGTCAATTCCCGGCCAGGCTCGATTCCCGTCTCTGTGTGCATGTTCTCCCCATGCTTGGTGGGTGTCCTCCTACAGTCCAAAAACCTGCAGATTAGGCTGATTGCCGTTCTCAAATTGCCCATAGTGTGTGGATGAGTGAGTGTATGTGTGTGTGTGCCCTGCGATGGATTGGCACCCTGTCCAGGGTGTACCCCGTCTTGTGCCCTAAGCTTCCTGGGATTGGCTCCAGGCCCCCCGTGACCCTGAATACAGGAAAAAGCAGTATAGACCATGAATGAGTGAGTGATGAGTCACATGGGCAAAGAAATACACAAATACACATGATCACAGGTTTTCATTGTTGTTTTCTTTGTTTGTTGTTTGTGGTTGTTTCTATGAGTTCTACATATTTGCGACATCATTCCCATACTCCCTATAGTGGTAAAATGTAACCTTTATTAAAATAACGATATCTTTCATTCTACCCGACATAACTGAAAACTCATATATACAGTTTGATGTCTGAAGCTTCCCTGTTAACACCTTGCTGGTTTCCATATAAGCACAAGCATGTATCTGTGCTGTTTTAGTTTTAAAGGTTAGCTTGGGAAAGATTAGAATAGCAAATAGTAAAATATGGGACCTTAAACTATTACTTTATTCAGAAAAACGATACACTCCTCAAGTTACCTGTCACATGCAATAGTACTGGATGTAATCCAGTACATCTATGCATTGTTTAACTGCATTGAAATATGCATTGTTTTGGCTTAAGCATGGGGGGAATCTCTGAGATTTGGGCTTTTAAATAAGCTTTCCCCGTTATGTAGATCAGTTTTACGAGTATGGTCTTTTTTCCATGTATTGCATGGAAAAAAGTACTTGACACTTGTGAGAGCAGTTCAGATCAGTGAGCACTGAGTTTCTTTTATACATACTTTTTAAATAATGGAACATCTTAAACATAAAAAACCAGCAAGAACAAAGCAGCAACCAACATAATTTTATGTTAAATAAAATGAAAAAAAAAAAATCTCTAATCAAAACCAAACAATATGATACTGTCTGTTTATTTTTTATTACTTTATACTAAAGAAAGCTTCAATTTACTGGGGAATTACAAAAGTTTCTGGTTCATCCCTCGCCAGGCCTCGGCTATTTTAGTGTCGTTTTTAGTTCAATCCTCAAAAGACTGGATGAAATTGGTCACCCAGTGTCCAAACACCCCAAGGTTTACCCAGGGAGCAGTCATTAATATCGGTTTATGGAAGTGATGCGCAGCGTGTGAGATTGCAGAAAGTGGAGCATATAATTGAAACTCATGTTTAAATGGGAATACCCACTGTCAGGGCTTCTTTCCCAGCACCAGCAGAGCACTTAAACCAAATTCAACATTAATTAAAATGGGTCATCCGCTCGCCTGACACACCTCATCAAATCTGGATGGCACATCTCTTAAAGCTTTGATTTCACCCCGGGTGACCTCGTTCCCTTGAGGAAAATGAGGGTTTTCAACTACCCTAAGATACTATTTGTCCTTTTTTTAAAGGCTTATTTACTTGTATGTAATATGGATTAGAGTAAAATACAGATACATTATTAAATTAATAATTCTGCTAGGGTTCATAGTTAGAGTAAGTTTAAAATGAATCTGTTTTATGCCACAACCACTTCAGGTTTAAATTAAATACAAATACAGATATAAATATCTGCAGCACTAAAAGTTGTAAATCATATTGTAATGTTCTTTGTGAAGCAATTATTTAAGATACATAAACAGATTCACACAGACAGATTTTTTTTTTTTTTTACTTTCTGTACCTTTCTTAATAAAACACACTGTGTATGTATGTGATAAAATGATATAAGATAAAATGATATGATATGATAAAACACACTGTATGTTTTGTATGTATACAAAACATCCACTTCTTTATCCTTGTTAGAATTCCATTACAGGTCATATGACTCGGATTGTACATTTTTAGCTTCACTAACAAATCTGGCAGCAACATAAGTCATAGTTTGTTTCCATGTTCCACGGAAGGCTTTTTTTTTTTTTTTTGTACAGCCAGGGTCAGGGTGTCTGGTTCTGCTGTCAGACCGACGTAAAGGTAATATCAGGCCTTCCTCCATCGCTGGCAGGGCCAATCAGCCCAGGCCGCCCGCCTTGATTGGCCTGACATACTCCATCAAAGCCACAGTTGAGCGCCTTTCAGATGGCCCACAACGTCCCAAATGCACACACACATACACACCATAGCGCACACACACATACACACAAACACACATACACACAAACACACAAATACTCACACACAGCCGACTCATTCACCAGGGGCTCGTGCAGCTCTAAGAGCTCAAATTCAACTGGAAATCTGATTCGTTTTTTGCTTTTGATCCCTTTGCGGGGAGTTTGGAACCCAGATCTTGCACTTCAGGGTAACAGAGGTGAACAAGGCGAGAGGGAAACTTTTAACTAGAAAACTGTAGCTGTAACACTCAAGCACAGGGGGCATGTGGCTTTTATAGTTTGTGGAAGAAACTGTTTCATGGTGCTCTCTTGTGGAGATGCGAATCGTCTCCGGAAAAAGAAAAAAAAAAAGAGACAGAGAGAGATATTTTAACCAGATCAAATGAAGAAGAAAAAAGACTTAAAAGGGGATATCAGGACCATGGACAGACACCTATATTCTTTTATTTCTATCCATCCATCCATTATTTATTATCCTGTGTAGGGTATTGGGGGGATTGCACCCTATCACAGGGGTCTCACAATGAGCACAAGATGAGGTTCACTCTGCATTCTCAGAGCACAAGCACACACCTAATTATACACTACGGGTAATTTGGAAACTCCAATCGAGCCACAATACATGTCTTTGGACTTCAGGAGTACCAGAACACCAATCACCATGAAAACATGCAAACTCCACACTGGAGGCGAGATTCGAACCTCAGACCTGTAGTTGTGAGTCAACCGTGCCAAACCCCCAAGCCGCCATGCATCGTTTAATTTTTTTTTAATACTGCTTCATATTTTTATTTGTCACATACACAACCACACAGAATCTGATGCGCAGAATGTAAATGAGTTCGAAAAATTATGTGGAAATATGTAAATTATAATTATAAGCCGAGGGCAACGGTGGCAAGGAAAAACGTCCTGAGATGGCAATAGGAAGAAACCTTAAGAGGAACCAGACTCAACAGGAAACCCATCCTTGTTTGGGTTTACAGACTATTGTACGCTCAAAAAATAAAAATAAAAAAACACACAGAGTCAAGCAAGTGTTTCATTGTTAGAAGTACAAAGCAGCAATTAACTTAAACAATGCCTTGATTTTGGATTCAGTGTCACTGTGAAGTACCAAAAACATCATAAAGCTCATAGGTCTCCAAAAAAAAAAAAAACAGCATTGGTGTGTGCGTGTGTGTGTGCGTGTGTGCATGCATACTCGTCTGCTCTCTTATGAAGTGTGGGTGGTGTTGCATGTGGCGTTGTGTGTGTTTTATACGCATCATATACCGTGCACTATGTCCCACTAAAGGCCTCCCGTACAGTAAATAAAACCATAAACAACATGTACCTGTTTTAGAATGGAAACAATGATATAGTATGTAAAAAGCCCATTGTTTGTTGTGGCTCCGCTCCGGTTTTGTGTGAAAGCATAAAACATTCCAAGCAGCTGGTGTTCGCAGCTCTTCCACACGTTTCAAATTAAGAATGTTGCCGGTCTAAGGTAATTAAGTATTTGGTATAATTAGGGAAGCTTTAATCGTCTGTAATCGCCCAAATATAATCTAAAATTAAAACGTTTATGAGAACATGAAATTTCTGTGGGCATGATCATAACCCAGAAACCTTTGGACAAACATGTTCAACCTTTTAATTAGCTCCGACGCAGGGAGAAAAGGACCCACTGTGTGGGTGTCCGCATTCTCTGCCTTTAACATCGCCAGAGCGCCAAGGCTAGGAGCAAGAAACGATTCTGTAACTGTCTTGCAGTTAAATTAAATAGCAAATTTTAAAAAACGCTCCACAAATGGTAGCAATTAAAGTGGTTTCAATACAATTACGTTACCTTACCAAGTTGCAAGCACACATTGTATTTCAAGATACAGCCGTGTTGACATTTTTGTAGTCCTGTTTATTTATTTATTTTGTGTCTGCTTAAAAAAGAAAAAAGAAAGGAAAAGAAAAAAAATGGGGGGAAAAAAGCTTTTAGCACTTTTCTCCATATGTAATTGGAAATAATGGCCTGGCCTCACTCCAGTCTTTTGTGGCGACCAATATTGGCTTCATCCCTCCATTCTCTCACCAAATCTGGAAGGCAAGTGCCAATCAAAACCTCTTTGTTTACAGAAAGAAAGAGAATGAAATGTGTAAGTGGCACTTAAGCGACAGCTACCTCTTGATTGGGCCGACGGCACGAGGCACGAGGCAATTTGCCGTCATAACTTTTTAACTGTAACAGCCAAAGCAAATGTTTGACTCGGCGTCAGAAGAAGCTCTCCATTTCTCCCAGCGAGTGCTAATCAGACTCCACGGGGGGCGATGAGACGAGTCACAGCACAGTCGACCCTGCATAAGCTTCAAATTACCCACAATCCTGAGAGAGAGAGAGAGGCTGGGGAGAGATGAGGTAAAGTGGAATGTGTGAATAAGCGGAAACAAAACGTGGAAAACAAATACTATATGTTCCGTAGGACAGCTACTGAATTCTTGGTTCTGATTGGTCACGGGGGTTTGCAACTTGGACAATAGTAATATTTAGTAACTGTTACTGTAGTTCCTGTTTATATTAATGCCTTTGGGGAGTTGGACTCCAGACGTAAATTACAATAATTAAAAACGGGATTAATCATCGATATGGATAATGTTACTTTAAGGAGATTTTTGGAAGGAGTCTCCAGTATCAGTGTTTTTATAACATGTAACTTTTTCATTTTCAATCTCTGTGAATGTTCCCTAAAGTATAATGTTTCTTTTTAACTAACAAATACAGTTAATAACAGAAAACATCTCCATCACGCCACACTTTAATTGATTACTTTCCTATAACAGCACAACCACAAAGTTCTACCCAACACCCTCCTGTAGATCAGTGACTTCTACTTCGTCTCACACATCTCGCCAATTATGACGATAACCCTGAGTACACAAGTTTACACGAGTAATAACACACATGGAGGAATCTTTATAACTCTACACCTAGCGTGGCCGGAAGTGACAACTGTCTTATTCATTATCTTTTGAATCCAGCTTTTGTGCAACATCAGCTGCAGCTGTTTTGCCAAAGCCATTGATTCCAGGCCTAAGGAATTTTCCTATTGCCATTTTCATTGTCCATGTTCCAGCATATGGCTACCGATTTCGCCATGGGACTTCTCTGGTCTTCTGGAGATCTTGCAGTAATAAAGTACAATGTATGTTTCGTTTGTGTAAGGAAACTCTAGCCGAAACATGTAGCAAAGGGGAAACAGGAAAAACAGTTTACGCTGACGGCTTTCTGGACATGCGACGCTGATCAGCGGCGTCTCAAAACGTCCGCTTCTAAATGGACTCATTCGCTTCTTTATTATATGGCAGAAAGGTAGGAGTTATAAAGGCTTCAATTAGCGAGGAGCCATAAAGCAAAGACAATGTATACGCAATTTCATTTCATTGAGCCGCCATCTGTTTACTGCTGTTCCGCGCACTGTAATATTTAGCTGTTTCCTTTTATTGGTTTGTTTTCCTCACTTCTGACAACAATGAGATCACTCGATCTGCTCTCTCTCGCGCTCTCTCTCTCATTCTCTCTCTCTTATGTTTGGCTGCTACATTCGTAGAGTCTGTTTGTGCGCATAAACGTCCCATATACATTTACAATCTCATCATATTTACGCCACATTAACGCAAATGCAAAGAAGACAGCAGGCCAAAGAAAAAATCGCTGCACATTCACTCCAGACCAGTACGGAGCTTAATTTTCCAGTTAACGTTACCACAGCAGGTCTGGAAAGTTCTCAAAGAAGGGACACAACAGCCAGAGACATTAGAAAACGAGCACTCCCATCGGTAATTGATTATAAAAATCAATTTACGTTCCCGATTCTTGCGAATAGTTCCCTGGTAAGTGCTCGCGCAACAGCCTGGTGCGGTCAAACGCTTTTAAAAAAGAAGTGGGCCATGGGGAGAAGAACAGAGGGAGGTACACACACTCCTCACACACTCATCCGGCGGTCTCAAGGGTATCGTCTTTGCGCTTTTCTGCCTCCGAGTCGCCATATGGGAACTTCAGCCGTCCTTTTTTTATCACTTCTATCCGCACTTATTGTCATTGTTATAGTTGCTTCTGTTTTTTTTTTTTTTTTCTTGAAGAATAATCAAATGTTGATGGCTCACTTCAAATGGACCATTAAATATAGAAAAGTGTTGGACTGGGACAGATTTGCGTCGAGCATTTCAGAGGCACGAGCGCGCCAGTCTGCTGCTCTCCTCGCGGCCCAGCCTCGCACCGCCGCCGCTAATTTGATTATAATATAGTCATCTCCGAAGATTACAGCTATTCAATTAAATATTCTAATTAACCCAAAGTATTAGGCAAATGACGCTAATTACAAATATTCTCTGGAGAGCGGCCGTGATGAAAGCCCGAGCCTGGAGAATGATGCTTCAACTCAGTCTCTCGGATCATGATGTCCTATATCATAGACTCGGCTAATATCAAATTCCCGCTCAATTTGCCTAAACCTCATTTGTTTAATGGCATTAGCATTTTGTTTGAAATCGTAATAAACGCACCAGCCTGATTTTCAGTGCACACTTGGGGTGGCTTAGTGCTTCTGTTTACTGAGCTTGCACACACATATACACACACACACACACACACACACATACACACACACATACACACACACACACACACACATACACACACATTAAAAATGCACCCCTCTCTCTAGTTAAAAGCCTACTCTCTCTCTCACACACACACTCACAGAGGAACATTTGGCAGATGAGACCGATTGCGGTTTCTTGTTTGCAATTAACAATAAAAAAATATTCTTTTTTTTTTTTTTTTTTTTCATTTCAGCTCCATCTGTGACGATTCCCAGCATGACCTGTATACCTGTGATGAAGAAATCAGAAAATGTTACAAACATAGTTATATATATTTTTTTTAAAATTATTAATAGTTATCAAATATGGAGAACTTGACAGGCAACTTTAATAACATTTATAATAAATCTTCAATTAAAAAAATTGGAGAAAAAGAAAATAAGTTTTTAATTGTTTTACAAGTTACAAGGAGAGTGACTGAGTGAGGTTGTGCAACCGGGTTTGTACCGTCTAACTTTAAAATAAATATCGTTTGCGATGTCTAGATACCCACTTTTCCTCCCCCCAAAAAATCTGTCACTTTAATTCATGTAAAAGTATAAGAAACTACAAGTATAAGATTCAGACTGTTTTTTTTTCTTTTTTCAAATGTCTTTAAATTAAATAGATATCTTTCTTCATTATATTGTTTTAAAAATTGTATGTTCTTTGCCAAATGCTAAAAAAAAAAACGACACTGTGCAAACGTCCGGACCTCTCTCATTTCTTCATTTTTTTCCTTTCAATGAACCAGAATTTTTTCCCCCCATACACTCTTGAGGAATAGTTCTCCAGGCTTCCTGAAGGACTTTTTCAGCTCTCATTTATGATGGAAGATGATCAGGCCAGTGGTTAGTATACTGGTGATGCTGAATGCTGTTGGTTGGAACAGACGAGGGGGGAAATGAGGTTGCTGCTGAGGTTGTTAAATCAATTTTTAAATTGTATCTTTATGCCATTTTCAGCTTGTCACAGTAAAACATTTGTTCCCATTTCTTCTATTTAATCTACATGATTTAAATAAATTGAATATAAAGAAATAAGGAGGGTCAAGACTTTTGCACAGTGCTGTACATAAAATATAAAATATGTATAAAAACCATTTTTTTAAACGTTTTAATCAACAGTATGTAGACTTGTATGTACTGTATATACAGTATTTGTATGCAGAGGTATGATAATGTTGAATTCACAATTCTGATTGATCTAAAAGTCATTCATTTTTAATATCAATCACATCTGCTTGTTTAAATACACTCTAATTTCTATAGCAACAACCCATTCACAAGGACCTGTACAGCACATTCTCCCCATAATCTAAGACTAATTATAGGTCTGTACAGTATATAAAGAAACCATATGGTGTAATTGCTGATATACAGTAAAAAGAGTTTTGATAAGCTTTTATGTAAGTTTTCATGACAGATGAAGATGTTACCCTTTTCCCTCTGAACTTATTTGCTTTAAGTAAAAGATATGATGGTGAAGGAAATTGGTGTTTATAATGCAAGTGATAACAGAAATTACAAAATTTACTTTTCAGATGGCTCTCCAGAGTGTACATAAGATACTGTATGAAAAAATAATATCCTACTTTTATTTATTTATTTATTTTGTACTCAACAGGGTTTAAACAAGCCAATTAGATTCCCATATATTGTGGCCTCATACTGTATAAGACATTACTCTGCCCTGGCTTGTTGCTCAGCTCTGCTGATGTTAGATGTAAGAATGTTTAAGGTATACGATAAATGCATCTCAGCTAGACCATTACACACACTTTGGAGGAGCTCTGAGACCTGTGATAACTTGTTAAAGAAATTGTAAAATATGGGACCTTTAAATGCAACCATAAATGAATTATTTAATTTTTGGTGAATTTCCAACTGTTTAAGAGGAATAAAATACTCAGGGATGTTATTGATAGTTTTCCTATGATAGCACGCTCCCTAGTGTTTTATTTCACACAATACTCCAAAACACACTAAATATGTCATTCTAGGTTGCAGTTTAAAATGCACAAATAAACTAAACGCACATCCCAGTGTTTCTGGAAAGGGAAACTTTCCAACTCTGGAAGTCTGTGAACGCATCATATTTGACACAAATTCAGAATGCCAGTGATCCCAGGCAACAGCATGTGTGTGTGTGTGTTCCCTGCCTGATTACTTTATATTCATAGTTTTCCCACTGCCAGGTCTTGAATATGTCATGTGCATAATGCTGGCTCTGAACGTGGCATTGTAGTCAGTCCGGGCAACGTGTTTCAATAAGGCAATTTTCTCAGTGCCGAGGAACATCAGTGGGGCGCCACTCCGAACAAAGACAGAGTATGACATCCTATCCAAGCATGCATGTGCAGGACAAAACCATACTTTATTAAAGGAAAATAGGATTTCACAAATGTTTTGACAAGCAGGAGCAGAAGGGGGTGGTGGGGTTGTCGTCTCACAAGCTGGACATCTGAGGAGGCACTGTGACACAGAGAGAGACACAGAGAGAGAGAGAGAGAGAGAGAGAGAGAGAGAGAGAGAGAGAGAGATTTTCTGGATAATAAAATTGTCCAAAAAAGTCCAAAATTTCATACAGCTACTCGAGTATGACTTTATTACAAGTAAATATGAATAAAGAGCTTTTTTGCAAAAACAAATATCAGTTTTTATCAAATGTCACATATCATACGTTTTTATTGTGCAACCCAGTAAATAGTAATAGTAATAGTAATTGGTGTTGGGTTGTTTTGATTAGGCAAAAAAACCTCATCTGATTTAGGATTCGGAACTTAGCATGTATAAAGGTTCAGTTTACTTTTTCGAAGAATAGTCTTTATTTGTTTTTGCAAATGAACCCTTTAAATACTGCTTACAAAATATTTCAAAGTCATAGAGATGTAAAATTGTTCACTATTACTCAAAATCACTCGAAATGTGATGAAAAACTAAAATTACTTTTAAAGCAATCTGTTACAATATTCTAATGATATAAAAATTCTAAATGAGTACAATTTCAAGTGAGAATGTCCGAATACAAATAATCAAAGCCTCACAATTCACTTTATGCAAATGTACAAATGTAAGCCCTACTCCTTACCATAATTGTGGTAAAGGGCAGGGCTAATCTTAATTAATAATTTTCTGTTTTGAAGTAAATTTGGAATAAAAATTAAGTTGAGTCATGTAATTGTGTTTAACTTTGTTGTTTTTCAATAGTTTTGGATAATAATTTTTCTCTCTGGAAAATCTCTTTTTGAAAGAGGACAAAAAAAATTTATTAGGAAAAAAAGTATTGTTTAAGTAATAAGTCTAATGATTAATAATGGTATTAAATAAAAATTACTGATTAAAAGAAATTATTATTATTATTATTATCATCTTACATGAAAAAATTCACAAATGACATGTATTAAACCAAATTAAGTACAATTATCTGTCTCAGGGCGGCACGGTGGTGTAGTGGTTAGCACTGTCGCCTTGCACCTCCAGGGTCCGGGTTCGATTCCCAGCCAGGCTCG
>JAQMYK010000018.1:3828641-3841327 GCA_030014345.1 Clarias buthupogon | reverse complement strand
CCCTCGGCGCTTCATCCGCGCTCACCGGACGCTACGAACGCCAGAAAAACGCTCGATTTTAACGCCCGTGTGAACAATGCCTTAAAGTCTCAAGTCTTTGTAAATGTATATCAGTTTTATACCATCATTCACCAGAATTTTAATTACAAGTACGAGTTTGACTTGGGCACCCCTCGTGTATAAAAGCCAAAGAATGAGAGAAAGTCAAGGACATAGCCGAGTCAGCAGCATGCCCCCTGTGTCATTGTGCGCACAATACTTTGAATCATTAAGAATTATCAATGTCATAGACGGCCAGAATAATGTCTGATTTGGCCAGCGCGAGAAATCAAAGCCAATCACAAAGTCCTCTAGCTGCTTATCGACTCTTTTTTGTAAACATCAAGATGAGCGGATTGATTATTGAGAAAAGCTAAAGCAAAGCTGGCTGCTTCCATTCTCGCCCCGCTGTCATGTTCGAACTCGTGTCCAGCGTCATGTGGCGCTCATCCTCCCGGACCGATTGGCCTTCTCATCTGGAAGGTGACACAGACAGAGCACAAGGACTTAGATTCATGAGGAAGTTTGCTGAAGAACACAGAAGCTCCGGGGATTATAAATGACTTTACTCTGAGATCTTTTAAATCATTTTAGGTTCGTTGTCACTTAGTGTTCTTATACATTCCATAACATCAATCTATGTAACTTATATATATAGGGTAAAAACTTAATATTGTTGGCAAATTGATTGGAGTTTTGACAGTTTTTACTTTAGGATGCATCGCATCACCAAAGCATGGATTATTTTGTCCAATATTATTCCTTACATAACCAATCTCTGTCTCAACAAAAACATTCTGATAGACTTGCAATTCTATGCAAATGACACATACACAGGAAATACATAAAAGCGAGCAAATTAAAACTACAGGTCTTTCTTTCAATTTATGATCCCTTACCCTTTCTTTTAATTTATATTTCAGACATTCAGAGTGTTCAGAATTTATTTTCTATATATCTAAGTATGACCCTAATGTGTGTTTGTGTGTGTGTAGCGTGGAGTTGATCTGTTTACGAAAGGAAGAAAAGGAGTTAAGCTGAAAGCTGCTGTTTTCGAAGAAGTGTGATGCAAATGTCAAGTGGCACTCGAGATCTAATGAAAATGAGCAGTGAGGATCTGGGCTTAACTAACTGCAGCACATCAGCGAGCTCTCCTCAATGTGTGTGTGTGTGTGTGTGTGTGCTAGACACACAGAGAGAATTTAATAGAGAAATTAGGCACATCAGTATTCAGACCTCAGACATAACTACAGAATTAAGTGCTACTCAGGTAAGTGAGAGTCGCAAACATGAGGAGGAGTTTAGCTTTTTTTCTTCCTTTTTTTTTTTTTAAAGATGTGTGTCTTAGATAAATAACATTCTGACTTGGGACTTAAGACCATTTTATTCCACAACATTGGCTTAAGTCAGGAAACTCATTCAATCGTTTAATCAAGTAAAGTTATTCTTAATATTAAAGGTACCATATTAGACTATTTATTTCCCAAGTTAACACAAGTCTCAGAGTTCCACCAAAGTGTGTGTGTTCAAGCCCCAGCTGAAATACCTCACAGATAATCCATGTAAATGAGCTACTGATGAGCCACGCCCCATCAGAGAACTGCAGAGCTGAGCAACTATCTGGTGGAGGGGATCTTCTCAAATGAGGTCACAATAGGAGGAACATGGACAAATTTTTTATTATTTTTTATTTTTCTTGTCTGATTGTTGAAATTAAATTAAATTCAACTCAGTAGTCAAAAAAGAAAACAATCAAACTGTGGGATTTTAGCAATTTGAAAAATCTAAATAGTGTGTTTAAAAGACAGCTTAGGTTGCACATATTGTGATTTCAAAATGTTAATTTAATAGCAATTAGCTATTGATGCTTGATACAAGAAACATAAGTTGCAGAATAATATAGTATATAGTTGTTTATTACAATGATTACTGTTTTCTTAATTGTTTATATCTTTTTGTTATTGGTTTTCATGCATCATATTACTTTTTATAGAAAAGGAAGGAAGGAGTTTATTGAAAAACCATGCTATTGAAGAACAAATGCATAGTACATGTGTGTCTGCTTTTAATAATCTAAAAATAGAGCCCTGAAAATCAACTTAAACAGCTGCACAAACCTGACCCTGAACACCAGTAACTTTCCCTGCATGCATGTTAAGAAGACCTATTCACTTTTTAATATTTACTTTGTAGTCATTTTATGTACTCAGAAGCATCTCTAGACTCTGAGGAAAACAAACTTTCCCTGATTTTTGTCCTTTTTCCATATTTGTATTGGTCGAGGTTTAAACAAACCAATTAAGTTTTCAGAAATTGTGAACTCATACTGTATAAGAATCCCTTTCCTCTGATCCCCTTCCTCTGTATTTTTGCTTAGCTCTGGTGTTCTCTAAAGCAGCATGGTTTATCAGTAGCTCATATACATAAACACTGAAATGGTGTGTTTGGAAAAGGAGTGAAATAAAAGGAGTTTAAAAAGTATTCAAATGTATAGTTTCCGTTCTGTCATCTCAAATGTGTGAGTGTTAAATCAGGATTGTTTATTGGAGATCTACATAATAATATTCACATCTATTCATTTTTATACAAATACATTTGAACTGAAATAAATTCAGGTTTTTGTCTCATGACCGGTTTATTTTTAATGATTTTTGCTGACTTGAAGAAACAAATCTGTATATACTTGTATAACGTGTAAAGAAAAAAAAAAACATTTCAGACCTTCTAAAGTGCTTTTGCGATTGAATTGAAGTGCACTTTGGGTGTGTTTAGACCTGAATTTTGATGTGGATATTCCCTGTCTAGGGCAACATCCTGATACTTGTGATGCATGAAACAATCAGGTGTAAATGTGGTCCTAAAAAAAAAAAGAAAAAAAATCAACAAGGTTTAAATTAGCTTGTACACACAAAAGGGTTCATTTTGTACATTGCCTAAACAGCTACATGACGTTGTGCAATTGAGTTCTCCAATTTCTCCAATTTCTTTAAAGAAAGTCACCTTTTCGGGCGTCACTTAACCGAATGGGAATTGGACAGGTGACTCATATGCGGCGCTTAACTCAGCCTCGTTTTACTCCTATTCGCTGCAACTTAAGCGTTGAATTGTCATTAGTGTAACCCCAAGAGGTCAAATGAGAAGGTTTTGAGAGGGAAAAAAAACATTGATCCACACTTAGCTATGGCATTCTCCAATCACGGCTATATAGAGGTCACTGGATTGCCAGGTCCTCCCTGTTTTACTTCTTATTTTGTTCTTTATTTTTCTTCTCCTCCTCCTACAACCCCCCACCCCACTACACCCCCTCCCCTCCCACACACACACAGGACTCGAAACAACCACTTCTGTTGCAAATCTCCTCTGAAATGTAAAAAATTTAATTTGTCAACATGCTTCCATCATATCCTCAATCACTGTCCAGGCCGGTGGCAGGGGCCAGGGGCCGGAGCGGAGGGGGGAGTGTAAGCAGACGGGAGGCTCTGATTAGAGCCTCACACTGGCTGGAATTGTCTCAGACAGCCTAGAAATCAGATTATTAACTCTGATAGCAGACGCCGGGGCCTTCTCGCCAGGATTAGCATGAAAATTTTGATATGGATCGATAAGCAATCTCTCGCCCTTCTGCCGGATCTTGAGGGCCTTCATTAATCCGCGGCTTATGTTTACGTCAAGGAATTAAGACGTCTCGGTTTTCTCCGGGCCTCGACGCTACTTTGAGGGGCTGTGATCTCATAGAGATTTATTAAATAAAGCAGCTAGCTCACCTCTTAGAAAATTACATTCTGGAGAGAAAGGAAGGAAGGGAGAGAGAGAGAGAGAGGTGGGTGTGTTGCTTTGTAGTATGGTACGGTTTACATAATGAACTAGTGACTATAGTTCTGGACTGCGAGTTCAAATCCCACACTGTCAAAAAATACGGGTACAAAACTCAAATATTCTTTTTTGGTGTGATTATACCTTCGAGAGTGTATCTTTTGTGTGTTTAGTATGGTTGTAAACCTCAGGCCTCACTTTATATGTTTAAGGCAATGTTTTAATATTTGATAATTAAACATGATATGATTGAATTTTGTACTATCAGGGACTGTTGCTATATCAGAATCTGGGAAATGGCAAATGAAGAAGACATACCGTGCAAAAGTCTTAGGTCACCCTGTGATTTTTAGTATAAACTATGGATTTTATACAATTATTTTAGGAATTATTTAGGACTAATTATTCTGATTTCTAAATATTAGAATTCCAACACAAAATAAAATACTATAGAAAAGTATTTTATACGCTTAAAGTGTTGTCACACAAGGACAAAATTCAAGTCAGGATTTTTTTTTAATTAGTTACTGTTTTCTGGAATTTATACCATTTATTTTTGCATGTACTGTATCTAAGATTTTGCACAGTGCTGTAGATATTCTGGTCTTTCCATGTGTCATCTGAAACATCAGGCAACGGATACTCCCCACCCTCAAGATATAGCCGTCATTTCTGTGGGAGTTACTTAATGGGTCGAGTTGCCAGCTTGACGCCCAATTGTAATTCACACAGTACAGGCAAATTGGAAACGTTAATTAGCCTGATCTGCATGTGTTTAGACTGTGGGAGGAAACTGGAGTACCCGGGGGGGAAACCCACCAAGAGAATAATCAAACTCCATGCACACAGGCCTGAGGCGGGAATCGAACCCGGACCCTAGAGGTAAAAGGCGACAGTGCTAACCGGGAAGCCACCATGCTGTGACTGTAGATAAGGATTATTTAAAGTTTTTTAGTTTTTAATTATTTACCCATGAGTGTAAAAATAAGATTTTTTTTATTATACACAAGCTGTCTAGTCTCTGTCTGTCTTTCTTTGAAATAATAAGCCAATCATAATCATCATAAAAAAACTTAAATAACCTATTTATAGTACTGATTAAAAGCAGACTACTGTATGTGTGGCTCTTTAGGCAGGTGAGGAAACAACAATCACACTCAAATTTGGCTAAAGCATATTACTAACTAAATTATTCAATGATTACACGGACTGCTTGTATGTCATATTCACTGTTTCTTTCCTCTTTCACACCAAATTTCCAAGATGTCTTTTCTCAGATTTGTGCTGCATGCATTTTAGTGTACTAACTATGACTTCTATCTTAATTTAATTCAATGGAAAATATACCAGTGTTTCAGAGCTCTGTTTTCCACATGTGCAACTCACACATAACTTTTGAGTAATACTTTGGTCTGAGATCTGAATGTCGATCTGCTCGTACTGAACATCTTTCAATCTTCAACTTTAGTATTCTTAGTCTTTACTCTTCGACACCTGCAGACTGTAATGAAGACAGACGGTGTTTGAGTCTGATTCCTCCGAATGATTGCGAGGAAGTGTCTCACCCTGTGCTTGCTCAAGAAGATTTCAGTTAAATACAATACACCATAATGGATTTGAATATTGCCCACGTAGAGCCAGGTTCATTTCAAACAACCCAGACACTGATAACTCACCCGTCCTAATTTTGGCCAAAGGCCAGCGTGTTCTCGTGATTTCCAGAAAGGGGGTAAAAAAAAAAAGAAAGGAAATATGTACATAAATGCATTTGAGATGAAACGTGCTGCTATTGATTCACGAGCTGAGTGGAAGACGATGGAGATCGTATGGATAATTATGACTCCGTCCTGAGTATAATTAATCTAGCCCGTCATTATGGGAACACGAGTCTAGGCACATCATTAGAACCCTTTTAGTCCATTTCCCCCACCGTCCCGTCTCCCTCCCCTCCCTCGCACCCCACCCACTGATGATTGTCCTCTGGATGCCCTGGTGACTCTGACCTGACTTCACTGACCAAGCCTCGAGCAGGCAAAGTCCCCAGAAGTACGCTAAGCAATGAAGTGCCACCATGGCGAAGCTTAGCACTTCATAAGAATATAATTTGACAGTGATTGAATATTTCCTCCAAAGCCATTTCACGACTTGTTGAACTGTGCTACTAATCTTCTTTAAAAAAAAAAAAAAAAAGGATATATGGAATGCGATTTCTTAAATTTTTTGTACTGAATGTCTCTTATTCTTTAAGTCAAATCGGGGAGACAAGTTTCACGGTACTAAAATGGTTGAAACACAAACGAATTGTAACACTCTTTGAAGAACAAAAAACTAAATCATTAGCCCAATTAATTAGCTTGGTAAATATTGTCTGAAATGAAAAACATATTCAATCTAAGATTTAATTACTAAAAATGTGCTAACCAAAACATCATTATACAATATTAATGCAGTCTGCAGGAAGTGGTTAATTAGCATCCTTGCTAATGCCATGAGGTCATTAAGGACAACTGATTTACAGGGAATCTTAACAGGCTTGTTGTTTTGCTAGCTAGCTACGCAGCCTAATATGTTTCAGCAAGCATGTTATTTAGTTAGTTGTGAAACCAGGATACGTTTTAGTTACTGAGCTACCAAGACTAAAATTTAGTTAGATATCTGCATAGCCTGCCATTTAGTAAGATAGCTGCCCAGCCAGCTGATCGGGTAACTAAATACCCTTCCAGATAATTAGTTAGCAAGGTACCAAGCTTGTTCTTGCGTTACTGTAGCTAGCTATCCAGTCAGATATTAAAATAGATAGCTATCCAGTCAGCTATTTAGTTAGCTATCTATCTAGTGTGTTGTTTATTTAGCTACCCACCATGCTATTTGTGTAGCTAGTTATGAAATTGGATATATAGTTTGCTAGTTATCGAGTCTGCTGTTTAGTTCTTGATTTAAACCAGACTGCATTGCAGATTATTTAGCTAGCCAATAAGACTAATACACAATTATCTTGCTACAGTAGGCGGACTTAATCTGTCCCGGATTCGAGTTCTCAAGCCAAAAATTTGTCTTGTGAAACGCATTTTCCCATTAAAAATAATGAAAATGCAGATAATCCATTCTAACCACCCAAGAATATTACCAATATTACCAAATTCCATTGTATTCATATAAAACAATCAAAACATTTAGAAAAGACATGTAAATGACATAAAATATGAAATGAATAGACATTAAACCCCACTTAACCTTCATTTATGATTCCTCTTGGCACCAGCTGCACAAACTGAAAGTGGCTCCGTTTTCTTCTTGCTACCATCCTTGCTAACAATATTGGGATCGATTGTGCTATATATTCACAAAATCTTGCACACAATACAAAAAAACAACAACAAAAAAATCAATTCACTTGGCTTTCCACTGACTGGCTCCCAGATGTATGCGCAACTTTCCCAGCATTCGGGTCAGCTCAGTTCCTTCGCTCATATGCCAAAAATGCTTTGGATGCCGAGGCAACTTTGTGGCAAAATTTCAGTTCTTAAGGTCAAAATTCGTGAAGTGGGCCGTTCGTATGCCAAGGAACCACTGTAGTACACTATTTAGTTATTGGACTATCAAGCCTAAAATTTAGTTAGCTATCTTCGTAGCCTGCCATTTACTTGGCAAGCTACCAATCCTGCTCTTTAGTTAGCTACTGTAGCTATCCCGTTAGATATTAAGATACTGTAGATACTGTAGCTCTCCAGTCAGCTATTTAGTTAGCCACCCAGGCTTCTACTTTGTTAACTATCTATCTAGTCTGCTATTTACCTAGGTATGTTGTTAGCTACTCACTACATGCTATATGTGTATAATAGCTAGCTTTGCAATTGGTTATATAGTTCGCTAGTTATCAGGTCTGCTACTAAGTTCTTTATTTAAAACAGATTGCTATTATTTACCTAGCTAATACACAGTTACCTTGCTATTTGGTCACAGTTACCTTGCTATTTGGTTAATAGCATTCTAGCATTCACCTAGAATGCTATTTATCTACTGTTTCAGAGCTTTTTATTGTCCACATTAACTAGTTAAATGAAATTTATAATTAAAACAAATTCCTCACAGATGACAGTTCTGAATGTAACTTTACTTCAGTAAAATCCCAGTGCGTTCATTGTGACCCAATAAACTTCATGGGTGAAAATAAAATATGACATTTTGCCAGATAAAACATCACTAATCCAGTTGTCATTTCATAACTTTTCAAACCAAGTTACACATTCACCTGTCTCTCTGTATCTTTTTTGATGATCTCTGTGCAATTATTAGCAATGTTAGCATCTCTTGTGTGATTAGTCTTACAAGATAATTTGAAGAAAGTTCAGTACCTGTGCACTTTCCAGTAACCCGAACCCTGCCAGCCTGCTTCCTCTAAACAAAAGACGGACCGGCATATTTTTAGCCCGTCGTCTTCACGAGGCAGCCGCACCGCTAGCCTTGTCAATCAGGCTGTAAATGGAGCCGGTTGCTCCAGCGGCTGTGGTTTAGAAGAGAGTGCCTTTATGTCTGTCTGTGCACAAGTATTGGATTTTGGGTCAGGTTCAAATTAATTAAAGGGCCATAATTGAAAGTGCTCGCTAATGACTGCAATCTTAGCCACCCAATATTTAATATTTCATCATTAAACAGTAAAATGACCCAATATCATCCCTAATACAGTCCCAATTATGCAGCATTGATCAAAGTGACCTTTGCATGGCAGGGAATGAGGAAAATCAATCAAACACCTCCTCTTTTTTTTTTGGCTTGACGCATTGTTTGTTTCTTCTTTCTTTCTTCGTGTCTCGCTCTCCTCCATCTGAGAAACTGTCACCAGGCTGAAAGCGGCATATAATCTGTGACAATCAAAACATTACTCTCTTAGGTAAAATCACAACTGACCCCAGAGGCAAGCAATCTCAGAGGCTAGACTAGTGATTTTTTCATGTTCTCTCTCTCTCTCTCTCTCTCTCTCTCTCTCTCCTCCATCTCCTCCTCCTTTATGTTGTTGTTTTGTTGTTGTTGTGTGATTTTCCCCCCTCCTTCCAACACTCATCCTGCAGCCACGCTGTTTGTTATTTTTCGAAAGCCCATGACAGGAGATGAAAGACAGCTAGACGTGTCCATATGTCATCGCCACAGCATTTTTCCATCTCGAGCAAGAGTTTTGCATGTGAGGAGAAAGAACGTAACACACTTTAACAGGTTTTATGAATCCTCTTGGAATTGTTGTTAGCCTCAGTGTTGTTCGGTTTTCTGATTTGCAGCTATCGAAACAAGGCCACTGTTCAGGAACGTTTCCTTTGTCTATGGAGAACATTTAGCATCACACTAACCAATACATAATGCAATCAACAACGGCTGGTCATCATGATTTTTCCTCCATGCGATGCTCGGCAGCAGCACAGTGGCCTAGTGGTTAGCACTGTCACCTCGCACCTCCAGGGTCTGGGGCCGATTCCCACCTCGGTGTCTGTGTGCATGGAGTTCGCATGTTCTCCCCGTGCTTGGTGGGTTTCCCTTGGGTAGTCTGGTTTCTTTCCACAGTCCAAAGATATGCAGATATGCAGTCTGGTTGGTGTTCCCAAATTGCCCGTATTGTGTGTGAACTGCAGTGGATTGGCACCATGTCCAAAGTATATCCTGCCTTGTGCCCTAAGACTCCTGGGATAGGCTCGAGAAAGAGAGCAAAGCAAAGAGGAGATGTAATGTGGCCCTGAATACTTTTTATCCATTCATAGTTTCCTTACATGTTGTGCATTGTCCATAAAACAAGTTAGTTCCTAGTTTCCATCGTTTTCTCACAGAAACATTCTTCTCTCTTTGAAGATTTTTTTTCAAAAGTGTAAAATGAGACAGCTTTACCCCTGACTGTTACAGGGCACTAACACTGGAGACTCCTTCCATTCCACTCACTCATGTTCTATACCGCCTTATCCTGTATTCAGGGTCACGGGGACCTGGAGCCTATCCAAGGAGGCTTAGTGCATGAGGCAGGGTACACCCTGGACAGGGTGCCAATCCACCGCAGGGCACACACACATACTCCGTACCCGGAGGAAACCCACCAAGCACGGGGAGAACATGCAAACTCTATGCACACAGAGACGGGAATCGAGCCTAGACCCTGGAGGTGTAAGGCGACAGTGCTAACCACTACACCATGAGCCGCCTTCCTTCCATTCCAATCATCTTAAATAAAAGTCTCCTTAATGAAATCTTGTGTCATGTTACTGGAAAACCACAAAAATCCTGAAAAAATTGCCATAGCAGCAAACTTGAAAGTACTGAAGTGCTTTACCATGGACTGTCACTGAAGACACGTTCCATAAATGTTGAACACTTCCGTAAAAAAAAAATTGTATAGCCCCTTTAACAATGGACATAGTCACAAAGCAGCTTTACAGAAATACAGAAATCCTGATACAAATATAAGTTTCCTAGCGTTATAGCCGTCGTTTATGGGAAAAGACTTTGTAGAAATAGTTATCATTGAAAGAGTGAGTTCTGACCAACAAAACCTCGCTTTTATTCATGTAGATATTGTGCCCTTAATGAGCAAACTGAAATAGCTGATGGCAAGGAAATCTCCCGGAGCTGGCATAAGGAAGAAACCGTGAGAATCAAAAGCAAGCCCATCTTTATTTGGATCATCCCGGAATGACATTAAAAATTTTATTAAAAAGCAGAACCGAATCGGGATGTTTTTAGAGATTGACGACCATGCTGTAGACATCGGTGGCTATGGTCAAACAACAACCTCAAACCTCTATCAAGTCCTGACCTTGCTGTGGATGGAGGGATGAGTAAAGCCATGAAAGAGTAACGTGCTAGATGAGTAAAGCGCTGGATGTTGACAGATGAAGTGTCGAGCTTGTTGCTGTCATGACAGCTGAACTGAAATAAAGCACGAATGAGCCTGAGCAATCCGCTGCCGAACGGGTGTCCTGTACGGCCTGCAAATACTGAGTGATGCCTGTGAGGGGTGTGTTTTCATCAGTGTCTCAGATTCTGGCAAACAACACACACACACACACACACACACACATATGGAACAGCTTCAGCGTCGTGATCATTTTCTATTATGTCCCTCGCTTTTTAATCATATGTTTCCTTCTACTCTGTTTGTGCTTTAAAAATGCCTGACTGACACACACACACACACACACACACACACACATCCTCTTCCTCCTGCCATGACTTAGCTATTAGTCCTCAACCCCCCTGTCCTAATCAAAGCGATGCACATCAAAAGGATTTATTAATAAAAGTTGCCCTTCAGGAGAATTGAGTGATTAGGGAAATGTGCCCATTTTCTCACAGACTCCGCCCCCAAACAGACCAGGCATCTGGGGTGGGCGGAGCTCCAGAGGAGCCAGGCACATCTGGAAGCCGTTTCAGCACGGGTGATTAGGCGACTACACACCAAGACACACATTATTCATAGTGTACTGTATGTAGTATATACATTGTGTGTATTTGTGTGTGTGTGAAGTATAAAAAGTGCCTTACCAGTAGTTTTTATACAAGTTTTAACTATAACACGAGGAAATGATAAACCGCGAGCCACATTACAGATTATTTGGGTTCACTGAGGAAAAACACAAGAGCGATATTTATAGGCCTCAGTTTTCCGAATCGCTTATAGAGTTGTTTGTTTGCTTGTTTTGCGTTCTGAACAGTTTTTTCTCTCAAAAAACTGAATTAATGAACAGTTTGTTGTACTTTATTTTACAATAATAATAATAATAATAATAATAATAATAATAATCATAATAATAATAATAAAACCAATAATAACAACTCCACCATAACTTTAAATTAAGTTAAATTTTAGCTTTTTGATTTTATAATAAAAACTAGATTTTTTTTTATAATAAGAAATTTTCGCTTGTGTTTTTCACAAAGTGAACAAATTGAGCTGCAATTTAAATTTTAAATTTGTTTAAGGTGATCTCACTCTTCAGTTGCCTCGTGTGAACGCTACTCTGATGAACAAGTTACTCTTTGTACTGTTGCGTCACTTTCTTTTCAATATGGCTGTGTTACTTTATCAAATATTATAACAAGCCCTATTGACTAAGTGTGCATCTTTTAAAATTGCATTTAAACAAAAATCCAGGGTTTGTCACGTTATACAATTATTTGAAACTAAATACATATTTTTAATTATTGTTAAAAATATTCAGTTATACATTATACAGTTATACATTTATTACATTTATACATTTATTTAGATTTGTTTTTCAAAACCTGATTACATCTTAGCTGTAAAAGCAAGGGCCAGGCCCTATATAGGGCACTGACTAAAATACATTGTAATTTAAAATGTAAAAACATTTTCAAAGATTTTTTTTTCATTTGTGATTTTTTTTTTTTACAAAAACTTTTTAATTGGTATGATTTTTATATTGCAAATCAAAGTCAGTGACGTTATCATATACAGTTTATGGTATATATAGATATATGGCTTCATGCCCAATAATAATGTAATTTTTTTATAATAATATTTTTTCAAAAAAGTGTATATATATACAGTGGGGCAAAAAAGTATTTAGTCAGCCACCAATTGTGCAAGTTCTCCAAAAGCTCTTCAGCCAAAATTGTGCAAAGATGAGAGAGGCCTGTGAGGTATACCTCAACTATGAGAGACAAAATAAGAAAATCACATTGTAAAAGAATTTATTTGCAAATTATGGTGGAAAATAAGTATTTGGTCACCTACAAACAAACAAGATTTCTGGCTCTCAAAGACCTGTAACTTCTTCTTTAAGAGGCTCTTCTGTCCTCCACTCGTTACCTGTATTAATGGCATCTGTTATCAGTAT
>JAQMYK010000018.1:3804109-3819793 GCA_030014345.1 Clarias buthupogon | reverse complement strand
TCAGGAACCATCATGGAGTTAGAAAGTGACCCCAAACTTTTGAACGGTAGTGTGTATATATATATATATATATATATATATATATATATATATTCAGATAAAGATACAGTATATTGAAGTGAAATAGCAGAGAGACTTGTTCAGTCGCTGAAATATAGCAGTGTGTAACAGTGAAGTGCCATCAAACACTCGATGCAGTTGTAAAAACAGAAGGCGGGAGAATAGTAAGGATTTTGCATAACCTCTCCTGCTACAGCGAGGCCCCTCGAGGGGGTTTAACATATTAAAGTGCTTCATCTTGTCCTCCTTCATGTCAATAAGAGCATCTGTAGCCATGCAAAGAGCATATTTTTTATCTTTTTATTGGAAGTAGAAGATCGCTTGGGTGTACTTTCTCACCATCAAGTAATTCAAAGTTCTTGGAACTTTGGGATCTGGAAGATATATCATTCTAAAGAATTTCTTGGTGGGAAAAAATCTTTTTCATTTAACATAAATGTAGTCGATCAATCATGATACGCTTGCTGTCTGACTTTTGTTTTTTTTGTTAAAATTCAAAAGTAAGAAATGGAAATGATGGGTAATAATTTGGGTGAGGTAAACATGCAGGAGTAGGTGCAGTAGCTAGAGTAGTTAGTGTTAGTAGTTAGCTATGAGGGGCGTTCAAGTCAAACCAGGAGTTGTGGTGAAATTTCTGGTGGATGAAGCCGTGAAAAATGATCAACATTTACAAAAGATCTAAAAGTGCAGTGATGAGACTCGTCACTGAAGTGGCGGTTGTTAACTGGCTGTTAACAATAAGTAGGACACATGAACGCTTGATTCATCAACACCACTTGCACATTACAGGAACTCGGCTGGAGTTATTGAGACATCCCCCATACTGTACAGTCCAAGCCATTTGCACATGTTTGGGAGTTCCTGGGAGGCCAGGCAGTCTGAGCCTGACTCCAGGGTACTGAGAAACCTTCTATCTTGATGGTATCTGAGCACTAGTGAAACACTGGGATAAGTGCATCAGTGTAGCAGGAGATTCTATAACGAAATAAAAAGAATTTTTACTCTCATAACTGTGTTCCATTGTTCTGCACAATTCAAAAGTCCCAGTTTCAAATGAACGCCCAGCTTAATTAGTCCACGTCTACAAACAATTCCAACATCCAACATCCTGCACCTTTAAAGCTTTACTCACAAGTCACTTCGGATGAAGTGCGAATGTTGCTTGTGTCTTTATTTATGAGCAGCGTCACTTATCCGTATTATTCCCCGGTGAGATTTGTGCATGAGGCTAATACAAGAAGATCCTTATTCCTGATACCAGCTGCTGTGTGCTGTCTGACACTCATCAGTCTCACCTGGAAAGGAAAACATTTTTCTTCGTCTCACTCGGAGATATGTCTCCCCTGATGTCACGTTATGCAGATATTTCATCCGTATCACCCTTGTCTTGTTTCTCATAGCTTTAACAAATAACGGATACAACTCTTCTAAAACTACAAATTGTTTCAACTAAGATTTTGTTCTTTTGTTCCAGATTAACACCTCCTGCCTTCACAGTTTCTTTTTATGCCTTATAATCTCACTTAAGAGTTATGAAAAGGTCCAATTCAAGTTTAAAGAACAACAACAGAAACACTGTGCTGTAGCACACTGACTCTGATTAAATGATGGCATTAAAATAATCCTCGTGGAATCCCATAATGTGGAACTGGAAGGATTTGGGAGATCAAAGATCAAGTTGGACCGCTCCTGTCATTAGTTCTCATCTCGCAGCGTTCGGCGTGTATCTGCTCGCTTAAGGTAGTGTGTGTGATCTAACAACTGTGTGTATAAACTTCAGGATTCCCGCGCATCTACTCACTAGTGCCACCGTATGGGTGAATATTTAACAGGATGCCAATTAAGATGACGCCCTCTTCATTTCATTACTCTTAATAAAGCTGAACTCCTTTTCACCCAGTGTCTTGTTCAAATGGTGCCTTATACAGTGGTGTGTTGGAAAAATTTTATACTACTGTATAGGTTCCAGAAAGTCATGCATTTATCATTTATATAAAATTATAGAAAATAATATACAGTAGTGTGAAATGCTTAATAAAAAAAATTCTATATAGCTCACTATTATTAGTTATTCACTTATCCCAGTAATAATTATTATTATGATAATATTATGATAAATTATATATATAATTTGTAGGTACATCGAATGAGTACACTCTTAAAAATCTGAAATGTGTTTTTCAGTCAAATTATTAATCTATACTTCATCATTCATGTTCACTATTATTATTATTATTATTATTAACAACAACAAAAATAATATGAGGGGTGTTCAAGTCAAACTGGGACTTTTGACTTTTAATGACACTGTTATTAGAGTAAAAGCTCCCTTTATTTCTCTATATAATCTCCTGCTACACTAATGCACTTATCCCAGTGTTTCACTAGTGCTTGGACATGATCAAGGTGGAAAGTTTTCTTGGCATCCTGGCCTTCCGTGTCAAAACGTTCCTTTAACTCACTGCAGATTTGCAATCTTTTGCACCACTCACCTTCCGGAAATGGATTGTGTGTACAGTTTCCACAGACAGATGTGTCTCCTCTGCAAGTGGGTGACAAGTTATCCATCAGTTTTCAAGGATCAGGCATGAAAGTCATTCACGGGAACGACTGCAGTGGGCTCTGAGCCACCTCAGCCAGGATCATCATTCACGGATGTACAGCCTTCTTTAAAACATTTGCGCAGTTCAAATGACCATAATGTCAGTCACTCTTACACCTTCATTCACAATACATTTTATACGAATCCTGGTTTGACTTGAACGCCCCTCATAATATTATTACTACTACTACTACTAATAATAATAATAATACATTTATCTTCAATAATATTATTATTATTAGTAGTAGTAGCAGTATTATGACTGTTATTACCTTCAGTACATAATTAACCCACTACATGTTTTTGCATTATGCATATTACAGTTCATACAGTAACAAACATTTTCTTTATGTTTTATTAGTCGTTCTGTCAATGGAACTGGTTTCACGTTTATTAATGACCTCTTATACTAATATCATTTGAATGGATTCTCCGTCTGTGTTAGAGAGAGAGAGAGAGAGAGAGAGATCTAACCCCTCCAACACCCCCTTCCCCTCCTCTCCTGTCGTCCCAAGGCCCTGTGCATTAATGAACCCAATAAATAAAGCAGCACGTCCGCCGCATTTACCCAGCGCGCTCATTTCACAACAGAGCATTAATCAATTCAAATTTATGTACTAATGCAGGAGGGGGCGATCAATTTAAACTTCTTATGACAATTAACACAGCTTTAAGCACAAGTCCAAAATGCGCTGACCCATCAATTACCGTTTCCATCAAACTGGCACTAATGGAACCACTGTTTAACTCTCCCTCTCCCCCTCTCTTTCTCACTCTTTCTCTCTCTTTCTCACAACTCTGCTGCCCATCTCATGCTCAACAGCTCCATTGTACACTAGTCATCTCTGCTTCATTATAATACCCAAAGCCGCAGTTGTTTAAGTCCCTGTAGTAATTTTTTGGACAAAATGGCAAAATGCCTCCCTTCCGTGCTCTCTCTCTCTCTCTCTCTCTCTCTCTCTCTCGCTCTCTCTCTCTCTCTCTCTCTCATTCCTCTCCTCTGAACTTTGACCTTGCTCTCTGAGGTCAACGTGATGTCCGTCTCCTTGCATATAATCGCCTCCAAGGCCTCCTGAGCTTAATTCTACCATGTCACGAACACAGCGAGAGGTGACGAGGTGCTGGTAATTAAAAATGAAAGAGGGCAGAAGAGGAAGAAATGAAGCAGGAGAACAGATAGATGAAAAAAAATAATAATAAAAGATGAAAAAACATTTGAGTCAATATAGAATAATTAAAAATATATATATTTAAAATTGTTTCAATGTCTCTTTAGATTCTATTGTTACAGTATATGTTGTTGTTGTTGTTGTTGATGCAGAATGAATCCTCTTCAGGAGGAGGGAGACAGAGCGAGTGAGGGAGCAGCAGGTGGACGAGAGGAAATTAATGGTGACGTATGAGACGACTTTAGCATCAATTAAAGAATTACCAGGTTTAATGTTAATGTTTAATGTATTTATCAATAAATATGTATTAAATGTATCTTTTCTAATATCAAGTTCTATATTACATAATTATACTGATATTACAGAGCCCAAGAGTGTGTGGATTGTATTGTAAGGAGAAAAGAAATAATAAATTTAAAGTGAAATTTCACTTTCATAATTTTTTTTATATATCTTATATATTCTGTGTGTCATGATTATATACAATCTTTATTCTTTTATATTCAATGAATTAGCAAAAATATTGCACATTACACATTACATATTTAGAGTTTTTAGTTTAATTAAATTAAGCATCAAATAAGAAATCACAAGTGAAAATTTGTCAGATTGATCATTTACAATTCTAATAATTGTTTTTTTAAAAACCATTTTAAATGTAAAAAAAAAAAAAAAAAATTAATCGAAATAATTCTAAACTTACTTATAAATAATTTGGAGGAAAACCCAACAACAAAGCGCTGAAAATAAGCAGTGTGAATTTTTTTCCACATGTTGAATTTTTTTTTGTGATCATTTTATTTCTGACATCTTTTATTTATTTATTTATTTATTTTATATATTTAATGTTTGACATGTTTTTTCATAGTTAATTTTTGTTTTTACACGTTTAATGAATTTCTTTGAATTTGTTGTTTTTCACACATTTTCATTTTAATGTGTAAGTGTTTTTTTTTCTTTTCTTTCTTTTTCTTTTGCATTTATCTTTAACATGCAATTTCAGGATATAAATGTGCAAATGCATCCGTTCATATTTTTCTACTGTGTTGTCTATGGCTAAAAATAATAATATATCATTATTATATATAAAAATGTATATTATATATATTTTTTTTTCATAATAAATCAGCCAATTTTTTTACATCAACATTTTTTTTTTTTTTTATGTCTGTATGAAAAATAGATACTGTATATTACACCAAAACAACAGACATAACAGTAATATAATTTTTTATACAAAGTTACATGGAAGAAACATATGATCATTGGTCAGATTTCCTTGAAAATATCTGAAAGATTTCGACTGAGTTTCTTGGTGCGAGTTTGAGAAGCACAGTGTGGACTTCCTCTCTCTGGAGTTGCAGTGTGACCCCCGACTCAGTGCCAGCGCGAGCTCTATTAAAGTGCCGCTGCAAATGAGCTGGGCTTCATTGGAATGATGTAAACACTTTAGTGAGACTCGGCTGCTGCTTTGTTACACCGTTACCTGTGTTATTTACATAGCTGCAGTCCGGCGCTCCACCACCACGTGGCCGTAATAGAATCTAGCTGTGTGATGGAGGGAAGCTCCACAGAATTATCCTGCTGATAAGAGACTCCGCATTTACATACACTCTTCCTGTGTGTCCTGTCACTATGTCTTAACCTCCGTGTCCCGCTGCCGGCAGGAAATGAACCTGTCTGGGGTCAATTTCCCACCACCAACTCCTCCTCCTCCTCCTCCTCTAGTTCTTCGCTTTCAATCCCTCCTGCCTCTCTCGGCTTCCTTCGCCTATATTCCTGCAACTCTGATGCAATTATGCCTCTTTGATCGTCCCGGCTGTGGGAGACAGTGAGGAAAAAAACACTGGCTTTGTGTATAGAGAACATAAAAGGCTGAAAATTGCCTTAGAAGCTCTCTCTCTCTCTCTCTCTCTCTCTCTCTGTGTCTCTGCCTGTCTCACTCTTTATTTTCCTCAGTCTCTCTCTTTCTCTGTGTCTCTATGTGTCTCGCTCTTTGTCTTTCTCTATTTCCATCCCTCTGTCTCTCTGTCCCTGTTTCTCTATTTCTGTCTCACTCTCCCTTTTGTGTGTTTCTCTCTATCTCTCTCTTTATTTCTACCGATCTGCCTCTCTGTCTCTAATACTTTCTCTCTCTTTTTATGTCTGTCTGCCTGTCTCTCTCACCTTCTCTCTCTCACCTTCTCTCTCTCTCTCTTCCTTTTTGTGTGTTTCTGTGTGTATCTTTACTTCTCTCTTCTCACACACACTTTCTTTCTGAATTACTCTCTCTCACTTTCTTTCATTTTTTCTGTCTCATTTTTCACGTGTGTGTCTCTGTCTCTTATTATCTCTCACTATTGCTGTCTGTCTGTCTTGCTCTCTTTAAATTTCTCTATTTCTGTCTTTCTGTGTCTTGTACTCTGTCTCTCTCTCTATTCCTTTCTCTATGTCTCTTTCTCTGTGAGTCTCTCTCACTCTCTCGCACACACACAAACACACAAGCAAACACACAAACACTAGGGCTCACGTGTCGCACACAGAGACAGCTTCTCTCCTTCCCATGAGGATAAGACTCGACACTTTCTATTAACAATAACAAGACAAAACAAGGCACTTCTTTATCTCTTAAGATGTAAATGTGTACCACGCCGCTTGCCTCCTGCGCTGTAAATATCAAAAGAAGGGCTCTTAAGAGCGCAGAACCAGAATCCATTGATTTTTTTTCCTCTCACGATACCGACCATCTGCAAAAAAAAAAAAAAAAAGAAAGAAGAAGAAGAAGAAAAAAGAAAAAAGTGTGCATCCTGGCATTACATCAGTGGCAAAATTAAAAATCCTCTATTCCCGGCAAACCATGTGGGAGATGGACGAGGTCCGGGCTGTGTGCTCTTTAAATTATATGATTGATTTCCTTTAAAGTTATTTGTTTATTTTAATGTTCATATCAGCTCCACTGGAGTCATTTTTCTCGTTTGTTCAATTGATTTTTCCTCTCTCTCTCCCTCTCTCTCTCTCCCTCTCTCTCTCTCTCTCTCACACACTCACACACTCACACTCTCTCCCTGCTTTAGCATACTGCAGCGAACTATTGGTGCTCGTTTACATTAATAAGCCCAAAGCCACTGAAACTGTATTGATTTCCCAGCATGCACTTTGGTGCCTGGTTCCTGGTTTCTGATGACTATCCTCACTCTTCTACCGTATTAGTCTTGGAGAAGCAGATCTCGTTCGATTCGCGTTCACCGGGGAAGCGCACACTTCAAAATGGACTTGGGTGTTTATTCAGGGAGCGAGTGGAGATCATAATATGAACAAAAAAACATACAAAAGTTAATAAATAAATAAATAAATGAGTTATATAAGTTGTATATGCTGTGCACTTTGGCTTTTTTAATTTTGTAAACTAGCCTTTAAAAACTTTCTAATTCCTAACATTTCCTGGAAAATATGCAGTTTCCCCGATTTCTTACTACTAAATAGTATGTACGGTATATACAGTACTATACTGTATTAGTACATTAGTATGAATATGAGTGTAATATAAGTCTTGTAAATAGTACTGTATATACCTATACTGTATTACCTTCCATACATAAACTATATAACAATGCAAAATAAAGGTCTCGATACAGCATGTGCACAGAGAACACAAAAAACACACAAACCTAGGAAGACATCCAGCTTGTAAAATATATAAAACTGACCGTTTTTAACCAAAAGTTTTTAGCGAAAGGGACAAAACTGTTCTCACATATTTTAACAAACCATATAATTGATTCTTTTGAAACAATGTCTTCAAAATATAAAAGAAAAAAGAACAGAGGAAACCATATGAATTAGGATCCATCCATCCATCCATCCATTTACTGTAGGAACCTCTGTAGTCCAACAGTTGTATTTATTCCCAATTTATGACCGTAGTAGGACCTTCAGTCAACCTTCACACTCTACAGACAACAAGGAAATGCCAACTAGTCTAATTCATATGTCTTTGTGAGGGAACCCACCAAGTATGGGGAGAACATGCAACCTACATGCACACAGACTCGAGACAGGAATCGAACCCCAACCCTACCTGTAGGGGTGCTGGGCACTAAACAAAAAAAGCCACCGTGCCGCCATGGATTAGAACAGAAACCGAAATTAGTACATATCAAGAAATATGTAAAACTTTGTCAAATATCTGTCTATTTAAAGAAAATATATAATTTAATCTGCAAGTTTAAGAGATTTAAATTCCAACATTTTTTTAAAGGAAAAATAGAAAAATATTTTTAAATGATGGAAAGAAATTTTTCCTACTTTAAAAAAAAAAAAAAAAAAATTGTATGTTTTTATTATTTTACTTACTCCATCCAAAAAAATGGTTTACACAATTTCTTTTTTCTTCTTTCCATTAACTTCCTTTGAATTCATAACTCATTCATGACACACATAATCTATCCATAAAGGTCCCATATTTTACTATCTCAATATTCACAAGTTAGCACAGGTCTTTTGAGTTCCCCTAAAGTGTGTTCATGTGTGTGTTAAAGCTCCCGCTAAAATACCCCTTAGGAGGACAGGAAGGTCCTCCTTCGAACACACCGTTTCATTGTCTATGTAATTAAGCTACTGCTGAGCCACGACCCCTCCGGAGAACAGCAGAGCTGAGCAACAAGCTGGGGAGGGGACCTTCTTCTATGATGTCACATTAAAGGATAAAATCTAATTGCCTTGTTTAAGCCCAGACCAACATAAACACGGGAAAAGGAGGGAAAAAACAGACAATGTTGCAATGAAAGCATGCCTTGTACTTAAAGTTGGTGCCGATCATACAGTATACACAGTTCTGGTATAGGGTTTGCACAAAACTGTATACACCTTCGATATCAGATGGGAATCAGTATTGACCAGCGCTCAAGGTTTTAGTATCAATATCAGGAAAGAAAAAGTAATCAGAGGGGGGAATCTTTTTTTTTTTTAATCACAGGAGTGCCATTACTTCTCCAAACACACACAGAAAACTGATGTAGAACTTCTGAGATAGTCAGGATGCTCACACGTGACAGATTTGAAATTAATATCAGTATTGCAAAAGTTAATTCTGCGAGAAAAATAAACAAGTGCTAGATTGTGCAGCTTTAATGACTCTAGTGTACTATTTGCAAGAAAGAAAGAACCACAGCAAACAGTATCTTGATTTGATAATAATGTATTTTTGATTAATTGGACAAGACTTTCAAACTTTGAGGTTTGACTTTAGAAACATATTTGATATAATTTTTTGCTAGATTGTGAAAGAAAAAAAATTGTGGTACTATATATGTTATGTATAAAATGCATAAAACAAAATGGTTTTTATTCTAAATTCAATATAGCTACAAGCTTTAAACTCTTGAAGGCCACAAAACTTTTCCCACACACATTAGCACATTATCACATTAGCATGCCGAGACACACTCTCCTCCAGCTCGATAGCAAAAGACCGAATTTACGCCATGACACAAAAAAAGGCCACACAATATCATGTACGATTTCCCCATATAACCACTGACCCAAGAACGGGTCCGATCAAAGCTCTCCACTTTTATGCCCTAGTGTCTAGTTTTCTGTTTTTTTTCCCCCTCTTTGATCCCAATGCAGCTTTTAGATAATGCTAATAGATCACCGGCCAACACGACGGGACAGGATAATGGAGCTTTCATTGCAGGCTGATTAACTTGGCTGTAGGGTTCCACCTCGCCCCTTTCGGCATGATGGCCCTAATTAATAACGATTGCTCCCCAAAATGTGCAAATGGAACGATAAACGAAAGGGCCGACTAATTAACTGCGACCATTTCTGCTAATCATTAGTTAACATCCCGTTTTGTCATCATTACACCGATGCGCACGCAAGGACAGATAAAACCAGATCAGGCCTTTTTTTTTTCTTCTTTCTTTCTTCCTTGTGTCCCCACAACCCATAAAGGCTGACAGCCATAATTTCTTTCCATGTATAAAAAAACAACAAACAAGTAATTAAAGTGAGAGCTGCAAGGAAAAGTAAAGAGCACTGCAAAGTTTCCATCACTTCAGTATTTCGCCTGAGCCATTTTTCAAAAGAACTTGCTGAATTCGTCCAGGCTGAAATGATTTGTTTCCTTCCTCAACGAGCGAGGTGAGGAGATGAAGTAAAACTCTATCGATAGAGGTATGCGCGAGAGAGGGTTCTGAGCCACGCTGTCAGCATCATCTCTTCGCACTGTGGACGTTCCAACTCATTTGTTCACCGACCCACGTTTTTTTTTTTTTTTGCCAGAGAGGGAGAAAATCAGCATTGGCTGTTTATCTTTATGGGGCTGCTGCGTGAGCTTAAGAGCGTGCTCGGGAAGCTGCTGAACACTCTTGTTCATATCCACACCAGTATTTATGTGCAGCTTAGCGCAGCGAAGGAATTGACAGCAGCCGCTGAAGGACAGACGATGTCAGCTGAAACGCCAGTCAAAAAGTTAATAGTCTGTCAGGAGAACGACCCTCTGGGCTTAGACATAAAACCCTGGCGAAGCTTTCAGATGCTTTTTGTTTTTCCAGGAAAAGAGCAGCTAAGATGTATGAGATCATAGCCTGGTGGATATTTAGAGCTATTTAGTATTAATCATGATTTTCTTTTTTTTGGTAGCAACACAAGTGTTTATTGTTTTGTTATAATAGAGTCCAGTGTGTGATGTAACTATGTATGTTAAATGTAGATAATAACATAAAGTATGGTGAGCTTTGATTTGCAGTGGTATAAAAGGAATAAAACACTTTGAGATATGCTGTTAAGTAAAAATTTTAACACTCTTGGATATGCTTCTAACTAATAAATCAATAAAAGTACAGTATGTGGGTGGCGCGGTGGCTCAGTGGTTAAAACTGTCGCCTCGCACCTCCGGGGTCTGGGTTCGATTCCTGCTTCAAGGCATGGATTTTGCATGTTGTCCTCGTGCTTTATTCCTCCCACAGTCCAAAGACGTGCGGTTTGGCTAGTTGGTGTTCCCAAATTTCCCGTAGTGTGTGAGTGTGTGTGTATGTGCCCTTCAATGGATTGACCCCCTATTCAGGGTGTGCTTGAATAGTCTCCTGGGATAGGCTCCAGACTCCCCCGCGACCCTGTATACAAGTGGTATAGATGATGAGACAACAATGATAAAAGTATGCTGTGATGCAAACCAGTTTTGAGTAGAGCTACTCTTCCAGTACCACTGCAAAGCTGATTAAACGTACATACTGTATGTCCTTGAGTCAATTCATAAACTTAATCTGTTCATATTACATTTAATGTTTTGGAGTGAATAAGACAGAAATGTTACAGATTATTCTATAGAAAGAAGTTTATTATCTATACTATTGAACACAAAGATAAGATCGTTAGCTGTCATATAAATCCCTGTGAATGAGCTGTTACGACCAATCAAAATCAAGACACAACAGTGATGTGGTGCTGTATAAAAGAAAAAAGTATTTGCGATGATAGCGTTTACTCCCCTTTGTGTTGCACCACATCAAACCACTCCATTGCTGCATAGTTTCCTATTATAAGAAGAGTTACATTGCTTCCATCAAGTATTAGCAGAACTGTACACATGACACATCGACCCAATTCAAATTAATACACCATCTATAGTGGACAGCAGAACAATCCACTCATCTAAACATGAAACCTGGTGATATTTTCAAACATGTAGGTGAACATAAACATATGTGATCGACTCTGCATTAATCACAGACACTCATAATGCTACGACAATAAATAAACCGGATCGCATCACACCTTATTAACCCGGTGCGATGTGGGCTGTGAAACTGAGTCGAAATCCATCCCAAAAGACCAGATAAGCAGTCACTCGTAACCGTCCCTGTGAGCACAAGATGTATTGCATGATTAAAACTTCCAAACATTACGAATGACCTATTATTTACAGCAAGGCCAAGGAGGCTCTTATTGCTGATAATCCAAACACTTTGCACAACACTAGGTATGGTAATGAAAACTCTGTCGATAGGGTCCTTTTGAATGGCTTGATTTACTAAAACTTTTATGAAGACCATAAATTTCATGTCTCATTTTCTGCATCCTCTAAAGGAGGAAGAGGTGAAATCAATAGCTTGGCCAAGACCGGCCTGAATTTCATCAAACTTGTCTGATTAGCACCAGGGAAGTAAGACTGTAAGAACAAAGTGCTGATTTCTAAATGCAAAACATATTCATTTTATACATATGCATTATACAGAATATTCATATAACCACCGGAAATCATAGAAATGTATTTTATTACGTTTAATACCACAGTACTCTTGATTTTGTCAAAGGGTAACTTGAAGAGGTTAAAGAGGCAATTTTCTGTAATAGCAGCTCATATATCGTTGCTTCTATTGTAACAATGTACACGGGTACTTGTAGAGCAGATGTTCAACAAAATTTATGTCTAGTCAAGTTGTGTTCTCGGGCGTCCAGGTGGTTAAGGGGTTGACACAGCGGACCATTCGATCGGCACATCTAATTTGACTCAGGTTATACACTTGCTCAACCCCAACATCTCTATCCAGGCTTGGGACCAGCGCTAAAGATGCCCTGCAACTTCTTATTGGCTGGGTTTGGTGTATTGCCTGGGACTCTCACTGGGCCCTCCACACAGGGGGAAGAGAAGCCAACTAACTGAGCCACCAATGGCAGAAAATGCCTTGAGTTTAACATGTTGGTATTTAAAAGCAAAATAACATACCCATGTATTGATTAAAGGAGTCTTCAGTGTCAGCACATGATAACAGTCAGAGATAAAACTTTCCGGCCAACAGGAGAAAGTCTTTGGATGCTGGATAAAGTGGCATGCTTCATAGATTTTTAAGTTGTAAGAGCAAGATAAAACAGAGATCAGTGAATGAACATTTATTTACAGCTGCAATAAGTGATAACAGAAAAGATTATAGTTTCAAGATTTTTTCGTTATTAAATAAAAAATAAATATATTGCCAAAGCAGTGTATTCTAAGAGGATTTTAGCTTTGTCAGTACTTCACCAGGATTGCAAGTGGCGCTATGAAAATACAAGTAAAGGGCTGTCTGCTTAAAATAGTATAAAATATGTTGAGTTCTTCAATTCATTGGGCTCGCATTGTTTTATCACAACCAATCACAGCTTTGTTCTCAGAGCATGTTATTCAATTAAATTAAATTTAATTAAATTTTATTTATATAGCGCCTGTAACAATAGTCATTGTCTCAAAACAGCTTCACAACATGTTAGTTCATGGTGTTCATCCAGCACCTCTGTACACAAAACAACAATCAAAGTTTCGACAATATCCAATGTCCAATTTCCTTTTACACCATATTCATTGAACATCTCATCTCTAAATGAAAGATGGAAGTCTTAAGCGACTAGGCCCATGGTATTTTAAATCCACTGTTGCCTCGTAGGCTTGCATCGAATTCTGCGTCACTCATAACTTACGGCAAGTGAATAAACACGGATGATTAAACCATTTCATTTTAAATGGCTTTGTGAAGAAATAGTCATCGGCTTTTTAAAAAATATATTATCTGAAATGTGCTCTCCTCTCATTGTGAGGTGATTTATTACAGGGCGAGTCAGCTCGCTGACCTTTTGCCATTGTACTGAAGTGAATGATTAGCACTCACCCGGGCCGTGTGCTATAAATCTGCAAGACTCTATCATTCATAATTGGCAGCAGTGCTATTGCTCGGCATGCCAAAGTGCGGAATGCAATATGAGCAGTGAGCTATTTGTAAAAAAAAAATGAGACGTAGTTGCGTTTTTTTCTTTTCTTTTTAAAGACAAAGTGCATGATCTTGTATGTTCGTATGTTATACAGTACATCCTCAATTGTATACTGTACTGTATATGTGGAATTTTGTTTGATTATGTATGAGTGCGTTATCAGTGGCCTTGTGATGTGATTAAAAAAAAGAGCAGTACAGAAAAGAAAGTCCATAACCCTTTATTCAGCCCTATTGATATTTCAGCAGCTGTGTCATAAAGCTCAATAATCCCCTTTGACTGTGGGTTAAGTGATGGAATTCGTTTGAATGACCCGGAGCTAATCATGCACGAAAACCTACATTTTTTCCTCTTTATGAATTTCAAAAGCAGCTCCTGATGACTGAAATGCAATTAAAACTGATCAATATGTAATTTAGCCTGTCCGAGAGGCGGTTGCTTTTTTTTTCTAAACATATTCTTCACCGCTTCAATGCGTAATTACTCTGAATACCCTAGCCTTGCACTTTTACAGTTTTGTTAACGCGGGTCAACTTTAATACTTTAATGATGAGCTTGGTGTGTCCTTTGACCCATGGCTTTGGAGAATCTGACATAGTTAAGCGATTTGCTTGTTTGTGTGGATCATGTGATCTCCCTGTCACACAAACAGAATGAGCTATGGCGGGGGGAGGGGGGGAGGGGGTCATCAGTGTGTCAGCTGTCTGACATTTTAGTCAAAATGCGAACAAACAAAGCAAAGTCAATAGTTTATTAACACAACCTTGATTGCTAATGCAGCTGGATATATGCTAACCTCTTTGGAATCATATTAATGCACATTTACAATGTCCACAGATATGGCTAGCTATCTAAGCTACTGTATAAAAGCTAACCTGACAGGACTTTTAGTTTATTTTTTAATAGTATAGTATTAAAATACTATAGTAATAAAATTTTACTAAACGTATTGCTAATCTGAATTGCTACTAAAGTAATTCATGATATTGCAGTAAATACTAGCTAGTTAACTGTTTTAAACTAATATTTGACTGGATTTCTGAAAGATTTCATATACAGGTATGCTCACTGTACTGCTACTGTAGGTAACTGCTTAGCATATGTAAACATATTGACAGGGTTTCTGAGAGAATTTAAGGTCATAAACATATTCATAAGCATTTACATGTATTACTAGCCTGCTAACTGAAATAGCAGGTTAGATTTAGTATAATAAGTTACAGTATATTAATGAATGTTTACAATGTGTGTTGCTAATTCAAACTGAATTACTTCAGAATCGACTCAGAAATCCTGTCAGGTTAGCATGCGCTAGTGTTCAACGATTAACCAGCTAAGTGATTTAAGTTAACCTGACAGGGTTTCATCAGGGGATTTTAAATCATAGTCATGTATCACAAAATAAATAGTCAGATATCATGAGCCAGCTAACTGATCTAAGACTCAGATTTCCAATTGTGAAATTTTTACAATATTTAATTTTGTTTCTTTGCATATGTTAACTTTTATGTCAATTTAATATGTGAGGATGTAAATTTATTTATATAAGAGTTATATTCACAGACTTAACCAGGTAGCTAAAATGAGCTTCCCTGACAGGATTTATGACAGGACTCATATACACTGCTAACACTAGGTAACTGCTTAACATATGCTAACGTGACAAGGTTTCTAGGAAGTCATATTTGTTAAATTTGACATAATTTGCTATCCATCTAATTAGTGTACAATATCCTGAAAGGTTTTTGAGAAGATTTCAAATTATACAGTATGTACTGTCTACAGTCTTATCCAGACAGCCAGCATAGCCTAATGTGACAGAATTTCTGAAATGATTTAAAGTCATGTTTGTCCAAACATTTGTTAATCAACACTTAAATTGCTAGCTAGCTAGCTCTTATTACCCAACATGATTTATGACAGAATTCCTAATGTTCACAATTGGGAATTCTCTCCCACATATGCCAATTTGACCTCCAGGGTCAGGGTTCGATTCCCGGCCAGGCTCGATTCCCATCTCTGTGTGTATGGAGTTTGCATGTTCTCCCCATGCTTGGTGGGTTTCCTCCGGGTACTCCGATTTCCTCCCACAGTCCAAAGATATGCAGGTTAGGCTAATTGGCGTTC
>JAQMYK010000018.1:3746468-3760891 GCA_030014345.1 Clarias buthupogon | reverse complement strand
TCTCTCTCTCTCTCTCTCTCTCTCTCACTCTCTCTCTCTCACACACAGACACACACACACACACACACACACATACATACATACTTAAAGCAGGCCCAGACAGGAGGAAGACAGAGTGAAGGTACACAGCACCTACACTTTTCAAACTTTTATTAGCCCTGGAGCCAGTGGACCCGAACATCCTCTATGTAATATAAATGTGTACAGGGTGTGGTCATTGAAAATGTTTTCTGATATATGCTCTTTACAGAAAATGAGCCAAGGCCAATGAGTCTGAGTTCGAAAGAATTATTAATTGTGTAATTTTTCTTTTGATAAAAAAAAATTAAAACACAAGGGTTAAATGAACCGAATGCTTTAAATAATCTTTATCGCATGTGCTAAAATACAGTAGGGGAAAAAATTACAGTACACTGATGTATTATCAGAAGTGTTGTTGTAATTTGTTACTTCCCACCTCTGGAAGACAGGGACAACAATTTCTAACATGTCTCCCTTACTTTTTCTCTCCCACAGCAACAAAAACGAATAAACAAATGATCTGATTCCTGTGGCGAGTTTATCTTGTGTGTCTTTATACCTTCTCTCTTCTTATCGCAGCCATACAAATCTCCCCAGCGCAGCCACCATCATTTTTCACCCGCGCAGCTATCAAGTGCCTTTGCTCCCTGCATATTGAAGTACCTTCAGGATCAATACAGTGGCTATGCCTATGGAAGGCAAAATAAACCATAACTCAGTAACGTCCAAAACCTGCCGTCTGTTATATGGCACGACATTATGACTATAACACACATATTCTCCACATATCATTCTGAAATGTTATACAGGCTGCTGCTTAGGCTTCAGTAGGAATTCACTTCACACCAGAGAGCATTAGTTCACCATCTCACCATCCGCCCTTCTCTGTTTTAAAATATAAAGCCGAGTAGCTGTAAGTCAAACATTTCACTTTTCTCCACGTCAGGTTGCCTAATAGATTTCCCTCAGCTCAAGGTGCCTTTAAAGTACACACCGAGCACTCTAAGCTGCTTCACTAAGTTTCAAACAACGTGATCCGACACCTCCGAAAGGTGGGGGAAAAAAATCAATTTCAACCAATCAGCAGGAAAAGATGAATTATATTCCCCCCATAAGGAGCAAGGAACGAAATAATAGAATCCCCCCTCCTTCCCATGTGCTCACACACACAAGTCCTACAATAAAAAGGTTGAGGAAAGGATAACAAACAAGTGGTCAAGATTTGCTGCCTTTCACCATCCCTCTTAAGTGGTAATAGGATAACCCCGGACACGTCGTAGGCCCTATCAGGCCAGCCCTCACACTCGACCCCTGGGTGAGACAGGAAAGGGCCGCTTTGTTTGCCTCAATCGGGCTTGGTGTGCCTCTTCGTAATGAAGTGACCCGGAGTAATGGAAAGCCCTCAGCCCCCGCTCAGATGATTTTCACCCGGATAAGAGCAGTGGATCCTGATTCAGAGTCACAGTTCATTTCATTTTTCGCCTCTGATGAGATCTCGCGCGCCATCTGATAAAATTGAACAGCCATTACTGGCTCAGGCTCTCGGCTCCTAACCGAAATCCTATACGCTCTACTTCGTCAGCAGTTTTTGAATTCCTCGTCACCAGGGGTCGAGCGGGATGATAGGAATAATCTGCCGCAACCGAGATTGACAGTCCATTTCAGAAATCAATATTTACAATTTACTCCTTTCAAAGTTCATTCTGGGGAGAAGATTCCATATTATCCCTCCCCAAATAAGCTGATCATATCAGGCCCCGGCCGCCGGAATGAGTTTTCCCAAAACGTGAATTTTTTGGTAAAAAAATCAATGTCGGCATTGTGCGCTTTAATCTGGCTCCTCTGATGACAGTAAATCTTTATCTTTTTTATGGGCTAACGGCAGAGGGGGCCGCTGACACCATTTCCTACCAGAACAAAAGCCCTCGGCCCGCTTTTTCGGACGAGCCGAGATACATGGAGGCCTAATATGGCTGGACACGACTCCGACGGGTCATTAATCAGATACGGTGACAGCCACCTCTTTCCTCGGGGGTCCTCGGAAGCAGAGAGAGGGAGGAACGCAGTGAAGGGAGTGAGGGGATGAGGAAGAAGGTGTATGCTCTCAAGGTGTGTGAGATGAAGCACATTTGGAACAAAGGCTTGGGACTCCACCTCTCCTGAAGCTCCATTAAAAGGCCCTCTCATTTTGTTTTAATTCCAGCTGATTGGCAACATCTAAAACTCATCTGTACAAATTGGCCCCACTGGTTAAGTGGTACCCGATGGAGGACAGTTCTCCAGAGAGAGGTATCGTTTGTGTCCTCTCTGATTCCACTCTGTCATTCATGTTCGTTTGGACATAACACAAGCTGATTGTTCTCTAATTTGAATCCCTCTTGTTTAGCGATAGTAGCACAGTCCCTGCTAAGGGGCGGTGTGTGATCCTGATTAATGCCTATTTAAAGCCATTACAGGAGAAGAGCAGCGTTCCGATTTCCACCAATCAGCACATTAAATCATGCAAAAGGGGACTCGATTAGCCCTCTTCAAACTTCAGCAGGAGGAAGAGTTCATCTTGTTTCATTTCCTGTTGTTTGTTGTTCTTTCATATTAGTGTTAATTTCATGATTTATACCATAGAAACATCAATGACAATTTGAAAATATTGAAAAAAATGCTTTTATTTAGTAGTGAAGCATTATACATTTGATTGATTTTAAATTCGATTTAAATTAAGGGGGAGCAATTTCTCTTGAGGGCATCAAGGAAGAAATATGCGACATACAGTATTATTGAAAAACACCAAATAGTTCTGTTATAAAGACTTTCCTGTGTGACAAAGCCCTGACAATTGACAACCTTTCCTTAAATTTTATCTTATATATATATATTGTCATAACATCTCATTACTATATATAGTAATGAGATGTTTATTTAGCATTTATGGAATGAGTGTCAATTTTCAGGGCTTTGTCACACTGTCAGGTTTCTGACACAGAAAAGTCTTTAAGTCAGATATACTGTATATGTATATAACTATATACCATATGTATATATAGCAATGAGGTGTTATGAAAATATAATGAGATGTTCATTTAACATTTATGGAAAGGCTGTCAATTGTCAGAATTGTGTCACACTGTCAGGTTTCTGTGAATTAGCAACGTTAATGTAACCCTTGCAGCCCAAACTACTGTCAGAGCTGTTAATATAGAACTCTTCTTAATTTAAAAAGATTGAATGGTTATTTTGCAATTGTACATAGTGGTGGGTGTTTAGCTTTTTTGCAGTAAAGCCTTTATTTACATATCTGAAAACCTGAACGCAGCCCCATCCCCAGATAGAGTAAAGTAAAAATACAGCAAGTAAAATGACTTCTTCTGTAAAATTACCTTTATAAAATTTACACAAATACACTTTGCAACACTAATGCAAATACAACCTATTTATGAGCCATAATGAACCTTCCCATCATGCGTCAAAGCATGCACAGTCCATGCAGTCCATCCCATATTTTACTATTCTTTAACAAATTAACACAGCTCTCAGAGGTATTCTAAGTCTCCAGGTGAAATTCTCCTTAGACAATGCATTTTTAAAAAATATATTTCACCCCTTTACCAAATGTACCATTTCGGTGTTTATGTAAATGAGTTAATACAGAGACACTCCCACAAGAGAGAGAGCAACAGCAGAGCTGAGCAGCAAGCCCAGGGTGGGTGTCTTGGGTGGGCGAAAACCTAGTTGGCTTGTTATTACAAAAAATTAAACAGGACAAAATGTCTTAAAATGTTTTAAAATGATTAAGAACTGAGGTCCCCTTTAAAACAAAAACCAGAATGGCTTGAACAACTCAACAAAACTAGCAAGCATTAAAGCACTTAAACTAATTGGACATTTAGGATTTGTGAACTCCAGGCCTTTAATTTCCGTCTTTAAGTTATTTAAATTTTGTGAAAATTTAATTATTCTATAAGATCTCCTTCACATCCCACAGAAACATCCAAATGTGGATTAGCACAGATCACAACACCAAAGCCCTTCAAGACACAGTCAGATGTCATTAGATAAGAAATAAGAAATTTGAGCCACTGCTCGAACATAAGCTTTAATCTGATTTGGAAGAGGTGTTTCTGGTTGGCGGAGAAACAAACGTTATCCAATTTCCAGCGTTCCCTGGAATCGAGGTGATGTTCCAAATCACCTTATAGGAACCAATAATTCAGTTTCAATTGATCAGCGTTTGAGGAAGCGGCTCGGAGTTCAGGTCTGTCACATGCCTGAGGTTCAGTACGTAATGGTACAATAAGCTGAGGGGATGGAGAAGACCTAGGAAAAGAGTTAAATGATATGAATGCAGGAATTACAGGGGGTTAAGGGTTTTTATTTTAAAGTTCTCACATTGTCATGGAGGGTCTCCGAGTTCTTTCCGTGTTTTCTCCACTGGCCCCGGCGGAGAAAATAAAATACTGCACTTCTCCTTATCGACTGGGTGAAATGAAATAATCTATGATGCATGAACAAGCCCTAAATGAAATAATAATATCCTTAGCGGTGAAAAACGGATTGCTGGTACAGTAATTGAGCAGATTTATTTCACCTCCACCGAGAGAAAGAAAGAAGAGAGGAAGGAGAGAGAGCGCAGCCTGCTGAAAACAGCCCCAGCTATTTTATTTAATCTCATATTGGGGGAATTATTGGCTGGTAATCCATTGTTAAACATCATTTAGAGTGATGGATGGAAAGCGTCAGGCTTTTCCCCACATAATCAATTCATATCTCATTAGCTCGTATTATTTATGATTCTCATAATGGTCCCTGCAGGGCTCGACGAGGGCGAGGAGGGAGGGAGGAGAGCGAGCGGAGGTCTCAGCTGCCGCTGAAATGAAATGAGACATACTGTAGCTTATGAGTTCATAACTGCCTATATAAAACCGCTTTCCCCAGCACTATTGATTTGTTTCAGCCCATTTCAGAGATGAATAGAGAGGCACGAGCCGTAATTGGACGAGCCGGGCTTCGCTCACACACGGAAGGGTAATGACCGCATGTGTACGAGGGGAGCTCTGTGGGGGGAGGTGGGGGGAGAAATACGATAAAGCAATATGGAGGAAAAAACATTCGATTACTCTGCAGAACAGGAGGAGGAAGTCTGAGAATATGTAAAACTGGACGTCTATGTATGTGGAAGAGATAAGGCTGGACTTAATGCGCTAGCAGTCATGCATGCATGCTGAGAGCTTGGCATGGATTCTTCACTTTAGCATCTCAAAGACTCCCAGGAAAGCAGAGCGGGAATGAGGTTTAAGGGCAGTGAGTTAACACCAATCCTCATCTCATGGTCAGATGAATGCTTTACTTTTACTTTCTATACCAGAAACAGCTTAGGAAAAGGATATCACAGTTTTTCATGTAGACAGTAGCTTTGATTTGTCTGTGAATTCCATATTGTGAGTGTAGCAGGATCAATAGACATGATGAGCAAGATAGAGAGAGAGAGGGAGCATGGCAAGGATCTATACTCACACAGCATCAAGAAAAGCATCTTCCTCAGCATTGACAGCCGAGATCATCACCATGATATTACATAAGAGCTTTTCAGCTCAATATCGAGTTCCATTGGACGACTGAGAGATTCTGGTTGAATGCTTATCCGTTTCATCTTCATAATGTGACAGATGTAGGAGACAATATTGCAAAGTCATAAAAGGTTTGCATGGGTAATGATAGGAACAGAGGGCAGGGTTAATGTGTACCGATTTCTTCACGTTATTGCAGTTTTCATTTGTGAGAAACTGGCGAGACAAAGGCTTACTTGGCAGATTTTTTGCATGTAATTTGGTTAACTGATTTAGTTTAAGAGTGTAAGTAGCATTATTAATTTCAGTTGAATATAATACTAGCTATAGTATAAGATTTGCTTATGTATATGGTTTGATAATAACCCGATTATAAGCAAGTAATCAAAAATGAATTTATTAAACTTCATAATTCAGTAAAAATTCACATATGTAAGTCAAAGTAAACTTTATTGTCAATTTTGCTACATGTACAGTGCATACATATAAAGAATTGAAATTCCGTTTCTCTCAATCCTTCTTACAAATATGCAATCAATATGACAGCTCTGCCAAGTTGCCACTGTTGAGTTCGTGAGAGAGGCCCTTAACCCTGTCTGCTCCAGGGGCGCTGTAATCTGGCTGACCCTGCGCTCTGATCCCAGCCTCCTAACAGGGATATGCAAAAAAATTATTTCACTATGCTTCAAGGTACATGTGAAAAATAATTAAATATATTATTATTATTATTATTATTATTATTATTATTATTATGTAAAGCTCAGAATTTGATTTTCTTTAAAAAAGCAAATCATTATTTTAATGAATTATACAAACCAGTTTTCAAAATCCCTGCTGAGGTATATACGATATGTTGCCAAAGTCTTGAGCCAACCCTCATCTATTCATTTTTGCTTCCAAAGAGCCAGATGCTCTTGTATATTTTAATGTTGTCTTAAGGAATAGTTCTCCAGGCTTACTGAAAGACATCATTTTCAGTCCAGTCCCTGTACCTGAGCAGTTTCAGAGGAATGTTTTTTGTTTGTTAAACCACACAGTGACCTTTGAATTATTCAAGCATGAAAAACACATCTAACTTAAGACATGAACTGGTGAGAAACAGGTGCAGATGATGATAGATGATCAGAGATTAGTATACTGGTGATGCTGAATGCTGAGTGGTTAAAACAGACAAGAGGGGAAATGAGGTTGCTGCGTACCTCAGATTGTTACATAAACAACCAATTTGAATTGAGCCTTTAGATACTTTGCACCCTGTCACAGTAAAACATTTGTTCCAATTTCTTTATTTTAATCTACATAATTTAATTTTATTTAATATCTAGAAATAAGCAGGGCCTCAAGACATTTACATAGTACTGTATATTAATTTGTCCACAACTGCATAATTATTATAATTGCATATAGTAAGACAGTATATTTAAAGAGTGAAACGAACTACTATTCCTTGATCATAAATACTTTTTTTTAATCAAATCTAAAGTTAACAGTCCAGTTACCACATTGTAGTTACTAATGGACAATAATACATTTAAATTTAATTCTAAACTAAATAAAACACCTCCAATTTAAATGTACAATTGATTAGCTGATAAGATGACATTTTAGTAACCTTGTAACAGTCTATATACTGTTGTCTGCTTCCCCTTAGTTATGGGTTCATGAATGCTTAGTAAAATAATTGTGTACATTTTAAAAAACAATACCTTAAAATTAGCTGTTCTTATTTATCTGTTCTGTATAAAATCAGAGAGTCAACCTACATCTGAACAAGCTAAAGCAATAAAAATGCAAATCACATGTTTATCTTGACGATTGCAGATTTTAATTCAATACACATTATACGTATATATTTTAAAAATACATTCAGTAGTTATTAAGAAGAAGCAGGAAAGAGATATGGTAGAATTGAATGTACTTTATGAAGATTTGTTTTCTATAAATTATTTTCTTATTTAATATAACTTTGAAAAACTGCTCACTGAATCTTCTTGTACTTCTGCAATAACAGGCACTAAACCAAGGAGGATCTTCTATATGAGGCGGAGGTCTGGAGTCGGGGAGAACGCAGACGTACACATAGCTTGGGCAAAAATGCCACCTGCTGGATACACGGCACACTGGAATTCAAATCCCATCATTCTGGATGAGTTGCAATCAATTATATACTGTTATACTAAATTTAATTTTCAGTATAATTTTTTATTGATTTCTCCTGATTTGCTTCAGAGCACTTTAAGCACAAAAAAGAGGTTAATTCTAATATGTTTATACAGTCAGAGGATTGATGCAAGATCCACAGAACTTTGATCATTTTGAGGTTTTTGTAGTTCTACTGTATATTTACAATAATCCTTTAATGTATTTTATACAATAATCTGTAGTATTATCTGAAATATAGATTTCACTGCAGAAAATATTATTTTAAAATCATTACAAGACAAATAATAAATAATTACACATTTCTTTAATACAATATTTTTTTTTAATTAATAAATAAGTTGTTATACATAAAAACATCTTTGTTACTTTAAATGAAACTTTTTTTTATTTTTTTTATTCTGATTATAAATAGTTTTACTGTCTACAGTATATACATTCATTTTACTACCATCTGTTTACTATTTATGGATTTTGGGGGGGGACATCTATAAAGATTTGAACAGGTATTTATCTTTCTCTTCAAGGTCAGACCAGAATTTTTCATGTTAGCTAATGTTTAATCCAAAAAAAAAACAAAAAAACACATCAGTCTTAGCAAGTTCTAATGTTGTGTCATGTATTTACGTAGGGATAGTTATGTGTACTCAAAATCACATTACCTGTTTAAGTGGATTTTCTGCTCACTTGCTCAGATTACAAATATTTTTAAGAATAGGAGATGGGGCTTCAAAGTACATCTAGGCATTTCGACCCCCTTACCCAGAGTGACTTACATTTTTAGTTCATGATACATTTGAGCATTTGGGGGCTCAACAGGGACAACTTGGCAGTCATGAGATTTGAACCTGGGACCTTCTGAACCGCGGGCCAATGTCTTAACAACTGATCTCAGTACCAACGTACTTTCTTTTAAGGCTGAAAAATATGGGATAGAAAATAAGGACTGATATGTTTTATTATCACATTTAATATTATATAAAAGCAATGATGATAATAAACATATAGAAACATCTAATAGGAGTCTGTATATACAGTGGTGACCAAAAGTATAAAGACAACATATGCCATGTATTATAGTTCTCCCTGTTTGTAGTTCTCACAAAACAGTATTATAGTTCACACAAAACAGGTGATAATTTCATTCATTCGTTCTCACCTGTCTGGCTGATTGGAATGAGGCGGTTTAGTTAATGATGGAACAAACATGTGACTGGACTTTTACTCTCTGAACCCGGGGTGTCCACCACTGCACAAAACTTTCTCCAAAATATTCAAGTGAATTGTGAACTTCTATGGCAAATTTCTGTACGTGATCTTTAGGAAGTGATCAACAGACATGGATTGAGCAAGTGACACCAGAGTACTGCAGACGTCTTTGTGGCTCTACGTCCAGCCGGATCCAGCAGGTTTTGAAGAATTTGTATAGCCACGTCATTCAATGAAATAAATGATTTTACTTATCTTGATTGTCATTAAATTAAATTGTCACAAACTTTTAATGTCATTAAAACATTGCATTTCACTTTTGTCTTAATTCTTTTGGCCACAGCTGTATGTACAGTTTCTAATTTCAATTATGCATACAGTATGCGTTACTGGAAATTTGGATTAAGTTACCAAAATGACTTTCATCCTTATTAATCTGCCACTTACCGCATAAAATAGCACTTGATGCAGTGCAATGTTATTTTTTTGTATTTTGAATGTATTTTTTTAATATACTGTACTATTCGTGCATACACAATGTTAAATCTAACTTAATGTAGCCGATTGATTTACTACATAAACATAACTCATCTCTTAATGAATGTAAATAATATTCTGCGTCTGCGTTAAGAAGAAAAAAATTCACGTTATTTAAGTTGCACAATAGCAGCCATTAAAACAGTTTCCATGTAGGTTAAACGCTGCACTAAGAAAAAAAAAGAGTTTGGTGTTTCAGACGTGCTTCCATTACCCTAATGAGAGCGAGGGTTTCCATGGCGTAAGGTGATAGCTGTAAGATGGAGAACATCACTGACATATTTAAGAGAAATTATTAAAGAAAGCCTGCGCTGTTGTAACAGCCACGCGAGACATTTCTTTAATTACACTTTCTGTCTGTCTCTTCAGGACAAGAAACTGATACCGTGCCAAAACAACATGCAAAACATGTAGGAAATGATTTTATTGATTTGATGTTCCTAGTTGATGAGTTGTTCAATCTGGTAGCTCTCTGAGTGATTTCTGTTCGTAGGTTCTTATAGGGCTTATGTATAATATTACAACATGACATTTCCATTTTAATAAAGGACGCCTGCCTCTTATCTGTGCTCATCGAGGTAGGCTCAGACTCTCCGATTGCTCATCTGTTCGATGTCATCCGCTCATCCTTCAACCCCCGTGTAATCCAATCTCCAACACTGAACCTAACAAAAGATTAATAAATAAATAAATAATACTGCACTGTTTAAAAGCCTATGTACAGTACAGTAGACTGATATCAGAAATGATATATAATGTCTATGGAGTATCACCAATTAATGCATGATGATGATGATGATGATGATGATGATGACACTTGAGCATTCTGAGAATTAAAATTTCAACAAGTCTGCTGTTAGTGAGAGCTGTCAGGTCATGGTTTAAGATTTCCTGCGTTCCCACACACTCTTCGAGGACAGAGCTACAGTTCTGGATTCCAGCCACAGCCATGGGAGGTGTGTTTGTCTAAGTGTGTGTGTGTGTTTCTTCTCCTGCAAGGTCACAAGTGCCCCCAGACTCTTCTGGGAATTTGAGCTTCAAGGTTCAATAGTGTGTAAAGATTTGCAGTGTTTAAGACACACACTGGGCGGTGATGTGAGTCATGCAGCAATGAACACAAACGTTGAAATCAAATTTAACTTACTTGAATTTACATGTGTAGAATTCCAAACAACTAATAAATAAGGAATATAAGTACACTATATGTACAAAAGTATTTGACCAAACCTGTTATTTGTTGAATTCAATCAGGTCCCTTATCCCCAGTGAAGGGCCATCCCAATGCTTCAGCATACCGAGACATCTTGGACAATGCTATACTTCCAACTTTGTGGTAACAGTTTGGGGAAGGCCGTTTGCAATTCCAACATGACCACGCCCTAGTGCATAAAGCAAGGACTATAAAGACATGGTTTGACGAGTTCTGGAAACAGGCCTGTAAAAAGGGGGACCAACTCCATATGAAATACAGTGTATGTATTTGGATACAATGTTATTGCAGGTTTGGCCAAATAATTTTGTCTATATAGTGTAGCTATATATATATATAGCTGGTTATTTATTGTTTTAGTGTAAGTCATTAGCCAAGTCTTATAGTGAACTAGTTTACATGAGGTTATTTTATGCTTTATTATTAGTAAGCTACTTTAATTATACGTATAGTGGAATTTGCTAATCACAGTTGTCAGCTAGCTAATATTAGCCACTTAGCCTTACAGTCTCGGTGCAGATCTAAACTATAATATTTTAGCCTCAAGCTTTCTACTTCTATCCAAATACAATTTTTTTTAAGTTGAAGTTTAAGTTTAGACTTCATCCGTCATATATACATTACCGCTCAGTGAAATTCTTTATTCTTTGCATACCCCAGCTTTTTTTAGTAGGAAAGGGTCTGACAGGGTCTAGGTCCCAGCAGCGGCAACCTAGCGGAGCTGGGAATCGAGCCGTCGACCTTCCCATCAGTAACTCAGAGCTTAACACATAATATAATGTTTATTTGAAACATTAATACAGCTTTTAACTTCACAGTTTAGGCCTTACATATAAATAAGTTAGCAAAAGTAAACTATTGCTTAAGTTTTAGCCCCCCCAGTGAATGGTATGGGAAAGAGCAAATAAAGGAACTCAAGCGAATTTGATTTAGATGAAGTCATCAGCTATAATCTGCTCTTGTGAACAGCAGAACTGTAGAGGAGACAAGGCCGAGTGAGAAAAAACAGCCCGACTGTGATATTGTTGTGCGACAGCGCGTGACACCAGCGAGCCTTGGGGGCCGAGCTTGGACGAGACCTATAGCTCAGATGATGTCATTAAAATGAGTGCAAGAGGATTCTTGATGGAAAAAAATGAGGAAAAAAAAGACGGCGAGCCAAAGGGACAGGCGATAAGGGCGGCAGCTGAGCGTGGCCGCTGGTCTCAGGACAAACAGTGGAATATTAAGCAATCTTCAGCCATGAGTGCAGGAAAGTGTGAACATCATAAACATGCTTCAGAGATTTATTTCCACTGGGTGAATTTTGAGCATTTATACACCTCTCTGTTTTGAAACTTTACAGGCTTTTTGTAAACTGAAGCTACAGTATTGAATTATGTAAGCTATTTTTACATCTAAATCTAAAGACTAATTATTTCTCTAATACCCTCATATCTGACTGCATGAGAAACTGCATTTTATGTGTAGGGATTATTATTAAGGATTTTTATATAACAGTATATTGTAAACATGTTATATATTACAATTTGTCAATTAAAACACAAAAAAGGTTTTTTTTATTAATTACTAAATGCTCTACGTTTTATTCAGTTTATAGTTACAGGTAATTTCGTGTAATGAGTTCCTCTCAAGATTCCTGCCTTACACTTCCCCCTTTTTCTCGCTGCTGCTATTAATGATATATACATTTCTGTAAAGTTGTCACATTATCAATATATGAATGCAAATTTATATTGGACCATTTTTCATTTTTAGGAATTGTAATGATGTCATATGGATGCTGATGCCAGGCTCATCTTTAGAGATGCAAATAGAATATGTGTTTTATAAGATCATTTTAGAAACTGTCTATTTAAAACATTTATATTTTTCTTGTTTATTTTTCTTCTTCTTCAACTTCTTTTCTGAAAATGTCTTATCATTTTGGATTCTTTTTTTTTTTTAAGTGAAAAAGAAAATAGTGACATATCTTCTAATTTTACTGTCATAATTAATACTGTACATAACTGATTTCGAGTATAATAGTAGTAATAGTTTTCTGGTCTCTGTCCCCACCATGTGGTCAAACCGAATATTATCCATTAATCCAGATTAATCTTTTTCATGTTTGCCTCAGGATACGAAAGGAGGAATATTTCGATTAAACTGGTTGAGTAGATATTAGAAGGAACATTGCTTATTTGTGCTTTTTATTCTTATGTAAATTAGTTTAACATTTAAGTATATTTTAAATGTCATTGTAGTTCAAGAAATACTCATAAGGAATTTATTTATACAACTTTATAGTTAAGTGTTTATTAATACTTAAACTAATTTCCATGTTTAATATATAGTTGCAAAAATTGATGAGCGGGCTCAAGCACCTGCACCAATGCTTCCTGGGCACACCGGAAAGACAGTGGGACATGCATTTAAAGTGGAAATACAGTACCAATACCACTATGACATAATATATTATATAAATATATCATTTTAGATATAACTAAGGAAGTTTTTAGCCATTTTTTGCTAAATCATCATGGCTGAACCGTTTGAGATGTCAAAAACCCCTCTACAATTTTGCATCCTCAATGTCTTGAGATCATATTGGCCCAGTTTGTTTGCAATCATATAAATCCCCTAGGATTAGTATATAAAAAAATTTTCCATAGGGGTGCAATCTAACAAGTCTCTAGTCTAACTCATGACAATTGAGGGCCATGTGAGCCTGGTTGCCGCTAGGGTGACTAAAATGGAACCTGATCTCTAAGGAATTTTCCAAGAAAAACACCCCCTGCAGTTTTGACCCTGATGATATATGGTAGCGTGATGTCCAAAGTCCAACTCCAGGGCCATACGGGAGATAGGAGAACGTTGTTCCATACACTGTTTTAGCCTTTTCAACAAGTTTATAGCCTACTTACGGCTACTGTATGTGTGTAGTCTGTGTAATATTTTATGGCTTTATTGCTAGGATAAGTTCTCACAAAAACATGTTAAAAATATATTTTTGTATGAATTGTTTATTATCTTAGATTAAATACTTCTGTTATTTTGATTTGTCTCATAACTTCGTGCTTATATAATCTATTTTACTCATCCTTTCCAAGGGTGGCAAAAATTTTGAATCTGGTACATACAGTACATAGTGTATATGTATTGAAATAGATTGCATTTGCATTTTAATTGACTTTCATGAGCTGTAATTGATTTTAGTTCCCTCAGCTGAGCAAGCAGTGGAAGAGCTAAATTTCAAGCTCCTTCTGGGGCGTCCCATGTGTGTCATGTGGTCTCAGAGGGATTCCATGCCTAGGAACACCACGATCAGAAGAACCTGGACATTTGTGGCCCTTTTTGACACCTTCTCTGTTTTTCTTGTGAAAGGTGTGGGCTTTGAAGTGTTTAGATCTGATCAGAGTGTGTGTAGCATTACTAGAGTTTGTTTTATTATTTGATAAAGTCCTGTATTAGTATATTGTTTAACATAAATCCTGTACATTACGGGGCAAAAGGCAACAGCTTCACCAGTTTGAATCTGAGGAGCGGATTTGGCTATAGAGAAACTCAAAGAGAAACTGCTGAACGACCGTAGTAGTGTAAGTCACTCCAGCTTGTACAGTATAAAGTCTCCTATACTACAAACCGGATTCCAAAAAAGTTGGGACCCTAAATAAATTGTGAATAAAAACTGAATGCAATGATGTGGAGATGGCAAATGTCAATATTTTATTTGTAATAGAACA
>JAQMYK010000018.1:3714127-3726732 GCA_030014345.1 Clarias buthupogon | reverse complement strand
CCCCCCCCCCCCCCCCCCCCCCTGTCGTTCTCTCCAAAGTCCATCATCTGCTTTTCACCATCATCACGGAGCGCAGCAGCAGGCTGGCCGGCCAGGAGCCACTCCGCCGTGAGTCTTTAGGCAACTTTTATGTTGTTAAACTTTCTCGGTTTGTTTGTGTTTGATTGATTGATGAGTTACTTTGTTGCTTTCATCTCCCCGCCTCGTGCGCATTGCGTTCGCGCGTCGGACTTTATTACGCATCAAAGATAAAAGTCGAAAAGTTTGTACAGGGAGAAGGAAAAGAGAAAGACAGAAAGAGGAGATAGAGCCAGGGTGATGTTCGAAGTGTGTGCGTGTGTGTGAGGGTTTTCTCTCTCTCTCTCTCTCTCTCTCCTCTCTTCCTTCTCTTCTTCCTGCTTTCACTCTCTCTCCTCCGAAAGCGTGCAGGAATGCGGCCGGGCGTTCAGACCGACTTTACCTGCGGTGCGAACTCGCCTACCTGTGCGCCCAGAAACGGAAGTTCATCCCGTGGATGTGGGGCGACTTTTTGTTTCTGTTCGGACGTAAAAAGTTAATGATCCGTCGAGCATCTGAGTTCCATCTCCGGACTTTGCTCGGTCGGTCGGTCGGTCGGTGTTGGTTGGTTGGTTGGTGTTGGTGTGTGTGAGGGGGGGGGGGGGGATCTACACGTTTTCCTACACGGCTTGACCTTGCCAGGACGTGTGCTTGTTTCTTGTTTGTTTTGGATAAGTCGCGGAAACACGATGAGTTCTTTCTAATTCTAATCCCTGCTCTTGATGATGTTTCAGCTCTTAAAAAGAGGAAGTTGCGCTTTCTTGTTAGAAAAAAGGAAACATTGTGAATACTTTCAGATCGCAAGGTTAAACTCTGTTTCCAATGTTTTGCTTTGTTTTTTTTTTTCTTCTTCTTTTTATTTCTTCTCCTTGATGTTCCCTTGATGGGGTGCCCTCCTCCTCCTCCTCCTGATCCTCCTCCTCCTTCTGTTCCTTGTCACGGTTCCTCTTTGGAGAGAGGCAGAAAAGTCCACATCCGCATGAGCTGCCTTTCACGCGTTCACATTCCGTCACGAAATTCTACACTAGATGAGGCCTGCAGATGCACCACCACCACCACTGACTCACACCCCTATCTCTTCAGCTTACTTTACCACCACCACCACCATTACTAGTGCACACAGGTAACATCTCAAGCAACAACCTATCCCGTCAACCCAATCTCTTTTTCGAGTTTTTCAAGTCGTTAAACCAAAATCCATCCTTAACGAGTTATGTGATACATGATGTATTTATATGCGGCACGGTGGCTTAGTGATTAGATCTGTCACCTTACCAGGGTCCGGGTTCGATTCCCGCCTGTGTGTGCATGGAGTTTACATGTTCTCCCTGAGCTTTTCCTCACATGCAGATTAAGCTAATTTATCGTTCCCGAATTGTCCGTTGTGTTGAGTCTGTGTGTAGCCTACCTCGTGCCCTAAGTCTCCAGGAATAGCGTTCCCATAGTGTGTGAATGTTGAACGAGTTCCTACGATGGTCATAAAAATGGGAATAAATGCAATAGGTAAAATTTAACACCTAGTTGGACTATAGAGGTTCCTAGGTGGATGGATGGATGGATGGATTTATGCACCGTATCTTGTTGCTATTCTTAGTAGTTGTTCCTATAGTGACGTCACAAGATATCCCAAAATTCTCAAGACATTCACTAGATTATAAAGCATCATCTACATGATTGCTGTTTCTTTGTAAATACACACCAAGACGTTTCTTCCTTTTCTGATGTGGCAAGCAATCAGAGAAGAAGGAAGCGCTTGATCCAAACATTCCTTTATGTAAGGAGACTTTTTTTTGTTTTTTGTTTTGTTTTTGAGAAACCTTGTATGTTTATGCTGGCTTTAGCAATCCTGGTGCAAATTCGCTGATATTTTTAGCATACTTCTAATCAAGTTTCAAAGAAGGAAACATTTTAACAAGGCCAAACGTAAATGGTTGGGAACTTCCTTTTTTAATCCTGTATAACATTGGTCCCAGAATTCAGTGCAACTAGTGCTGATGGTGACAGGTTGTGTTAGTCAGCGATGTACTGTATAGTATGACATCACTGATCGACAGGATTCAACAAGTGTTGCCTTGTCATGGTCGTTTTAGGTAGAGATCAAGCTACTAAAAATTATTATTTTTTTTTTAATCAGTATTAGTTTTGAGGACCCCGTATATAATGACAGCTGTGTTTGAGAAGATATACATCATCCATTTGTACCACATGTTCTAGATTCGCTGACATGTTTTCAATTGTAGAAACTATTGGGTTTCCTTACATGGCGTCATCTCCTAACATTAATTACATAAAAGTTTTTATTTGGGATCTGCACTATGAAAGCTTCCTGATGGCATTAAACCTGCTATTATTTTAATTAAAAACCTTTAAATACTTTGGTTTTCAAATTGTGAGCTACTTATCATTCCCTATAAATAACGTGTACTTATAGGAAATGATATTTAGAGTATATTGTCCCGGCTTGTTGCATAGCTGCTAAACTCTTGTAACGGCCCAAGATGTAGCCCATATGATGTCATTTTGGACAGCGTGCTGGTCTAACAAGGTCGTCTACCCTGATGGAGGAGATGATACGGATAAAGGACTGTGTTTTGCATAACTACAAGTCTGACAGGCGAAACCAGCAGATGGAGAAGTCTTGTGAAGCTTGTTTGAGCTGACATCTTGTCATGGAGTGCGCAGAAAGCTCTTGCTTCAGTGAGGTAGTGTATTCATAGCAAAAAAACAGGCTGGTGAAGGAACAACTGTTTATAACGGCTGTAAGTAGTAACAGGAACTAACTCGTCTTGACGTTATAGGTATAACTGGATACTCATGGATAAAAATATAATGGGTCATTCCTTAATAATAATGATAATAATAATAATAACAATAAATGTAAAATAGAAAAATTAGGGATGTGTTATACATACATACGTGATGATTTAACATATTTACATTTGACAGATGCAGCAGATCTTATAATATAAATTACAGGACTAAAAGTAAATCAGTTTATAATAGTTTAGTTGTATAGAGGCATTCCATATGGTATCAAAGTGTAAAAAAAAAAAAAAAAAAAAGATGATGTGGTGCAGTAAATAAATAGGTTTATTTCATAGAGTACAGACACTCCAGCTCCGCCCCTCATCGAGGAACCACCCAAAGTTGTTGCTTCTTTTGTTCAGAAAGTTTCCTGAAGCGTCATTGATTACTCTCAAAGTGCACAAGAGGAATCTTGGCCCTGGTTTCACTCTGCGTCTCCTGCTCGAGCATCTCAGACTGCAAAAGTTTTTTATTTGGGTCTATGGTGTGAAAAAATCCTTGTGTATTTTGGGACATTGTTTGTTCAGCCTTAGCCTAGGACAGTTTCCACATTTTCCCGTGCCGGTGGGTCATCTTTGGTCATCTTTCCGAAGCTCATATCATCAGCCCAACCTGAGCTCGAGTCTTCTGTCATATAATCCGTGTACAAGCACAAGAAGCTTCGGAGCGCAGTTCCGTGTAACACCATGTCATGAGCATTAAATAACAAGAACAGAATTTCTACATGAGTAAAAAAAAGAAAGGAGTACTATACAGTTATGACTAAGTGGTGAGAGCTTTCACAAGCATGGTAGAGGATTACAGAATGCAATGCTTTAGAGTTTATAGTACATGATTCTAGCATAAACTGAACTTTTATCACCCCGATTAAACTGAATCTGAGCTAGAACATTCCCGTTATCCCTATGTAACTCTGATCTGTATTTAGTATTTCTTGTTAAAAATCGTGTTCAATTTGTATATGGAAAACAGTTCGCATTGCTACGATGTTGATTTTCTGATTAACATTTTACAAAATGCAACAGCAAAGCGTTCGCCCTAAAATAAATTGGGCCATCACAATGCAACATGGCTTATCAAGATGGCAAAACTGCCTGTGCATTCTGTCTGGCATTGATGTCATGTCATTACTTGTTATTACTCCTCACTCTTTTGGAGCGCTAGTAACCAGTAAGAAGTGGAAGTTAGCATTTCCTGCGCGTGTGGCGTAGCAGTCTAAAGATGCACCAGCTTATGTTATATATGTCTCAGAGGAAACCCAGGACATGGGAGAGGACAAGTTATTGGATGGGAAAATAGCAGGAGGAAAGTTGCCAAAGTGTCCAAGTAAATTTCAGTCCCTTTATCTGTAGGCTTATATAAATGACAAAAGCAATCTCCGGTGATTTTAATAATGTAATAATATAAAGCATAGTCATGCAATACAGTCATCTGGAAAAGTCTCGAATCCTCTCGAGATATATGGAAAAAGTGCGATACTAATTGACCCATAAAAGGAAATAGGTTATCTTTCGGTAGAGGATGAAAATACTTTTTACAACAAATCAACAAATAAACTGATTTTGTATATATTCTTATTTTAATTTTATTGATTCATGTTTAGAAATGTAATAAATCGTATTAATCCTATGAACGGAATAGCAGCACTTTATTAAAAACTCACTTCTAAACCGTCCACATGATCTGGTTAAAAAATTGGCTTGTTTTCTTTTAGACCAGAACAATTTGTGCTTCTTGGATCTGCGTGAAGGCTGTGATTCATCCCAAAATCCAGAAACACCATAATTCCAGCATGCAATAAAATATTTAAGGCTTTTTAAATAAAAAAAGCCTTCTTCATTATGTGAAGTTCTACCAAGATGGCCGAAGTAGCGAAAATAATCGTGACACATCGTAATTTATTTATTTATTATTTTACTACTTCTAAAACTCACTAGACGAAAGCTTTGTTAAAATACAATTTTTGGATTTTGTAATGTTATAAAACTCATTATAATTAATGAGTATAATTATACGTCTTTCAACTGAAGTCTACTGAAAGTGATCCTAATAGTAGCTGAAAACATAGTGAGGGTTTAATAATTTGTCAATGTTCTATTCTATTATTTTATCGTCCAGCCCTAATTCCCATGATTTAACAGCATGAGCATTATATAAGCCAGAGACTACAATGGTTGCAAAAAATTTGCATGGATTTGGTAAGATGAAGGAGCGGATGGAGGCCAGTCGGCTCAGCTGGTTATGTCCATGCCTTCCCTGCTAGTGATGGGCGATCACTCGTTCAGAGGAGAGGTGGGCATCCTGTTTCACTCCTGTGCTATTTTTAACGCATCTATTTTAGATAAGATTATGTTCCCTTGGCCTTAGAGCATTGGAGAGCTGGTTAGGTGCTGGGGTGTTGACTGATCTACTCTACCTGTGTGTAGGAGGTGAGCTGTTCTCATAAAGCTCATTGAATACCTCCTATAATTCGGTAGAGTTACAAACTTATTAGTTTAGAAGTACATTAAATACATGTGTAAAAAATAAGCATAGAAAATGCTTAGTTGGCTTGAATTTTGATGTCACACTGTCAGGAAAGACAAAGCAAAATAGCAGAACCAGTTGGGTCAGATTCAGTAAGATGGGAGAAGGATAACAGGAAATGAAGTACTGTAGCATGTGTGAATGAAGGAAGTAAAAAACACAGTTTTGACAGCAAGTGCCTTCTGAAAGCGAACTCCATGCGGAGTGTCTTATGCAGTGTTCATGGTGAACGTGCAATTCTACATCTAGTTAAAACCACGGAAAACACCCCCTTGTGTTTTCAATTTCTCCTCAACTTTTTGCTCTTTCCATGTTAACAGCATGATGACAAATCAACATAGACGCGATGTAAAGTCTCATACCAAATGAGTTTATAGCAGTATTGACTTTACATTAATTATTTAGTTGAACGATATATAGTTACATTTATAGAATTGACCATAATGTTTTGAGAAGTTAATTCTGGACATTAGCCTCGCTAACCTTAGTGAGATAACACTAGTTTGTTGTTAACGTTTCTAGCTACTATCTGCAGTTCACTGAAGTAGAACAGAACTACAAGTACAACGAATTTCACAGGTTTATGTAATGTGCTTTATCATTTCTATAAATGTGGAGTTTTAATTGTTAACAATGAAATCTGCAACATTATACAAAAGAAGACTTCATTCAATGTCGGGGCTTTGGAAAGTCAGATGTAAAACTGTTCTGTTTTGTGATTCCTTGAGAGCATGACAAGGCGACCACTAGGTTTCTTAAGAACAAAAAAGAGCCTAGTAAAGGTTTGCTAAAGGTTTATAAATGCTATACATTAAATGATCAGTGGAACAAACTTGTTTTACAGCTTTAAATACAACTACACATGGATATGGTGTATAAGTTCACTATAAAATGTGATGATCAGTACCTTCAGGTTGTGTTTGAAAGACATCAAAGTACAATCATCCGTATTGCATTTGAACCAAATTAAGATGCTGAAGTTGGCAAAAAAGGTGTTCTTTGTCTTTTTGCAAGATTAGGGTCCATTCTCCAGTTTGTCCAATCTGGCAACCAAAGACTTAAACTGACTTGCGCCATCAGAAGCTCTAGTGATCTGTGCCTCATTCTTCAATGTTTCATTCAAGTTCAGTAAAGGTTCATTAAAACCAATTTTCCTCATACCCATGCATATGACAAAACGATGACTAAACGATAGAGAGCGCCACTTAAATGTGGCTAAATCCAGACTAAATCCAGTAATGCAGTTACAATAGACACACGTTAAGAAAGTCTGATGGGTGCTATTACTTTTGTACTGAAATGATGTTTAGAATCAATTGTCTTAGTTTGTGAATTTGTTTTGGATGATTTTTATCCATTGTATTATAAAAGGACAGTTTACTTTTTTTTTTTTTTATTACGCATTTGAAATGTAAAAAATTAATTTATTCATGTGTATGTTCACACTGGAGGTTAATATTAACATTGATGTACAAAAGAAGGTCTTGTTCGCTGGTATTGTGTTTGAGGAGAAGCAGGGTGGGAGGAGATATTTGGGATGATTACGGTTGTTCCAGGATGAATAAAATTGCTCTCCAGGATGATTTTCAGGAAGTTTCTAAAAACAGTTGTTTTCCTGTGAGCTTCGCTGGGCCTCACTCGTGTGCTCTCTCTCTCTCTCTCACTCACTCTCACCCTCCTCCTCCTCCTCCTCTCTCTCTCCCGAGCTCGGCTGCTGACTAAACGGTTTTGTCAGCTGCCAGCAACTCTCCATGTGTGTGGAACCGTGATGGTGTTCAGGTCTCGAGATCAGATGGTGGATGCTGAAGTCTCATCTATCATGCAGTTAACTAGTGGTAGCTTGTTAATCTGCTTTGAAGGAATTGCTTAAATTTATGGGTGTACATAAAAACAAATCTCAGAAAAGACTGGGTATACTTATAGAGATAAGATAAAGGGTGATGAGACTGAATGAAAAGAAGAAAATGTGTGTGAATGTGTGTATGTGTGTATATATATATATATATATATATATATATTTTTTTTTTTTTAAAGTAGGGCTGGGCCATATGATATTTTGTTAAATTCTTAATTTATTTATTTACTTAATATATTTTTTGCAGACAACGTTTTGCAAAATTTTGCAGAACGTTCCCTGTTATTTAACACTAATTTGCTAAATTTGCTAATTTGATCATTTTTGATGTGTTTTTTTTTATTACAAAACTTGAAAAGAGTCGTTAAGTATTACCGACCCAAAATCAAAACCAATATTTGTCTTTACTATTGTTTATGCAATATTTTTTACATTTTTTACAATTTAAATTATTTTAAGTTTATTTCCTTCTTCTTTTTTTACTGTAAATATTTATAATTTATTATTTTCTTTTGACTGTCATTGCTTTTTAATTTTTTTGCGTTATTATTATTATTATTATTTGCAAATTTTTCTTTTGTCAGTTTTCTTTTTTGAATCAAAGGTGCTTATTTATTTATACCCTCCTTTTCATCATTAGTTTAGATTTGTAGACATTACATAATCATATAAATAAAAAATACAATTGGAGCTCTTATATATCATGATCAATGTATCATGTTGTAAATATCATGATATATTATTTTTGTGACATCACCCAGCCCTGGTAAATACTCTTCTCAATGTCTGTCCTCAAAAAAGTTGAGCATCTTTTTTCCTACAGAATCACATTCAAGATTTTTCACTTTATACTTCTTGACTCCTTAATTAAGCACTCAAAGGGTTGTTGTGACAAATCTCACATATTGTGTAGGAATTCCTGTGAAGTCATAGGTGCTAGCCCTGACCTGAGGAACCACAGGTGTTTTCCACCTTAATGTACTCTGCTGTGTTAACAATAATTAGTCATCAGCTATGCATTTTGTCAATTGTTTAAGCCTGTTTCTAGGCTTAGTGTAGCATAGAGTGAGTGGGAAGAAAAAAAAAGTGGGAGAGACCGAGGGGGAGGATAGCAGGCCTGCGGCAACTCCGTGAAACCTGTTCCTCCTGAAGCGGCAGTCGTTGCTCTCGAGCCCTCCAACTAGATTGGAAAAAATAAAAAGACAAACCGAGATACAAAGACATGTATGTTTCATCAGTTTACCCGCTGGTCAGTAACGTGCTCCTCTCGGATTTGAGGCGGAGGAAGCCGAAAATAGAAGCTGTTACCTAATGTTAGCGTCACTCTCGTCACCAGACTTGTTCACTCATAACTGATAGATGAGACAGTGATGATTGTTGAGTCGATGGATGTGGAGGTGTTTTCAGTGTAGAGTCATGTATGTGGAAATAGTAAATCCGCATTACAGGGTTAAGCAGAGGTCCTCGTCGAGACGCTGTTGTATTTAGATGTCCACACATTTGTGTCATTGTATCAGCCTTATAGTTTTGAATAGTGAATCATTCACAGAGTGCATGAGCAGTTTTTGTTTTTTGGTGAGGAGAAATATAAGAGAGAAGAGAAGCTTGGCCAGATCCTCCTCTGAGTCTCTGAGTGAGATGGCCAATGGGAAACAGATGTTTCTCTGCTCTGGCTCTCAGCTTCCAGCGAAGAGTCTGCCATCCTCTATTTCAGTGGTACAATTAGAAAACTTCAGACTTTTGTCATCAGTCTGTGAATTATTTCAGATGTCTTTCAAAAGGTCAGCACATTTAAGGGCTTATATTTAGTCTCTTTTTTTGCATGTGAATTTAAAGTTATAAAATTTAAAACTTATAATATGTTGTTTTTTTTTTTTATCCTAGAGCTTAGAGCATAATAATTATAACAGAACATTAACCAATAATTAAGCAAAAAATGCTGCTGAAATGGTGGATAAGGGCCTTGTTATTGTTTGAGGTTTCAAGTAGTCCTGGATTCAAAAATCTCTTTTTTTCAAGAACTGACTTGACCAGGATTACAGGGTTTTGTTTACTGCAAAATCAATTTGTGTTTTTGGTCTAATTTGTTATGAAACAGTGCGCTAAATTCCCTTTTGTTTCACAAAAAATGGTAATTATTTTGCTAATTTTTATGAAAAAACGAACTAGCTTGAGAATCTAGTACTACTGTCTCATAGGAAAAAATACTACACAGAGAACACACTTACTAAGCTAGTTAATTTAGTTAGTGTTAGCAAGGAACAAACAATTGATTTGGCAGATGTGACTAATGTGAAATAAATCACTGAAAGCATGATGAGGCAAATCAAAACTCAGATAGTGACATGTGAGCCCATTTACTAGATGCTAGCTAATCAGATAACTGATTTAGCTGGTGTTGGTGAAAAATGACACCAAACCTATTGTGTTAAAAAAAAAAAAAAATGTAATGAATAACTTCAAAACAAAGATGATGAAATCCAGGTACTGTAGCAACACAAACAAGCTAGTTTCCTAGCAGCAAACTGTCTTGCTAGCTAACACAGGTAATTTTACTGATGAATGATAAAAGATGATGTGTTTTTTCTTCTTTTTTTTTCTTCTTTTTTTTTTAAAGGTTTAGGAATTATCAACAAGCTTTAGATAAAATAGGAACTGTGATGCTAAAATGCACTGTCCAACAGTGATGAATTTTCGAGCAGCTAATTAGCCATTTTGCTAGAAGTGAGAGGGCTTTTTTAATGCCATATTTATGTAAATTCACAGATCCTGGCTTTTTTATTTTAAGTAAGATCTAGAGATGGTAGTACTAGGGGTGACTGAGATAATCTAAATATATTTTCAGCATTTGTTTGATAGATAGTATCAACCAAGATATGTAGCTTTGCTAACAAGTAACTAGCAAAACTGTTGTGCTGCAGAAAATATCTATGCAGTTTCTATCCATAGATTACATTTTGATGAATAAGTCAAGCTCAGTGCTTTTTAGATGAGATGGGACTATGTTCTAACTTCAAAAAAAATTATATTTGCATCTTCCACTTGATCCAACAGTATTAATGTAACTGTCTGTGTCTGTTTGAATATTTCAAAAGCATGTAGTTCCACCTGTATTTAGGTATTTGTCGGCGCTTCACTGCAGGCTTGTTTGCACTACATGACTTTCTCTTACTCGTAACGCTCCCAAAAGTAGTGCTATATACACAATAAAGGTTTAGCATGTAGCAACCTATTCCTATAACGATATACCTTCTTTCCAAGGAGGTCAATATAATTAGAGATAATGAACGAGCATGATAGCCAAGAATGCTACTGCGCAGCCTTCGTCCCAAGGGGTTCATCTGAGCTCAGCATCTCTTTTAGCATGAAGCTTTTTTTTCTTTTCTAAATCCCCCTTAGCAACGAAGACAATGGACCAAAAACAGCGAGGTGAAAAGCAGATCGCTTCCGTCTCTAGCAACACGATACAGGAGAGTCTGTGTACAGCTGGAGAACGGGGCCCTGTCCATCATTTCCTGGTTGTCTTCTTTTGTTGGTTGCATCAGTAGCCAAAAGTAAAAATAGTAAAAGGTTTATGTTTTGTTTTTGGATTTTTCTTTTGGTATGAGAAGTGGATTTTAGAAAAAAGAATAATAGGAAGAGCAGGAGACGTTCATTAGTTCATACGGGGACCATATTGAGTCATTTGTTGTCATATTTCTATTTACTTTTGCAGGATCTGTGCAGAAAGGATGACACTCAAGCTATAATAATTAGAGTGGATCGGTTGACACCTACAGTATACCCACTTTAGCAGTTCATCCGTACTTCACGCTTATATGCTGTGGTTTAAGTAGGAGTAATCTGGTCTTCTTGGTTTCTAAGAAGGTTTTTTTTTTTAGTGAAACAACTTGTAAAAGAAGTGAATGATCATGATGGAGGAGGAGAAAACGTAGAAACGAGGCAAAGTTCACTGCTGTCGTCTCTCTGGCCTAGTTCAGCTCAGGGTTGCAGTAAATATTAACTCCCTTATCACAGGGCATAGGACATGCTCAGCTAGTCTGCAGGGCAAGACCAACGTTCTCAGTGTTCATTTATGTTGTGTCAAGTTTAGCCCAGAATAAGGGTAATCCTTTGATCTAAAATTACAGTTCTACAGACCGAGCATTTCATTTGTCATTTTTAGGGCAGGAAACATAATCCATATAACCGCTGATGGCGAAGCACTTCACTGTTTAACATCTATTAAAGCTAAACTGTAACTAACCAAGCCTTGTGTTAATAGATATCGTTTTTGGTATACTTTATTCTTTCCGAATTTTTTACATTGTTAATTTTCTTTTTTACGAGGAATGTTCGAGTCAAACTGGACTTTTGATTGTGCAGAATAAGTAAAACTCCCTTTATTTCTCTATATAATCCCCTACTACACTAATGCACTTATCCCAGCATTTTATTATGTGCTTGGATAATATCAAGGTAGAAAGCGAGGTCTGGACGTCTTTAAAACTTTTGCTCCATTCAAACGTTTTACTGCGTGTTGTCAATCAGTTTCACGCTTTTATTCATGAGAAGTCCCATTTTGACTTGAATGCCTCTCGTAAATAGGGCAATGCACAATTCCCTCACACATCCCTTACACAATGTGATATTACAAATATTTGTGTACATGCAAGAAATTATGCAACATGGCTGAATGAAATGAAATATATGGCTGAATCTAGTACACAATATAGTTCTACAATACTATTATTATCATGCATATAGTAAAAGTTAATAGAAAGTTGTTTTTTATTTTACTTTTCTGTTTCAAACATACTGTTGTCTTTACCGTATACTGTAGTTATAATGGCATTATAATGACCTACATTATGTAGAGCATATATAGTGCATAGAAAGCCATTTCAGATTTGGCCTTTCTGTTCACTATTTATGTCTATAACTGTATCATACTGACCTGTCTAGTGAGCACATACAGTACAATAAATAGAAAGCATGTCTGTTTAAAATGTTTCGTCTATTTCAGAATTGTGTGTTTAAATCCTAGATTGCCTGGGAAGTGTAAAATCTGGTTAAACACAAATAACATAAAAAGTATAAATCATGCTCTTATTAATATTTATGACTTAGCCACAGGCTAAAAAAGTATTTCAGTCCTAATTTATTTATGAATGTGTTTGTGTGTGTGTGTGTGTGTGTGTGTGTGTGTGTGTGGTTGGTAGGTGCAAAAAGTAGCATCAGTGTCCGTTACTGCAAATATCCTCTTCACCCTTTCGACCTGCCGCGGCCTAGCATAGCACATGCAGCCGAGGTCAAGCGCTGCCATGCTTCCACACACACACACACACACACACACACAAACACACACACACACACACACAAA
>JAQMYK010000018.1:3690359-3714027 GCA_030014345.1 Clarias buthupogon | reverse complement strand
ACACACACACACACACACACACACACACACACACACACACACACACACACACACACACACACACATATATATAACAGGACTAAAGTTATGAGAGCTTAGCTGTAGTGCTATTTAGTGTTTAACCAATTAGAAGCATGTAGCTTGGTGTTAAGATAATTTCATCCTTTTTAAATAAGCTGTAATGTTTCCATTAGGATGCAGTTTTTTTTAAACTCCAGATGCCAGTGTGTGTAAAGTTTCACTAAGCGCTGCTATTGCATCATCAAATACTCCCAGTTCCAGTCCAGCCCTGTGTTAACTGTTTGAAGCCGCTGTGTGTTAAATGAATGGCTCTAAATCTCATCAGCACACCCGAGAGGCCAAAGTGCACAAGATTAGGAATGTTTGAAACTTTAAAGATTTCCTACGGACTCTGGTCGCACACAGCGGCTGTGGAAAGTTGCTGCCATCTATCAGCGCTCCGACCTGCCGAGATACAAGAGTCTGTGAGAGCGGAATATTATTCTACACGATAGCGATTTGAGGGAATGATGAGAATTAGCAGCCACTCCTAATGCAAACCAGTGAGGCTACATGGCTGACATTTACACCGGAGAACCAACCTTTGTTTTTCCTGCTGGTTTTTATACAATATATGTTGGACCTCTCATTCATTCCAGGCATAGCTGGGTGCACACACTCCTATAGGCCAGGAAGAGTCACCTGATCATTCTGGCCTGGTCACCCACACACCGTTTCCTCTAGTGGCTAATGGCCAGAGCGACTTTAGATTCATTGAATCGGACCGTTTTGTTTATGTGTCGGTTTCTGATCATTGACGTGGTGCGTACTTTGATCGAGAAACCGGCGCAGCTGCAGACCTGAAAGGAGAAAATCTGATTCTTTTCTTCACAGCTTATTGTTGTGTGTTTAAGGTGTTTTAAATGTTTTTTTCTTATAATAGTGTGAGTTTTAAATTGTAGTTGTATAGGTTAAATAAAAAATATAATTTTACCATGCCAACTAAAATGGGTTGGAAAACTCTAGCATCTTTGCAGAATCACTGAATATGCATGATGTGCAAATTAGAAATGCCTGCATCACAAGAACTGTAGCTACTGAATAGTCAACGGCTAGAACATGTGTTTGCAAATATGATATTTAAATTAGATTTTTGAGCCCTGATTACACATATTGAAAGTCATAATGTCATTTTAAAAATTATTTGTGTTTATATATTTAGTTCATCATTAACATGTAAACTAGGGCGAGGGGTGTTCTAGCAAAACCAGGAATTTTGAGAGTTTTATTTCTCTATATAGCTCTCTATATATTCCTGCTACACTATAATATTCTCATTCCAGCGTATCACTCATGCTTGGACACCAAGGTAGAAAGTTTTATCAGTGCGTTTATTCAGAGACATGATCGGACCACCTACTTCACATCTGACATGCTGGCCTCCCAGGAACTCCTTTAATGGCCCAAACATGTGGAAGCGAGTGTGCTTGGAGCGAGGTCAGGACTATGTGGGGGATAAAGAAATAACTCCCAGCCAAGTTCATGTAACATGCAAGTGGTGTTGGTGAATGATGTTTGTACAGTCCCCAAAGACAGATGCGTCTCTTGTGCAAGTTGGCAACATCGAGGATCAGGGGTTCCACCCGCTCTGAATGTTCACATAAACTACTGCAGTGATATTGTCATTCTCAGACATACAGGTTTTTTTTTTTATTTAAATATTTTACTACGGCTAAGAGTCTTATCACCGTACTGTGCTTTGGTTTTACGCTTTCATATGCCAGACATTTCTTCACAAGTACCAATAAAAAAAGAAATGCCTCTCATAGTTTGTATTTGTACAAAGGAACATCGGTTGCTTTGTTTCAATTTCTGTTTCAGTCTTCTCAGGAATTTATTGACAATTGAAAGTTTGTCACAAAAACATAAATGTTCTATGAATGTGATCAGTCTTTAGGGTGATCCTGGTTAACACTGGATAGGAGGTGAGAATCCACCTTGGATGAGATGCCAGACACACAAATTCACACTCCCGTTCTCTTGAAAACAAATAAGCGAAATATATTGCGTTAAGTAAAACAAAAAAATTCTAGATTCCTCCCAAATGTTTTAGAGTTTACCGCTACGTTAAAGTTCTGCTCGAGACGAGCTCCAAAGTCGACGCACCAGATGATGTACTGCAGACGCCCTTATTTAGTTAGCAATTATCTGCATCTGGTAGCTCATTTGATTTACAGGACAGTTTAACAAGTTACTATTGCCCTTTAAAATGCCTTTTAATCCCCCTCAAGCAAAGCCAATGCTTTCAGTCATGAGCTGGTGTAGTAGGACCGCGCACTTTGTTTGTACACAGAGGCAGAAATGTCATAGTGATGCTGTGTGTGTGTGTGTGTGTGTGTGTGTGTGAGAGAGAGAAGTGGTGGCTAAATAGCATTGACAGAAGATTTACCTCAGAAGATAAAGATAAAACAGTGAGACTGAAAGGCGGGGGAAGGGAGCGAGAAGTGAAATAAGAGCGACATTCAGAACTACAGAGTGTCAGAGAAAAAGAGAGAGTGTTTGTGTGTGTAGATGAGATGAGTGGGAGGCTGTGAGTTCTACAGTAGAGACAGAGCAGAAGCGCGCGCACACACACACACACACACACACACACACAACCATCAGACACACTTTCTTTCTGACCTACTTCAGCTCTTTGCTTTCCTGATGTATTTTCTGGACCTTAGACACTGACTGTGTGTTTGTGTATATGTGTGTGTGAGAGGGCGAGAGAGAGATGCTGTACCACAGCTTTATCCTACATTCACACTAACGAGCAACAAATCGCTCCTCTCGCTTGTGGCCTTGTAGCGAGTGAGACTCTTGTCACTTGTGGGTGTATGGTTTTTTTTTTTTTTTTACATCTTGATAAGTAACAGTAGTAATAGTATATTAAGCCTTCAACCTGCTATACGATGTATACAAGTTACATGCTAAGCTTTAAACTAGCATGGTGGGGAGGTTTAGCAAAACCTACTAAGCTAACAGTACAAACTGCAAAACAGGCACCAACGATCTAAGCTACTAACTTCGGAACTTTTGTTATATACTGTATATATTTTTCTCGTAATATACTAGTACCTCAATTTAATCCGTTCCGGAGGCGAGTTCTTAAGGCGAAAATTTGTACAACCCTATTGTATGAATACAACTATAATCATATTTGTTGCAAATAACAAACAAAAAATTTCGAAAAGACATGTAAAACATTAAATAAATAGACGTTAAATCTGACTTAACCTTAATTTATGATTCCTCTTGGCACCGGCTGCTTTGCACAAAATGGCAAAAAGCACACACACACACACACACACACAAAAATGATATAAATTCCTTTTGCTTGAACTTCCACTGGTGCGAAAGTTTTGAATGGCTCCCGGACGCACGTGCAACTTAGCCGTCTCGGTTCGTTCACTCATATGCCGAAAATGCTTTGTATGCCGACGCAAAATTTCAGTTCTTAAGGCGAAAATTTCACAACAGTACTGCAGAAGTGTCGTTTACCGATATTAGGATACACTATGTTTTTTCCGTTGATAATTATCTTTAGGGTGTATTTCAGAGCTGAAAAAAACAACAGAAATATTACCTGATGATTACCTGATTACCTAACGGGTTTCCAGATTACTAGATTACCTGACCACACAGATAAAAGAGTAAGCTGGCAATGGATAGCTTCTGTTCTCCTGATCATTTCCATATGCAGTATGATGTGGTGAACTCTGTAACTTACTCAAAAGAACCAGGTGTCAGAGATCAGGGGTTAGAGATGGTTTGGGGATTCAACCATATGTTAGAAGCACCAGAGGCGATTCAGAACGGCTTACTGTAGAAGCGATTACTAAGGAGACAAGTGTTGCTTATGATGACAGCATTATCAAATGAAAGTGATTCTGTGACGCTGGGTTTTGGCACCGGTATCCGGTACGTAACGTCCCTTTTGCCATCCAGAAGTGGGTGGGAACATGGCAGACGGGCACCGTGGTGTCAAGATCTGTACATGTATGACATGACAACTCATGGATATAAGTTTTTCTTTCGTATAAATGAGAGCAAATTATACATATTGTAAGGGAATCAACAGGATTGAATAAATTGGACCTCATGCACTGACTATGGAAACTGCCCGAGGAATCATTAAGATTTATGGTATAATGCTAATTTGCATAGAGCTGACAGATGTTACTCGTCGTTTGTAACTTGCCTTCAAGTTGTGAAATGAACGATCACCTGTCACTATTTGTTGCTTGCTATCATGAACGTAGGTTGGAAAAGTCTGTAATCAGATCTGTGTTTATCAGGAGAGAGAGAGAGAGAGAGAGATATCTCGGGGGTAATAACGATTTCAAAAATGAGAACGATCAGAAGCGTACGCCGGGGCGAGCGAGCACCGGGCCGGTGTTTTAAATAGCCTGGAATGCGCAGTGCTAGAAAGGGGTAGGAGTTCAGCAGCCATCGCGGTGCAACGTGAGGTTCTGCTCGGGAAGGCAGCTGTGTGAAAGCCGTCACTTCGGCGTCTCTGGTGTGTGTGAGAGGGAGAATGGGGTGTGTGCTGCTCGATCGTCTCTGCTTCTCCAGAGAAGACTGTTCCCTAATACACTTATCCTTCTGCTCAAAGGATGAAGGATGCTGACTGTCATTTTCAGCAGCACAAGACCCCACCCTCTCATTCATTTGTTGTCTTGTTGTCTGTAACCCACCGCTCACGGCTGTACTGCCTGAGCCAACACGTATGCAAAAAGAAAAAAAAAAAAAGCCAAAGGTCACGTCAAGGCCACCTGTTAGAAATGACAGCTGAGTGCCGCTTCTCTTCGCTCTGCTCCCCCTCCAGTCTCTCTCAGTCTCTCTCACTCACTCACTCCTCCTCCTTTTCCTCCTCCACCTCCTCTCTCCCCCCCTGCCGTTCTGCGTTAACCCCTTAGGGATGGTCCACCCAGTATGCAAACACGCTTGCTTGTATTCGCGCTCTCTCTCTCCCTCTTGCTTCTCGCTTCTCTATTTAAGTTTGTTTCCTTTTCTCTTCTTCTGCTACTCTTTCTTCTCTATCCTTAAATAAGTCCGGTGTGTTCTCATGAACCGTGGCTCGCTCTGTCTGCTGCACGTTCTGATTAATGCAGCGGCGCGGCCGGCCAACGGCGTGTTTATGTACTCGAGGGGTTCAGAACACTGGGGCACACATTTTGCTCAATGAGGGGTTCAGTGCCGCTGGTGCACGAGGCTGTGGAGCTGCAGGAAGCGACAGGCAGACCAGTTAAAGTGGTGATGCGAGAGAAGCAGAAAGGAAATGATGAAGGCGGACAGAGAGCCAGAGATTTTTGCTAACGTAAAAATATACAAGAGGACTCTTTCCAGCGTTGTGCATAGGGCTGGGCGATACAGAAAAAAAAATTGTCACGATATGTTTCATATCATTCGGTATCGGTAATTATTAAATATTTATAAAAAAATTTAATGTATCCACTTTATTTTGTACTGTACATGTGACCTACGTTACCCCCTGTGCTAAAAATTCTTTCTGAGGGGGTGCTGGTGGCTGGGATGCACAAGTATTTTTTTGCAAGCTTGCTCACTCTTGGGAAGTCGCGCTCATGTAGCACTACATCCAAAGAAACTATATGTGGATGATTATGCAACTATTAATTAACTTTACCCACAGATAGTCGAGTGTAAGCGGTGGTCAAAACAGCGCGACTGAATCCAGTTGCTGAGTCAAGCAACCCCCCCACCCCACTTACACTCAGTGTGATGCACACTTGGTTGCTTTCATTCAGGGTTCGCGCAATAAATTCACACATGGGCTTTCCGGGAAAATATGCAGTTTCCAAGCATTTACTCTTTAGATTCCAGTTGTCATTGAAATGTACTGTAGTCTTAAGCTGATGTACTTAAGCTGAGACGTGTCTCACACGGTCTCCACTGCTTTCCTACACTCCCAGTAAAGTGCTGGGATTTTAGTCTTTATAAAATACTAAGTTTTAGTATTTCTTTGGCAATGTAGTGCGCGATCGCAAGTGTTATATCATTGTATCGCTTGGAGGATTGTTCATAAGGCATTGTTGCCGAGTATCTCCGTCGTACAAGCAAGTTGCTTGTGTTTGGCCGGGACGTCCAAAGAAACCAAAAAACTGGTGAGCTGATGCATCCTTTTTAATTCACAATCTCCTCCCTGGTGCGTGGCGCGGCACTCATTTTCGCATGTGTTATCCTGACATGAGTTGGTGATGACCCAACGTGGCGTGGCTGCGTAAGCTTATTGACTGTTTCCTGGTCACTCGTGGCACGCTCATGACGCTCATTAATTAATCGGAAGATCTGATAGGCTGTTGAGACTAAGGCTCAGTCAGCCAGCCGCATTTTAATAAAATTATAGCACTTCATACCGAACATTTTTTCGACTTACTATAGCGCCTCATACCGAACATCATTATCGACAATGGTGTACCGTCAATAAATACCGATACCGTTTTATCGCCCAGCCCTAGTTGTGCACGTTAAAGGTGTCTCCTGAGAAAGGTGTCTCCCAAACCCTCTTGTTCTCCTAGAGCCTTGTGTGGAAAGACTCTTTCCAGGAAAAGGGGGTAGATTTCAGTGTGGTGTGTGTGCAGCTATGTTTGTGGTTGCTATAGAGAACACTTCACCCTGATCCCAATAGTGTTTGTTCTGATGTATATAACTTTATTATTAACACGCCTTTGTTCTGCCGCTTCTTTCACGGCTTATGAAAAGGAACTAAAGGAACAAGGAGAAATCATCTAGGAATCTCGCCTTTCATTTAGAAACGAAGCAAAAACCGCGTCCTGTCGCGTTTCTCCCGAATAAACGCATCCTATCGTTTACCAGACCAAAAGCAAGAGAAGAGATGGTATTAAATAGAAGGAAAGATAAGGTGAGGAGATTAGAGGGACGAGCTGTCAAACCAGTTCAGCCTGAATCCCCTTCCAAGGTTCTCCTTTCCGTGAATCCTTCTCCGCGAGTCATGCAGCAGCCCCCACCTTCAGCAACACTCACCGCCCCTCCTTCTTCATCTCCACCGAGTTGAAACCGATCCAGGAGCCACACGGCCTGTGGAGCAAGCAGAACGTGATAGCCGGTCGTGCCAACACTTGCCCGTGCCACTCACTCTTGGATGCAGGAGCAGGTGATCCTGAGACTTCTTGTAAAAGTGAGAGAGTGGTTTTATTCAGAAGCATATAAACAAGTTGTGAAACTTTTTCGTCCTGACATCTGCCTGCATTCCCTAGTTTGTTGGTTAATATTAACCAGGATTGAAACTTTAATTTCGCTCTCAGGTATACAGTCAGGATTGACATCGTTTACTCGTTCCTTATCCCCTAATCCTGTCCATCTGCTTTCACCCTTGGCTCTCTTCCCACCTGTCTATCCTTCCTTTATCCCTTCATCCTTCCATGCACCTATAGGTATAAATGCCAATGCGATTCTGTTGTACGTCCAGTAACGCAAGTTCATCTGAGTACTGTTGGTATTGGCCGGCTGTCTGGAAACCCACCTGGCCTTGCTGGGTTTGTGTGGTGGCAGAAAGTGTCAGCTTACCAGCTTAGCGAGCAGAATAAGAGCACACTCGTTCTCCTGTTACCATCAAACAAAACACTGGTGCTCTGAGATGATGTCACTCTCTGTCTTGTAGGTCTTTTCAGAAAAGGCCTCTGTCTTGTCATTGCAAGAGAGGAAAAGATACCGAATTTTTCCTTGTCGCTGAAATCAGGCCGTCAAGAGAAGTGCGGTGTGGCTTAATGAGGTTTTGGGTCCTTAAGGTGCTATTATGCAACTTAGGTGGGTATAAGTGCATTCATATTTCCAGGTCAACGAGACGTAGTGATGATCAAGTGTAAAAGATCTACACTTTAACTCAAACCCGTTAACTCATGCTTTTGTTATCAAATGATTGGGGAATATTTTGACGGAATCGTTATTCAAGATATTATGATTAAACTTTGGACCAATGTTGTACAGAAATCCAATCTACTTTTATATTATTGGTCACTTTTCTGTCAATGACATATGATGTCGTCATACTGTATATATAATCTTTATTTCAGAAATATGAAATGGAGAACAAACAAAACAAATCAGGTTTCGTCCCTTGCACTAAAAGTTTTGGTTTTGGTATCGTATTGAAAAATTGGGGATAAATGAAATGGGTGCAACCAGCAGGGTTCCAGGTTGGATCCTGATTTTGGGTTACAGCCTGTGTGAAGTTCTGGAGGTTTTTTGAAGGTGCTCTCACCCCATAAAAGCTCAGATTAGCTACTCTAATTATTGTCTTTACTCAGAGATGAACCGTCTTCTTATCCAGAGTATATTTCTATAATGCACACAGTGTATCTTTGGTTAGATTCCAGATCCATCAGGATGCTCCAGTGGCTTAATGAGGAACTTTTCTTCTTTCTTTATTATTTGTTTCTGTTGGTTGGACTCTACTCTAGAGGTGTGAAGCATAGCCGAGACTATCTGTTCAATCCAGCACTGCGATTTTAGTACTGATGTTTATTGTCTTATTTGTCTCAACCAGCTACAGTATATATTCTACAGCTTCTAAAGTATTAAAAACTTATAAAGTATTTAAAAAAATGCAGCAACTCGGGTCTTTGGTTTTGTACCTCGATATAAAGACATGGGATCGTTTTAAATCAGCTCTTTTAGCTCTTTTAAACTCACCATATTTTAATTATTAGGCGAGTGCATGATTGGTTTGTGAGTGTTTTATTAATGTGATGATGAGTGTGTGTGTGTGTGTGTGGTTCTGACGTGTCTGGCCCTCATCTCAGAATAGGGAAGTGCCAGAAACATCTGACACTACTGACTGGAGCGTGCTCGCCGCCTCGGGTTCAAATAAAAATCTCTCACATGCACAGTTTCGAGTCTCATCAGCGACACAGGTACAGAGAGTAATGCTGAAGAGGTGTTGATCAATCTCCTGGTGATCTTTGCCTATGTGTGTGCGTGCGTTTGAGTGTGTTTGTGTGTGTGTGCGCACACGCATACTTTGGCAGCTATGCATTCCGGACCACTCCCAGCTCTCAGCACTGTTAGCAAAGCTTCAGGCCTTTTGAATGGCAGTCAGAAGTTCTGATGAATGATGAAGCGGCCCGGCGAGATGAGTCCTTGCGAGTCGATGTTGCTCAAACATCACACGCGCTAGAAAGAGGCTGTGTCGGGGAGGGCGAGCGCCGTGCCGCGTGAGATGGAGGACGGCGACAGGCCGAGATCCCGGCAACAGTGATGGAGGGGGGTTTAGAGGAAAGGAAGGAGGAGAATGGCTCAGGCATTCCGCAGGCCTTCCCAGCCACCACACCAAACAGGAAATGCATGAGTTCCCTACTCGACCGGGGGAGAGAGAGAGATAGAGAGAGAGAGACTTTCCATTCTTTTGTGTTGCTTGAAAACATTTAGTAGAATATGAAAGAGGTTGGGGAGGGACGATGCAGGTATTGTGATTATGATATGCCGAGGTTTTTTTTTTGTTGTTTGTTTGTTTTTTTTCCCCCAAGCTCCAAGAGAAGTTTCCCCATCTTGCTGACTCACAGATGTGTGTGTGTGTGTAAGTGTAGCAGTGTGCGTTTGCAACACCATCAACCATCCTTTCTGAAGTGGTAGCGTATCCTTCCGAACCTTTATCCACCCTGCGTTTTCATCTTTTCATCATGCAAAAACAAAAACTAGCCGGTTTCCTCCCCTCGTTTCTTCCATTCTTTATCCAGTGCATCCTGACCAAACACTCTTTCTTTTTTTCTTCTACTTTTTTTCCTGCACCATATGTTGCACTTGGCTTCATTTTCCTGCCAGAATGACTATTTTCAAACTTTGGAACGCTTTTTTTTTTTTGCATCGCGCTCCAATATGATGATGCGTACCGCGATCCCCCCGACAGTTTTATATCTCACTAAGGTTAAAGTTAATGCGTTCCACCTTCCCCGCTGACCACAGCAGCGCTTTTTCCCTTGTCGGACAGGAAGTAACTTGACGAGTCGAACCAGTGACGTTACTCGGTATGCATCCTCAAGAGTGGATAGTTTTCCGTCACGATTTAGTGAAGGCGAGTTCACAGGAAGATGCGTTCAGCGTCTTACATACAGTACGACACTGAACCAGGCAGGTGGTTCAAGTGTATAGCGGTGGGATGAAAAAGATGCAAGTGACGTGTGGGTGTTTTTCAAGTTTTTCAGAACGATTCGTTCGCTTGTAGAGACACGGACCGTGCAGCTACGTGCGTTTTTATGCCGAGTAATGGATAAGGGTGGGGCGGCAGCAAAAAATAGATGTGTAGTAGCGGCTTTGTAAGTTTCTTTTCTTTTATTCTAAATCGAGGATGATTGTCGGTGGGGAGGGGAGTCGGAGATAATCATAGCCTTCTGTAGCATGTGCACACAGGAACGGAGAGAGAGAGAGAGAGAGAGAGAGCAGCAGCCTTCCCTCTACTGCTCTCTAAGCCACTTCCTGCTTTTGACTCTCAGCCCAACCCCCCCTACTGTTCCTCTCTCTCTCTCTCTCCAGCCTATGAGCCGATTTCACTCGGCCAGACGCAGACAACCCAGCCCCTCCGCGTGTTCACGTCTCCTACATCTCCTTTCCTGTCGATCCTCTGGTCATCTCTCACGTGACCGTTTTTTCGCCGTCTTTCTCTCTGTCTGTCTCTGTCTCTTTAACTCCGCTTCATCTCTCTCTCTCTCTCTCTCTTTCTCTCTGTCTAACGTCTCTCGTTCTCAGTGGCCCCACCCTCCCCTCTCTGGGATGGGCCCCCTTCTTTCTCTCAGTCTGGCTGTTAGTATCAGTCTCCTGCAGCTGCTGCAGTCCTTTTGCTTTTACTGTTTTTTCGTTCTAGGCTACACAGCGCAGGCTGGCAACAACGACTGCTCGAGATGCTTTGATGCAACACGTTTTCTTTCTGCTTTTTTTTTTTTCATGAGCAGAACATTTCACGACTTCCTCAAATCTCAGAAAAGAAACCACGGACGACTCGAGATGGAGGGCAGAAATTCAAAGACGAAGAGCTGACCCCCCTACCAAAAAAAAAAAAAAGTTAACATATTGCTTCATTTATAATGATGATCCATCTATAGTGCTTAAGGCCTCTGACTATTAAGTTGTGTCTAGTTAGGTAATCAATCAAAAATTATCTCTTTTTTTAGCCCAAGAGACCAATCTGTCCAAATCCATAACTGTATAATCCCGGGGAAATTATATTAAACACTAAATAAGCACTAGATATGCAACATCTAACCTTTATGTGGCCACTTTTCAAGAGCGCCCAGGCCAAGACAGGAGGAAACACAAAAACATCGTAAGTAAGAGATAGCAAAAGTTTTTAACTTGAGCAGTAAAGCATTAAATCTGAAAACAGCGACTGTAGTTTTAAGTCGTCCTGGAGACGGTTCCATGCGTATGCATCTGCGGGGGGAAAAAAAAAGCGCAAAGGCGATCTGTCTTACTGTAGTTAGTCGTAAAGCTTTAACTGTGCAGAATGGCGATTGTGTAGGAGAACTACACAATCGCAGAAGATTAATACAGAAGATTGTGTTTTTTTAAAGAAAGTTACAAGTGATAGTTGGGTCGAGTGTCAATATCCAGTCTGTTTATACATCAGGGATGGGAATCACCAGAGATGGCCCGATACGATATCATCAGGTTTGAATCGCGATTCTGTTAGAATCGTGATTCAATATTATTTTGTTTAGATAGTATTACAATTCAAAACAACAACCTTAGCAAATAATTTGTTCCTACCACGCAGGATGCTGTGCCGCCTGCCAATGTGTAAATAGCTTAGAATGCGCCACCTGCAGGATCATAGAGGAACTGCAACATCTCACAAAGCAGTCAAAAGATCCAACACAAGTTCGGATTTATTTTCGGATTAGAGCCGTTATGAAGGCTTTACAGACGATAAGTAGCAGATACGTCTCAATATTAACTGTTTAAATGAGATTATTGTATATTTTGGACGCCTTCAGCGTTGTTTTACAGTGTAGAAAGAAATAAAAATCAGGAACGACCATGAGTTAGAAGGGGTGTCAAAACTTTTAACTGAATAGAATTGTGATACATAGTCACATAGTCATACATAGTCGCTGTAGTAAAATGCAGCAATGCAAATACATCCATTATTCTGAGCAGTTTTATCGATTAACATGCACTGACACAATCATCCATGGTCCCGTAATTTTCGGACAGGGTTTAGAATTATGGTCGGAGATTGGGAAGGATCTCGTGCATCTTGTAGTGTTGTAATGTTACCTCTCTGTTTCATCTTCTTTTAGAAATATTACAGGTGCGTCTTAGCTTACAACATGACTCTGCTGTAATAGGGTGTTCGCACAGCATCCAAACTGTATCACTTCCGCTTTAACAAAGCAGCAGACCTTAAGCTTTTAGTTTTTTTTTTTCTTTATACTCTCTTGGCTGCTTTCTATTAAAATATTCTGGTAAATAGTTGTTGTCTGGTATTTACTGTGTAAATGTGTATTTATGTACACGACAGTCACGCTCAGACGATCAGTTTATCTATATTGTTTTGAAGGTATTTTTAGGCATACCTCCATTTGAGGTATTATGACAAAAAACAATGTTTCTTTTTTCTTTTTCTTTTTTTATAAACTTGGCCAATAAGTTATAAGATTGTACAGACAGTAAAGGGATGGAAAAATGTTACTCTTTGCTATAGAAAATGAAATAAATTAAAAAGGTCATAACTCAGTAAATGAATAAAGCAATAAATCCTGTTACTGGTGCGTATCCTCTTATTGCTTCTTCGACATGGTTTGTTTTTCCGTCCCCACCCCAGGCCTTCTTTCTGCCACCATTCCAGTTTCCAAACTAACAGCCCTTCCAGTGCGGTGCGAGTTGCGGAGCAGGTTTTATATGCAGCACACTGTTCCTCTCTCTGACTCGTGGATGCTCAGTCTTGTAGCTGCAGTGCTATTTGGGAGCAGGAACATGAACAGACACACACACACACACACACACACACACACACACATGCATGGCATGTGCTATAAGAGGAAGTTGAGAGATAAAACTCTTCCTGAGGTGTGCGGCTGCTGAATTGAGTAAGTGCCTCTTAGGGGATCTCCTGATGCTTCTGTCTTTCCGAGCAGCGTGTTAGAACGGCGACGCAAATGATTAACAAAAGAGCGCAATTATATACGAAGATAAACCTTGACATAGTTCAGCCTTAACCATACGGTAAAGCAATAGTAAATCGTGCCAAAGTCGACAGAGCTGTAGGAGGCCTATTGTTCATTAGGAAGAGTTATAAAGGAAAACTTCAGGCAGTTGAAAGGCATTTTTATTCATAGTTCAGAATAGACTGGTTTGTTGTGCCACATTTTGCCCACACACACACACACTTCAAATATCATTTCTTGTATCTCAGGGATCTTTAAATGAGAGTCGCTCTGTTACTCTCATTTGTACTGTTCTTACTGTAATCCCATCATCCGGTGGTGAGGAAGGAAGCTTCGTCTTCTGAGGCTCAAAGTTGATTCTTAAGGTTCTTGTGTTTTTATCATGACGTCCTCAGGTTTGTCAATGTTTACATTCTGGCCTCGACTGGGTTTGTTAAGCATTTGCTAAAAAAAAAAAAAAAGCATTTAAAGAATTGCACCGAATATAATGGCATTTTGTTTAGAGTAATTAACAAGTAATTAACAGTCCTGACCTCACTCCAAGCTGTTTCCACATGTTTGGGTTATTGAAGGAGGTCCTGGAAGGCCGGCGTTTCAGACGTGAAGCAGAAATCGAGAGAACTTTCTACCTTGATGGTGTCCAAGCACTAGTGAAACACTGGGATAAGTGCATTAGTGTAACAGGGGATTATATAGAGACACAAGGGGAGCTTTTACTCTAATAAGTATGTTATGTTATTCTGCATGATCAAAACTCCCGGGTTTTTGTTCATACATATAACTTTATTATAATTTATAATATTAATTATACATAGAACTTTTTGGTGTGGCTTTTTTGGTATTCATGCTAATGCTCGTCTTGTGTGAAATAAATTATACAAGAAATGTATTTTTGATAAACCTAAATAGTGTCCATAAGTTTATTTATTTACAATCCATTAACTATTTTGTAAAAAATGTGTAGAAAAAAAAACTTAACTCACATTTCTGGTTAAATCATTTATAGTGTATCTATAACAGAAACTTGTGCTCTAAACAAAACTAATTATCTACCAAACTTGGATGTGCAAAATATCTTTTCAAACCATGTCAGAAGGTCAGACGTCTAATTGAAATGGCATTGTAGACAAAACTGTGTCCTCGGACATAAACGAACTGATCAGTAACAAACAACTGTATATTGGGCAACTTTGTCATTCTAGGATGCTGCTTTCTTCCTGTTTTTAATCCACCTTTTACACATGCACACTATTGAATGATCTTCCAAATAAATCCTGTCTGTAGATTATATATTTTAGTTTTTTTGTCCCCTTCAGCCATGGAGAGTGCCTTACCTGAGAAGAGGTGTGTTGAAGATGGCAAAGCCTCTCAGCAGCAGGAGGAGCTTTCCACACCGATGGAAGGTACGACATCACGGTGACACCACACTCACCCATGAGATGCCCATGACTCAATACGAGGAATTGTTGCGAATGTTAACGTTCATGATTTTGCAGAGAAGCCGCGGGGTGAACCGGAGCATCCTGGAGGCCAGGGGAAGGAGAACGGGACAGAGGAAGTGCGAGGAAAGGAAGGGGCTGATCAGGATGAAGAAGAAGACGGAGAGGAAGATGGAGAGCCCTGTGCCAATTCTATGACACATACTGAAACGAACACTGGCCAAATGAACGGGGACGCGGACACGGCTGCCTCGGACACGTCGCCCAAAACCCCAAGCAAGTCTCCGCCCGCTAATCGCACCGGCAGGAGGAACCAGGTACGACTGTTTCTGATAACGATGATGATGATGATGTGCCCGGAGATACACAATTGGAGCCGTATATTCCTGTGTCTAGATAATTTACATTATTTAATCAGATTTTTATTTTATTTTATTATTAATTTTATACAAATATTTGGTCATTTGTTTTAGTTGTTTTTATTTTTTTATTTATTTATTTTATTTTATCTTTAATTCTTAATAGCGTTTTAGCCTAATTTTTGTTAGTTTTATAGTTTTTTTATTCTAGACACTTTGTAAACTTTGTAAGTTTATTTTCTTTCTTTTGATTTATTTGCATGTTGTTTATTTCCTTTTTTTGTTGTTTATTGTTTTTCATCTCATGAACATTTGTTTGGTAAACTTTGTTAGTTTGTCTTTCATGTGAGGCACTTTAAGTTTTATCTTATCTTTTGATGGAATTGCTGTACTTTTTTTGCTAATTAGTTTCTTTTTTTTTATTTGAGACACTTTTTGTTTGGTGAACTTGATTCTTTTGTTTTGCTTTTTTAATTTGTCTTTCATCTCAAAGACTTTTGTTTGGTGAACTTTGTAGTTTTAAATCCCTAAAGGAGCTAATGATTGTTTTTATACGTGTATGCAAAAGGCCAAATCACATATTTAGTTGATTTTTTAAAGTGAAAAATTATAACAAAAAAACAACATTTTCTCACTTAGCATGGCCACTTTATTTCTGATAATTTAAATTAAATATATATTTTTTTATTTCCACTCTAAAAATTAACACAATATGTACTGGATTGTAACGTCCTCACCTAAACCGTGGTGTAAAAATGACGAGTGACACCTCCGGGAAGAGATAATAATATGGTACATAATAAGAAACACATACAGTGGCCCACATGTTTTCCTGACATTAGTTCACCCCAGAGGTGCTGCCGAGGGCAGAAGTTGAAAGCACGGCTGAAACGAATAGCAGCAAATGGTGCCCTCTCAATCCCCCCTTTGTCAGCGGCCATGCGTCTTATGCCTCCAATTAAAACGCAGGAAATGCTCCTCTGTAGAGAAAAAAAACAGGTGTTTCACCCCCCTCCAGCCTTCATTCAGCAGCGCTGAGTGTGTTTCCATGCGTTTGGCTGCCTGTCCCACATGTTCTTGATGCTCGCTGCCAGCTGGAGCTGCTGCCTTTCCCCGGGACACATGCGGAGGCCACTTGTGGTGCGCGAGTCCTCGCATAAGGACCTGAAAAACACAGCGGCTTTATCAGTACGGTCCTCTCTGCCTCACGCTGCCTGGGTGTGTTTCACCTCTCAGATTTCACACCAGGAGCCTTTCTCACAACACTTGGCTTTGAGAGGAACGTTAAGATCTGTTCTGTGTTGTGTGAAGCTTGGAAGTAATCTAAGGCCAACATTTGGACTGTTTCGAGCTTCTCCGTCATCAGATGTGGGCAAGAAAGTTGTGACACGTTTGTCACAGTATGCTTTTTTTAAAAATGCATATTATTTTCAGCATCACTAAACATCTGGTTGCATCTTTCAATTATAAAAAAAATTATAATAATTAAGAAAAAAGATAGACCTTCTAAATGAACAGTAATTCTATTATATTAAACATGTTTAATAATGGTACAGTAAGGAATAAAACACTGGGTGTCCTGCTATAGAAAATATTATCAACATCTGAATTTTATCAGTATGATTATTATTATTTAATTAATTTATTTATTTTATATGTTATTTATCAAGCTCATACTACTTCGTCAGGTTCTCAATGCGTCTATCACACACTTACTACATTGCCATTGTGCCCTGCTGGTTGGTTCACATACCGCGATACAAGGCTGACTACTATGATTAAATGTGCGGCCCGACGTGATAAGCACCAGAAGAACGTAATATTCACTTCATTCTACCTTCTACAACGCGGACGTACACCTAGCATTGTCACAGCACAAGCCCGAAGAGGGCGTTGTGAGATGTCTGTTGCCATAGCGACAACACGGCGACATCACAGTGACGACTCAGAATGCCATAGTTGGTATATGCGTTGACGTAGCAACGATGGAGTGAAGTGACATCATAGGGACAGTGCAGTCAGTCAGGACCCCATTTTTGCTATGCGTTGACATGGAAACGATGGAGTGAAGAGAACTCACTGTAACATCTCAGTCAGAACATCATCGTTCAAGGAAGACGATACCACATCCTTAGCAGTTTCTACTGAGGTCACTCAATTGTCTAAGCGTGACAGAGGTTTAGCCGCACATCCTGAAGTATATTTTATTATTACCTCGTAATAACTCGGCAATTTGCCGTTAATTGCAAAGTTGCATTAGTTAAAAAAAGAAAAAAATGTAAAAAAAATAAAAAAAACAGATCCTACTTTTTATTTGTTTAGAATGCAAAGCAAGGTAGGTCCTTTTGTCACTTACTTTACAGCAGCTATAAACAGCCATTTTCTCAGCAGATTCTCTTTTTATTTACTCTCTTGAAGCTAAAACAAAACAGCAACACAACCTTTTATGTAACAGAGAACTGGGGAAGTGTAAACTCTTCTGTCTCATGTCAGAAAACTTGTTCGAGAATTGACTCCCACATTGTCGAGTAAATTAAAAGATTAGAGATTCGAAAATGGTAGTCAATTAGACAATTGAAAGCATCCTTGGTTTTTTTTTTACAGCTTTTAAAATGTTGCACCTCTCTTTAAAAGGAATGTGTTTAGCCGTCGTGGTGTTTTCACTGTATGATCCAGGCAGAGAAATTAAGAGCTCATAAAAATTCCGACTGTCCTGATATCCTTTAGATTTTCTTTCAATTCTTCAATTTTTCAATTTTTCAAATGTTTCAACTCAGAACGTTGTAATACAGTGAGAGAGCGAGTGTGTGCACACCTGTTGCTGTCTCTCTGATAAGACGCTTGTTTCCAGTCTCACATCTAAGCTTCACGGGCCTGTGTGAGCCTGACGCTTACGCAAGAGGAGATCTCGAGTGTAACTGATTGTTGTTGTGGCAGAGTGCTCTGTCTATAAGACTTTCCTCTGTGTTACAGGAAATGAAAGTTCGCTCTTCCTTCATCTGCCCCCTGTGTGATAAGAACTGCCAGACGCAGCATCATCTCACTATGCACATACGACAGGTACAGAATAAAAGGCAGCACGAAGTGATTCTGAAATCACTTCGTTAACTTCAGCCATTTTGGAGAGATGATTTTATATGTGCCCCAAAAATGGCCATTTTCAGCGTTATATTATGATTATAAACAATAATCAGTTAAAATACAAATTATTTATATTTTTTTTTTCATCAAAAAAATGTGTAGTGTCCGTAACCATGTAAAATTCATATCGCGATATCTTAACAATTTGCATTTTAAAATAATATACTTTTTCAGGTTTATGTCTTTTCTTGGGAAATCTAAACTGGCCAAGATTCATCTAAAATAAGATCATTGAAAGATTTTATTTTTAAAAAGTTACGGACACTACACCTAGGTGAGAAACTTTTAAGAGCACCAATACCATGTTTTATCCGAATGGATGAGTATCTGTGGAAAAAAGTAGTTTAAAAAAAAAAAAATGTATAGCCTTTTAACAGCATGTTGTATGGAAAATATTTAATTGCAGTACAACTAAAATTAAAAAGATATTTATGTTTGAGATGTAGACCAGTAAACAACACTACATCCCTCTTCTACCATGTGTGCAGACTGTCAAGGCACACGAGGCACAGCTTAAATTCTTTTCATTTTCCGCCTCCAGAGCTTATAGCAAAGGCGAATAACTTCCTCGTCAAAATAATAGGTCACACCTAACTTAATTTGACTACATTTACTAGGCTAGTTTATTCGCAGTCATTATCTATACTAGCTAGGATTGAAAAGAAATTTTCTATAATTTATAAATTGAAATAAATTAAGTGTGCAGATATTGTAAAATATAGTACTGGACAAAAGTCTTGAAAACCATATTTCTTTGTCCTGTCTCTTCCTTAGCACAATACAGAGATCGGGGGTAATGACCACTCGTGCAGCATCTGTGGAAAGGCGCTGAGCTCGGCCAGCTCTTTGGATCGCCACATGCTGGTCCACAGCGGAGAGAGACCCTACAAATGCTCGGTGTGCAACCAGACATTCACCACCAATGGAAACATGCACAGGTACCAAAGACCTTCAGATTCAGGATCCAATCTGTTAGAATACAACTACTCTTAGCTTTGGGGCTTTCAAGGAATAGGAATATCTTAATTTAAGATCACATGCCACATTAATCACAGCCAGGCAGATGTATTTCAACTGATAATGTGACTTCTTCTGGTAAGTGCTGGCACCAGGATTAATTAAAGCGGTTTCTTCTTATTTGCTCTTAAATAACAAATTTTTTGTCATCATTTTAAACCATTGGTTGTTTATCTAGCTTTTTATCATTACCAAAAGGAAACCATGGCAGCCATAGCTAGTCAACTTATGCTAATATTAACTAGCTGCAATGTTACAAATGCTACAGTACTTAAGCTAGCGTTAATTTCGTCACAGAAAGGATTTCTGGCTTCAAAAATCTTCCTTTCATCAATAACGCCAAATATATGTTAGCAACAGTATAAGACCAGGCCTTTTTATTTATATTTCTAACATTTATGAAACTACTTAGTACTGTTTGGTGTTATGAAATTACCTTTGCTAAGTTCAATGCTGTTTCAAAATGGCTAAATTCAGAAAACTGCTGCTTTCCAAGTGACAGCTAGATAGTTTTAAGTGTCACAACATGATATTGTTTTTTATACATACTGTACATGGCAAAATATTTTGTGAGATCTTGATAGCCTTTGGTCTCATCTGTGTTGTTCATGAATCGCAATTCTTTTGCCTGGCGATTCAGGTATCGCCTCACTGAGTTGTAAGTTATCATGTGCGTTAGAATCCCCATGTGCTCGCAGCCGCTTAACCCGCGCACTCATTCTCAAGTTGAGTTTTTAGATACTTTGGAGGCATTTGAGGAGGTAAAACATTGCCATTTATTTATAATCCTCCAGGTGGTAAACTCTGAATTATTCACACATTTTCATCCCATGTTGTTGTTGTTGTTCTTGGGTCGCCACAGCAGACCATTCGATCCGCACAACAACTTGGCACAGGTTATATGCGGGAGGCCCTTCCTGACGCAACCCCTCCCATTTTTATCTGGGCTTGGGACCGGAACAGCATCCAGTGGCTGGGATTTGAGCGTTGGCTGGTAATCAAACCCAGGCCTTCTGCATGGTGGTAGAAGTACTGTATGTGGTACTGTAGGAGTAAAATATTTGCTAATTAGAAATAATGATTATGGCAGATCTCAAAGATACATGCTGCTAAGAAAATGTTAAACTTTTGTATTTGAAGTTATTTTGTAGTTAGTTAAGTGAGAAGACTAATGTAAATTCCATAAGGAACGCGACACTTTTAATTAATCATTTAACATTTTTAAAGGTTTAAAATTGTGGCAAAACCGAAGAAAATTGACATATCAAATTGAGATATTTAAAAAATTTTAATACTTATAGAATCGCACTTTTAATCGAATCAGCAACGTGATATCGTAATAATATTGTATCGGTAGGTGACTGGTGATTCCCATAACTATTTTACTCTAGCTTCATCCTGTATACAGTGACTCGGGTGTGGGAGGGGTGGCACTGAAACCTCTCCCAGGAGACTTTAAGGCAGGAGGTGGGGTATACCCTGGACAGGGTGCCAATCCATCACAGGGCACACACTCTCACACACATTTACATAGTGTGGGCAATTTGGAAACGCCAGTTAGCCTAATGTGCATGTCTTTGGACTGTTGGAGAAAACCAATGTACCTAGAGGAAACCCGCCAAGTGAGAGAACATGAAAACCTCCATGCACACAGACCATGAGGTGGGAATGGAACCCAGACCCTGGTGGTGCACGGCGGTACTGCTAACCACTAAGCCACCACGTTGCCTCCATCATGAGTTGTTATTGTCAAAAACATAGGTAGCTAACTGGTTAGCTGAAAAACAGCATTGCACATGTGTCATATAGGGGGAAAAGCGCCTGATGTTTTTTTATGCCCTTTTTTAATTTCAGTTGCTCATAAATTGTCTTAACTGATATATATTTCTGTGTGTCAAACACAATGTTTTTCTGCAAACTAGAAACACCTAGCTTTAGCCTTTTTTCACTTTTGGTCTTTGCCACAGATTGCTGTGTAAAGAATTAAAAATAAACAGATGTGACACAGAGCAACTGACATCACTGGAAGTGTCAAAGACTGAGACGGTAAATATAACATCTGAGCAAAAAAAGAGAATAGAAAAAAAAAAAATAGAGCTTAAAGAGAAAGTTCACACATGAAATCATGCTAATGGTTTGAAAGTATCATGAGCATGTGTTAGCCAAACTGTTGCTTCTGTGATGAGAGAGCAAAAGGTCTGTGTGATGTCTCTGCTGATGTGTGAACTCCGTTTAGTTCCCCTGCCGTGTGTTGCATCAGGGTCTTAAGATAGAGATGTATGCGCAAGCTTCTGTGTCTGTGTGTGAAAGATAATTCTGTTCGCACGCTGCACTTCAGTGTGTGTTTGTGCCCGTTTTCGTTTGTGGTGGCGCGGCTATGGGATGAGCATAGAGGCCCTCCTTGTGCAGTTGAGACATGCAGGCATTCCAGATGGGGGTGGGAGAAGAAAAGGAGTCTGAGTGTGTGTGTGTGAACGGGCGAGTAAGAGTAGGAGAAGGAAAAGGAGGGGGTGGGGTTTGGTAAAAAGATGTACTGAGTGTGGTTTGTGTGCTTTAGGCCATGTTGTGGCTGTTTTGCTTCCCAGATGTGATAAGGAGGTTCTGTAAAGGAGAGCATGTCTCTGCGTTTTGTGATCGACGACCTCGCTGATCGAAACGACTCTGGATATGCTGTTGTCATTGCTAAACACAAGAGGCAAAACTTTCGCCGTGCTCCACAGCACCCTCTGGCTGTCAAGTGCAGGCATCGCAGGAGGAAAGTTCAATGCAATGCAATTCTGCACCAAGTCATCTGAAACCCGGGAACACTTTTAACTCCTCGCTCTTCTGGCGTACGCTCATTGTTTGCTCAGTGTGTTCACTGGCTTTCTTTGGTGACGAGTTTGTGAGCGAGGCCAGAGAGCTGCGATGTGAGACGGAACAGGATTCAGGCTGCCGGGGTTGGGTCCACATATGGACGGCCCCTCGCTCCATCTACTCTGCTATTAATATCCATCCCCAGACTGCAGAATGTAAAACAAGCTTCTGAGCGCTGCGCCTGCTGACATTTATTCTCCCTCTCTCTCTCTCGGTCAGGCATGTGTGCTCTCACAGAGGTAGACATGCATTAGGCCTGTCAGATGTCACCCAAAATGCCATTTGAATTTCCACTCCATAAAACGTCTCTTCTTGCATTCATGTTGTTATCCAGCAGAGAAAGAGCAACATGTGTGCACGTGAATATGAGATCGTGTTGCATGGATTTTGTCAGCTTAGTGGAAGATGTATGGAAATGCTTCAGTTAGGCTTAACATCGGAGACTCGATGTTGAAAGCGATTATTTCCAGTGATGCACCTACAACACCTTTGTCATCAGGGTATCGATAGATACGTACACTGAGGTGATAATATACATAATGTGCCAAATTCTGAACTACCTAAAGGTCCCATATTTTCCAGTTCTTTTATGAATCTAACAGGGGTCTCGGAGCTTCCCAAAGTGTGCGTTTGGTTCAGTTCAGCCTTTTTTAATCACATATACTGTACATTACTGCACATTGAAATTCTTTATTCTTTGCAAATCCTAGCTTTATTAGGAAGCTGGGATCAGAGCCAATATATGGCGCCCCTGGAGGAGACAGAGTTAAGGGCCTTGCTCAAGGGCCCATTAGCGGCTACCTGGTTCAAACCGGTGACCTTCCAATCATTAACTCGGAGCCTAAACACCCTGGGTCACCACCGTCCCGTGTTAATGCTCCAGATGAAATACCTCTCAGATGATGCACTTGCTCCAACTCCCTGTTTCACTCCATCTCTTAACACACCATTTCAGTGTTTTATGTAAATAAGCTACTGTTGAACCACACCCCTCCAGAAAACAGCAGAGCTGAGGAACAAGCTGGGAGAGGGTTTCCCTTATATAAGGTCACATTAGAGGAAAAAAACTATTGGCTTGTTTAAGCACTTGGCTTTATAAAAGATAGAAAAAAGGAAAAGCGAAGTATTTTTTCCCCCACTTTTTGTTTACACACATGCACACACTGGAGACCCATCTGAAGTAAATCTTTCCATCTGCTACTTTTATAAATGTGCTCAATTACAAAAAGGTAATCTTTTAAATAGATGTAATTCATTAAATTTGGCCTGATCCTGGATTTTTTATTTTTTTTTACTTTAATGGATGCTTCAAAGTGACCTTTGAGATTTGTAACAGCTGCACTGTGAAGGCCTGAATAAAAAAAAGGTTGTGGCATAGGGTGTAGGGTATAGGGTCCGTCCACGTACCATCAGGTATATTGGGCGCATGCGTGCCCCCCTCCCTGGAGAGATCTTTACAGGGGAAATTTCGTGCAGGGTTTTGAATAGATATTCTTATTTACATCTGAAATCAGATGCATTGTGCATCGGCACTATACATTTTCAACATTTCATGAGTAGTGCTTTATTTAAAAATTTTGGTCATTAAAGTTTAATATTCAGGCTCGATTCCCGTCTCTGTGTGCATGGAGTTTGCATGTTCTCCCCGTGTTTGGTGGGTTTCCTCCGGGTACTC
>JAQMYK010000018.1:3598476-3629037 GCA_030014345.1 Clarias buthupogon | reverse complement strand
TAATAAAACAGCATTTTACTGGCAAAACTGCTGCCAGTAATTTACTGTAATTTTACATGAAAATTTTTTACAGTGTACCTACTTTAAATCTTGACGAGAACTGCTTCAATTTTTCATTTGATAATAGAGAATTTAATACAAAAGTTATGAAACTAACATGCAGTGTAGTGTCTATTAGTGTGTATTGTATTGTATTGTATATAGAGTATATTGTTTAGTAGGTTATTTTTGCTATACATGCTAAAATGAAAATATTGCAGATTATATAAAAGTATCGTTTAGTTGGATTTAACCATTTAAGCTGTAGATATCTATCAGAACATACTATTTGGTAGTTTAGTGTGCAGGGTTGAATTTTTGTGTTTTTAGTGGATTTTGTTCACCCCTATTCGATATCTACTTAGGTATATATTTAGTTTTAGTCGATTTATTACAAACCACCTCGAAACCACCACTCTCAAATGATCTTAAGAAAATTCTATGATGAATTTTTAGTCAGCAACTACATTTCAAAAACTTACACAACGAATGAAGTCAAATTTTGCCTAGCTAATATTGCTCTCGAACTGCGACCCACCACCGTACTGAACTCCCGCAAACTTCCTGACAATCTCCCAACAGTGTTTGTACAATTTGAAGAACGCACCAATTTGGGATCAAATTCAGGAACGTCGGAAAGGCAAGCGGTGATGAGGTTGTTTTTGCCGTCACTGTCGCCTTGGAGGAAGAAAAACGGATTTCAAGACTGTGACTCGTGCGGCACGATGCCATGATATGTGACACGGCTGATCGACGCGAAAACAGACATGGTTATTATTAGTTACCGTTTTCTAGGCAGCATGTTTTACAAACCTCCTTATATTCTCCCTGCATCCGCATTTCATAGAAATATATGCGACATGTTGCACTAAATGTTTTTCAGGACAAGTGTGAAAGCGGCCTTCAGTCTGGGATCCCTCACTGAGAGCACAAATTATTCTCAATCTCTAGATACCCTTGTCCATGGTATCTGTAGTTTGGTATAACTGCTTTTGAGATTATAAATCCATTGGGGGTTTGTTTTGAATCTTCTCCTAAGCACTTGTACCCTTTAGATAAAAAGCAAAATGATGGTTTATTGTCGATAAGCCTAGAAGTACAAAAAAACCTATTCCAGTTGTTTGCACATGATCTAAAGCACAGGTCGTCGACTCCTGCTGCGCACAGTTTGAACCCTGATCCTGCTGCACAGCGAATTTCGAAACTTCTTAATTTTTCAGATCAGGCCGAGAAAACTTTGTGACGGTTCACCGCAGGATTGGGGAACCGCTGATCTCTCTTACGCACCAAAACGTTTATGCAAACGATGCCAATTTTACCGCCGACTCGAGGGTTATGCAGTAGTACTGAGATTGTAGTGAGATCTTAAAAGGAAAAACTCCACCCTGAAGCACATTGTTGTGTTTATACTGAACTATTTATCGAGTGTTTAGATGTTTGAATATATTATTAATATATCCTTCATAAAGCAAAGTGCTTCGGCATATTAATGAGAAATCCAACGCAGACGCCAGACTCGTCGTCCCAGAGTGGCAGACGTGAGCATGGCATTGTGGATCATGTTGGAAATCATTAACCAAAGTAAAAGATAGATAAAAAAAAAAAACATTTAATAGACTTGATGAATCTAGATGAAAATTATTATTATTATTATTATTATTATTATTTGTTCATTAATTTATACAGATTAATATGCAAAGCATTCAGGATGGGTTTTTCCTGTTTTCAAATTAGAGTAAATGAAAAAATTGAAGGATTAGAAATCATATTATCAGTTTGTATTCTTGGAGAAAGGTTCATGTTGCTTAATTGCCAATTTGATTAACAAATTTTTACGCCTATATTTTTACATTTCTTTTTTTTTGCAGCAGCAGTGCAAGTTTTAAATGAACGTTCTTCCAATAGGGAAAGTTATTATAGTTTAGACTTTTGCTATTTTCAAGCTGCACTATAAAAACGGGGAAAAGGGAGATGTTTCTTAAAACTCTACATCTGTTTCTCCTTTCAAGCCTGTAACTCTGATGTTAATAATATATAATGATCTAGTTATAGCCGTGTGTTTTCTTTCTTCCATAATAGCCCTCTTTAGACGGACCCGGACCCCCTTCCCTTCCCGTACGTCTCGACGTCATCGATTTTACACTGTGCGAGAGTGTGCCTTTTTTTTTGTTTTATTCTGAATTGTTTAATTTTGTATTTAAATCGTCAGTTTTGTTTGTTCGGTTTTACACAGATGTTATTTTCTACAAAGGGACAGGTGATTAGGGCGAATTCCAAGGCGTGTTTGCTCTTTCCTGTGTGTAAATAAAATACATTATTGTAAAATATCTACGATCTTACGACAAGATGTCGCTAAATGTCTGACTTCAGAGTTTTAACCCAGCAGTCGTGTCTCAGTGTTCGATATTGAAGTGAGATGTTTCTTGTGCAGCTTTTTGAAAGAGATTTTTCGAAGGTATTCACAGTACAGTGCAAGTCTTCTTCTTTTTTGTCTCGTTTTATTTCTTCTTTCCTTTTTGGATGTGTAGTACCGCCGGTGAGTCTGGTTTCTCAGCTACAAGTGAAAGACTATAAGCCATGCTGTTCAATTTTTAAGGCAGACCTTTTTAATCCTGAAAGCTACAGACCTCCTAGTGGACCTTTAATCGTACTTTGTCGCCTGATATCTTAACGTTTGAACCGCACTCACGCTGCTCTACAGGCACATCTGTTTTTTTTGCTAAAGAACTGTCTAGAAATTGATCATTTGCACCTTGTGTCCGTGTCTCTGATCCTAACCAGTGTGGAAGAAGAGGTTTGAGAAAGCTTTACAGAGAAAATGATAAAAGGACGAACCCTTTAAGAGAACGCTGTGAAAGATCCGTAGTACGACATGACCAGCTGTCTGCCTGATCGTCATTGCTGTTGTTAATGCTGTCATGACTGTGTTCAGTTTTTTTTTCATGTTGTATGTGCAATGTTTAGAGACACCCGACCATCAGCATCGCTTAATAAAATGATGCGTTACTCAACCTGAATGTCTGCTTCTACTGTACATGTATCCAAGTCTAGATACTGTCTGAAAAGTCTTACCAAAATATGAGTTACCATATTAAACTTTTCATGTAACGTTTTATTCTGATTAAAACACACATTTGATAGTGATTATAATGTTGATTAAAGGACAAATCATATTTGAATCCATGAATGATTGCAAGAGTAATTAACATCATCAACCTTACATTTAGACATGTGGCAAACACTCCTATCCAGAGCGACTTACATTTTTATCTCATTATTCTAGTAACTTGGTGATACAGTAATGGGTTTTTGACCCTGGGACCTTCCAAACCATAGTCAAATGCCTTAACCACTGAGCTACACCAGACCACATAACCTTTAATTCTTCTTACCACTTACATTGTATCAAATATTACAGTCATTCCCTCACTCTCAAGAAATGAAAAAAGTAAGAAAACCTGGTGCTGACACTGGAGACTCATTCCAGAAATGATAAATAAAGACTTTATAGAAAGCTTCACTATTTACAGACAATGTCATAATAAAGTATCTGTCCCCTTGCTGATCTTTTTGTTGTTGTTGCATATTTGTCACACTTAAATGATTGAGATAATCAAGCATATTTAAATATTACACAAAGATAAATGATTTCATTTAAGGGGAGGAAAAACTGTCGAGATCTATCTACCCCTATGTGAAAAAGTGATTACCCCTAAACTGCGAATATCACTTTTTGTAAGTCGCTCTGGATACGAGCATCTGCCAAATGCCTAAATTTAAATGTAAATGTAAACCTATTAACTGGGTGCGCCGCACTTGGCAGCAAAAACTACAAACAACTACAACAACTGGTGAGGAAATTCTGTGAACTCTTCTTTGCGTAATTGTTTTAATTCAGTCACAATGCAGGCTTTAACCAGTTGAAGGTCACAGCAACTCGATCGAATTTAAGTCCGGACTTTGACTACGCCACTCCAAAATCTTTATTTTATTTTATTTTTTTGAGCCATTCAGAGGTGGACTTGCAGGTGTGTTTCAGATCATTGTCCGGCTGTAAAACCCAAGTTCACTTGAGCATGAAGTCACAAACTGATGGCTGGACATCCTTATTCAGGATTTTATTGTAGAGCACGGAATTCGTGATTCCATCAATTATGTCAAGTCTTCCAATTCCAAGTCTTCTGAAAATGCAAAGCAGCCCCAGACCATCATGCTACCACCACCACATTTGACTGTTGGTATGATGTTCTTTTTATGAAATGCTGTGTTAGTTTTAAAAGAGCAATGCACAATAAAAATCCAAAAACATTCTTTTGAACTAATGAAATAAACAATACTTTCTTTATTAAAAAAAAAATTATTGTGAATATCAAAATATTTTAAGTATATATTCTTCTATATTCTTAAGCTTTATTTCACTTGCGTCTGAAAACGTTTTAAGATTTTCTGCTGATTTTTGAGCATCTCTGACACATGAAACTTAAACCCTTAAACACTTGTTCACACGTCCTGTGTAAAAGGGCAGCAATTATTGGCACACTGATCAAGGTAATGCCAGGTAATGTGTTTTTGTGTTCCTGATTCCTGCTGACTTTCACAACATGTCAGCAAACTGTCACAACATGATATGGTTTAAATAAGAAAAACTAATTACCAGTTTAAGTCATTATTAATTATTATTAAGTCAGCTTACTGATGTGCATTTGAACAAAATAATTAACTTTGACAATAAACATGACAGCTGGCTTAAATTTAGTTGCAGTGATTATATTTTAACTGTATTATTCTTATTAGTAGTAGTAGTAGTAGTAGTAGTAGTAGTTTTATTAGTAGTATTATTATTGTAAGAACTGTAAAACACAGGTGCATTTTAATTGTTTGTTTCCACGCAGAGTTGCTTTATTAAAATGATGTTGCAGTGTTACGGATGACCAGCAGAGGGCGCAAGGAAGGACGCGTGAGGCCTTTAGGGTCTTTTTCTCCACAGCGTTACTGCATAAAGAGCTATTTCTGTTTCAGTTGTGCTAATTAATTCGGTTAAATTTAGCACATGAGGTCACTTAGGCTGTTAGAAAGTTGCTCTGTTTATGTGTAAGCTTTATATATATAATCTTTTACTGTTTTATTTAATTTCATTTAGAGAACAAATGAACATAAATTATTTCCTGTAAGGTAGGATGAGTTAATTACGCACTGATCTTTAATGTCTTCATATCGTTTGTTCATTGTCTAATTGTTTTTAGATTTGTCTGATTTCTTTCCAAAAAAAAATTTTTCAGAGTAGAAATCTTTGTCTGCCGTCTGTGCTGGGAGTTCTATACTTTGGTAAATTATTTTTTCATCTTCTTTTGGTAACATGATATGAGAAAATGTGACCAACTGTGATGGCAAATGCGCCTGTAGCCTGTATTACGTATGTTTTTGTTTGTTTTCAAGAAACGTAAAGCAAACTAATGGTTATATTTTACGCATTTTTTTTTCTTTACATGCGTCTTCCGGCTGTAATTCATTATTTCTGGCTCTTAAAGATCCAAGGAAAATCCTTCTTTAGGAATCCTGTAGTGTGAAGAGGTCAGGTCTTATTAAGCCTTGTCTTAAGCCTTTTCACTCTGTTTGATGACTGAGTAAAGAACATGATTATTAAATAATCCATACCAATATTCACCAATAAATACACCTGCAACCATTTTCAATAATTAAGCTCATGTCAGAACACTTAAAACTATATAATTAGATGATGACTTTAATCCGCGATGAGGGCCTGTTTAGATAAATAAATAAATAAATATATAAGTTCCTTTTTCGGCTGTTTTTATGCCATGCAATATATTAATTAACAATGATATACTGTTTGACACACATTATTATTAATTTTATTATTATTATTATTATTATTATTATTATTATTATATAAACTCGATTTAATAAATAAATAAATGAATATAAATGTAACATATTTTCTTGAGAATGATTACTTCATTGTCAGATCCAAAAATAAATAAATAAATAAATAAAATAATCCTTCATTAAACTCGTACATCAAAATAAAAATGTAAATGAACAGAAAAGTGTTAGAAGAACTCTTTATTATAGGAATTACTGATCTGTAGACTTGTAGATATCAATATGGTCTTATCTGGCTTACACAGTTAGCATAATATAATTCACAATATTTAAAAAATAAATAAAAATGTGATTTTGCAGGATGCGCCAGACTGTAAGTTAGTTTATTTATGCCCGTGCGTGAGCGTGTTTTGCTGATTTAATGACGCTTTGTCTTGTGCTCATAACGCGACGTCAAACTGATATACAATTTATTTATTAATTTATTATTATTATAATAGTCATGTCAGGAAACAAGCCGCTATAAGAGGTTGACTAAACGACGTGGATTCAAACGGTCGCGAATTGTATTTTATTTTTATATACGCAAAATATCAAAATATCGCCTCAGGTTTGATTTTGTCTTTTGCGCGGGTCGCTTCGGACGCAACCAAATTAATAAACAGGGGATGAAGTGGAAACTTCCACAAAGTTAGACAGAGGGGGCGTGCTGGTTTCCTACGGAAGCGTTTCTGCTGTCGGACCGACGGAAAGCACCGACTAAACAGTGAAAACGCCACATTATTCTATGGATAAAGTGGGAAAAACGGGGGTGTTTATTCCTGCTAAAGAATTCCCTACAATATTTCCCCGAAAATTATCTTTAATCTTAAGTCGGTTTTTCCTCAAAAACAAGCTGCGCATTACACAGCCGTTTCTAAAAATAAAAAAATAAAAAATAATCATAACAGAAGTAAACTTGCTAAGTCGATTTAATTTATTATTCCTTTTTATTTCCCAGGCAAGAAAATCAAAAAGCCGACATCTGAGTAATAAAAACGTAAAATGTTTATTCAGATACAGGTTTTATATTGTACAACAGAAAACGATACACAGGCCTGAAAGTGTCGGCCAAAAATAATTGTCAAGAAACTTAGACAGTTCTGTAGCACAAAGACATGAACAAAGACATGTCCCCTTAGGCAAAATACACTGAAAAGACAAATATGCTAAGGCATGAGAAATCAATAATCTGGACATTTTAATATCCACTGAAGTGAGAAAAAAGGAAGCGACTATTCAAAGGTCGTACTTCATCTTGGTTCCTGAAAGATCTTCTAAACTTTCATGGAGTTTCTCAAAATCAGAACATTTGAGGAACTTTCTGAAGCATGAATAGAACATCCAAGAGTTTCTAGTTGATCCTTCATTTTTCTTCCAGATATGTTTCTTTTTTCAAAGTACAGAGCTTAACTAAAATTAGACAATTTAGCCCTTAATAACTTTTTTTTAAACAATCAACTGTCTTTTTAACCAACTGTGCCTGACTGATATAACAGTGCTTCCTTCAAAAAAAAAAAATATTTTCTACACACCGATGCCCTAATCTATATGACTGATTTGGAGTTTATACAAAATATTCCTGGCGTTCATCTTGGGTTCTTCATGCACAAAATATACTTCATGAACTTTGTTCAACCAATGAAAGCTTAGTAATTAACAGAAACATAAGAAGTCATACTTAACATACATAAACATACATGATACAAAAGCAAAATGTGAGGTTCAGTAAAGAAACTGCCTTTCGAAAAAAAAGAAAGAAAAAAAAAAACAGCTCCCAATTGCAAAAATGTTGTATGTGCTGACTCAGGGACAGAGTTAGCAGTCGTAGCTTAGCTTTTCTTACCAAATCCAAAAAAATCACTGTCTCTGACTACAGTTCAAACTTTGTGTCCAGCTCCTCGTCTCACAGCTTTCATGTCCATTAGTCTTTTTGTCACCCCAGAGGGTTAGAGTCATTGACTGAGCCCTTGCTGGCTTTGCTGCTGAATGAGACTTGGCCGTTAGGGCCGGCTTTATTGGAAACTCCATTGACTGGTGAGAGATGAGAGAAGCTTGAATGTGAGGATTTGACTGGAGCGCTCTGACTTGGAAGAGAAGAGGACGTGGAAGGTGTAGGAGCATGAAGGACCGGACTGGTGAGCTTTTCGCTTCCAGAGTCACTCTCCGTTTCAGGTTTTCGAACTGCGGTTCCACAGTTCGCCGTGCTGCTCAGCTTTAGCTTCTTACACCCAGGACGCACTCTGTACTTCAGAGGCAGTGGACCGTTCTGGGAAAATGACAAGAAAATTGGTTTTGATTTTTAAAGTTTTTTTATGGCTTTATAAGAAGTCCTTAATGGAATTCAGGTCTGAGTGGTGAAATAATGGCACTGATTCTTATCTTCTGTTAGCGGTGATAGATTTACAGTTTTAGCCTGAAGGGACAAACATACAGCAATGTCTTGGATTAAAGTACAAAGTGATTTATGTGTCAAGACGAATCTAATCCAAGCACAAACGAGTGATAAACATAGTCACTCGTACATAGAATTAATATGACAAATTTCATCAGTCTGGAACTGCTCTCGTTTTTTTTTTTTTTGGCAAGAAATAGACAGAACAGCGAAAGAACTAAAAGTACATAGGAACAGAGCATGGCAAAGGAGTAAAGGATTTCTCTTACCCTCCTCCAGGTGTAGATATAGGCAATATCCATTAATGTGTAATAATCCTTCAGAGGCTCATCTTCATACATGACTTCAATCTGAAGGCACAACAAAAGTCCAAACTTGAGCAGCAGACTTTTTTTTACTCAGGTTCACTGTAATTCATTGTAACTGCATTTATTTAGAATACTACAAAATGTTTGCAGTGTTTACGAAGAACTTACCTGGAAGGTACAGGGAATATCCATTTTACTTCGAAGAAACTTTCTGAGATGCATAACTGTCATGGCAGCCGGGCATTGCAAATAGCGCTTTACATTTGCCTGACATAGTGAGATGATTATGAAGTTAATAATTCATAAGACATGATCAATTTTATCGGTTAAATGTTTGTATTATTTGTTTAGTCATTTATACAAAGCAAAATCCTGCATAGGATTCAGGAAACAGTACATCAGTACATTTTTTGATCATACATCAAAAAATTGCCTGCTTCATTATATTTTCTATGTTGCAAAGCAAATTTGAGAACTTCTTACCTCTTTTGTGGGTTCTTTGTTTTCACCATCACCATTTCCATATCTGACAATAGGTAATACATTATATGTGAATTTATTTTATGGCTTTTTAAAGTTTGCATGATTAATCCATCAATGATACCTCCCAAAAATACATAATATACATAAATACAAAATAGTTTAAATATGTAAAGTTAATAACAATACGGTTGTTGAACTGAACCAACCTGCTCTGATCAAAAAACTCAATCGAGAGACTAATGATCTCATCATCAGCAATGATTCTCTTGTCCTCGTCAGCCACTTCTCCCCGATCCTCATTCGATCCATTAGCAGCTGAGGAAAAACACAATACATCTGCTTCACTGTCCCCTGACTTAAAATGGTATTTTATTATACTTTCAGAAGAATTTTTTAAAATATAGCTTATACCATCAACAGATGGATGCGCTGCATAAAAATCTCTTCTCCGCTTCATTTCATCTAAGTGACAGATTTTATAGCAGTTGATCAGAATAACAACACAAAGGAAATGTAAGACCATTTATATAAATAAATCCATAAATATATGGAATAATTCCTCAAATTGGTGCCATTGTTTAATTCTGGAGAGAACCTGATCATGTCCTGCTCTCCTGCTCTAAGGACTGAGTAACTGGATCAGGTTTATAAAGAATTAAAAATACTACAATGTACTGGACATCATGTTCCAGGGCAAAGTTTGGGAACACACTTCAACATTTGTTATCTATGTCCTTTTTTAAAACTCAAATTGATTTACAGAAGCAATGTGCAGTGTTATGTTTCCACTACTGATGTCAGTAGTCAGACCATCATTGATGCTTTTTCATGTTGAAGTGTGTATACTTTTTTGGGCCCCTGTATATATACTGGATTTCCTTCAGGATCAATAAAATATCTAAAATATCTATCTATGCATATATTTATATACACTGTACAAATAATCTGGCACAGTTTAAGTTCTTGCCTCCTTATATCATTTTCCACTTAATAGTATAATCTGTTCTGTAGTTACTGCATACATACTTAATCTTATTTAACCGTACCTTCTAAGTTGGACAATATTTGCAATTATGTATATACACTACTATTTGAACTTCTACTAGATGATAAACTGCATTTCGTTGCTGAGTACTGTACTATGTAATGACAATAAAATTCAATACAATAATCTATCTATCTATCTATCTATCTATCTATCTATCTATAAACATGCTGACAAAATAGATTTTAAATAGAATATGTGATAGGCTATTACCCTACTCTTCCCCTGTTTTTTTCCCCCCAACATTAGACACTTACTTTTGAACAGACCAGGCACCAGCTTGTACACAATGTCCTGAAGGGTTTTATCCGACCTGGAATTCAAAGGCAATGTAAATCATGTGTAAATGCGAGGTAATATTAAATACTAAAATGTTTGTCCGGACAGGTATTACCACATTCAGCAGATTCTACGTTGGATCAAGTTATAAACCCCACAATTGTGAATTATGTAGTCCAGCATGAATAATGTTACATTTCTAGCTATGCCAGTTGCCACACTAAACCTTCCGAAAAGTGTTTTTTTTTTTTTACTAATTGTACTAGTAATCCCTGAGCAACTGAATAATCACAAGGAAGTGTTTTTAATAGAGACACTAGCTTTAGTATAATTTTCCATCCATGTGACTACGGTTATAGGTACATTTATTTGTGAAAATAAAGTTTCTAATAGTGTATGCATGAAGTTGTGTTTCTATGACAAATGAACAAATTCATAAGTAAAAAAGTCCTCATTTATGTAAGTCACAGCAGCAGTATACAATTACCAATGGCATACAACTGAGCATGCGCAGTAGACACAATTATTTAAGTAGAGCCTAATAACGTTACCTGATATTGAGAAGTGGTTTGGTTTTGTGAACTTGCACGTCACATATGGGACAGTATTTACTGGTCTCTAAATACCGCACGATGCACATTTTACAAACTGTGAAGAAAAACGATAAGAAAAGAAACTTTTAGTATTGCACACAAACACATACACACGTCTTGTTCGTGTAGTTATTGGAGTTACTTACACGAATGAAGACACTCAACGATGGTGGTCGCGTCGATGAAGTAGCCGCCGCATAACACGCACATGAGGTGCGGGTTCAGCTCGGTGATCTTTATCCGCGTGGTTCGATGCATCGTCATGAGGCTTGTGCACCTGCCGGATAAAATAAACGACACACGTAAACATGTTGTTAACGGCTACATGACTGTTTCAACTTTACAAGTTGTTTTATTGTTAAAATCCAAAAGCGCGCTTCTGTGAGAGAATCTCGACTTTCACGGACTTCTCAAAACATTGGAAAATGATACTATTTTCCTTGCATATGTGGACTTGTGCAAATAATCATATTTTCCTCAATATTTGTAAAAATACTTAGGTCTGATTTGTCTGCCTCTGTGTCTAATTTCAGATATTTTCCATATGTACAACACAACACATGTACAACACGTCTGCCTGCATTCATACACATCTGCTAAGATGGTACATAAACTGAAGATAAAATGAAGTTCTCGCAATAGGGACACATGCTACCTTGTACTTTTTAATTTTAATTTTTTGCTTTACGAAATGCAAAAGTATTCACTGCTTCTTTTTAAAAAATCCATGAATTCAGGGAGGTTCAAGAAAAAATATCAGAACAAAAATAATCGGTCTAAACTGCATGCTTTATGCATTTACCCAATAAAAAGCGTGATTTACATTATTTCTGTTCCCAAATCCGAAGCGCAGCATAAGAGTTTCCAGGAGGTAGTGCTAATTAAGATCCCGTAGAGCAGAAGCAGGTTTATCCAGCATGTTTATGGATGCGACTTTGCTTTGTATGCTCACTTTTGTGCACTAATAACTCGGTTCATTTGGAATAATTGTGTTTATATAATACAGTAGTTTTATGGTTGAAGAGGCAGAGCGATCATATACGCCATGAGACAAATAGGTTTGCTACTGGGATTTATTAATTTACTGTCAAATGTAAAATAAATAAATAAATAAATAAACTAATAAAAAAACAGGTAAATGTAATTAAATGAATGAAAGTGTTAACGAGCTTGAATGACAGATTATACTAACAGGCCTGTGTATGTAGTGATCTGATTTCACTGAGGCAGCACAGGTTTCTTATAATAAACAGCTTTAATCCTGAGTTTTACTGTAGTTATACTGCCTGGGATGTGCACATTTCTGCAAAACAAAGTAAGAATGAATTAGAGAGGTTGGCAAACAGGTTGCAGCTATCCTGTTTTGCATCTTTTCTAAAGGAGATGCAAAACTATAATCTTGATTATGAATGCCTTTAAAATGACTTTATGAATGTCTCTCTCTCTCTCTCTCTCTCTCTCTCTGCTCGGGATTGCTATTTATTTTCAGAATCATTACAGGTAATAGGTAAATTACACTTCACACTTTTTTCATTTCATGATTTTTTAAATCAACGTGCTACTGAAGGATCCATAAAGTTTCGAATTGTTTTCCCTTAAAACCTGATTAGTTACAGTGTTATAAAACTAATAAGATTCTCGAATGTGATTAGTCAGAAGACGCTGATTAATTATCTACAATAGAAGCTCAGGAAGCAAGTCACAGCTTCAGATAAAACAGGTCTCAATGCGCGTTTGATCATAATAAAAATGTAAAAACTCGTCCTGATATTGAACAAGGAAAAATGAATGATTGTTTAAACGTGTTTGTTTAACGTTATTTAGACCTACAAGTCTTCAGAACAGACACATTTAACGCTTTTGATTTTTATGGACATCATGACAAGTTGGATTTTTTAGACTTGATCATTAAGTTTATGAGACACAAAGAGAGGGAACGACTGTTCATAGCGATGATTTGTTTTGCGGAATATCAACTGTAACTATAACAAACGGATAAAAGCACGTCTTGTTTTTTAATAAACAAAAATGGCAATCATTTATAAATGTAAATGGATTTGATGTTTAAAAGCACCAACATGCTCCTTTTTTTCTTCTACTGTACATTACTGTTATTTGCACTAATCAAACATATTGTGCTGTATATTGCGTAAAAGCACTTCTTACAAACTTCTTACATCCTGTACTTTGCTGCTATTTGCACAACTTATTACAGTATATGTGGTGCACATCACGGCTACTTGCACTACCTTGCACACTCACTTTATGCACATCTGTTACATACTCATTTGCCTCGCTCCTTATTTAATCTGTACAGTTATTGAATGTTGTGCACCTACTGTGTAGTGCCTCGTATATAATGAAATGTTCAGTGTACAGTCGGAATCAAATTCCTTGTGTGTCAACATACTTGGCGAATAAAACCCGATTCTGATGTGCTCCAGAGGAGTGAAACGCGTCACCCAGCCTAACAAATCTGGTTGCACCACAGTGATCTACGGTTGATTGTTTTCCTGTAACAGCATGCCGCGTGATTGTTGTTATTGTGTATATTCTGAACAGCGTTGGGAATGTCATGAAGGACAGTTCGAGCTGTACAAAAGGTACCAAGACGGTGTGTGGAATGAGAGTCATGTGTGTCACGCGTGACCCGCACAAGCCGTTTACTGAAATGAAAATTAGCGTGGACGAGACATAGACACGCGTGGGCCTTCGACGCATAAACACAAAGGCGACACTGCCTAATAGGAAGTCCAGCTCAAGACCGTGGGGTCAGGGAGAAAGTGAGCAATGTGATTTCTTTCTACACCGGTGAGGAGGACTACGGGTTACCGAGACTCGCTGTTGCCATGGCGACCGCTTAGCCTATAGTTGGCACCTTGCCAGTCGGTGCAGAGGCGTGCGGATTCACCTGGTCCGTCAGCTTTATGGCACATAAGCGTTAATAAGGCGCAGTGAGCCTCACCGCGCTTCGCTCCTCTCCTCTCTGATGCAGCATATGTTTGAGACCGAAAGGCGCTACCTCGGCTGCCATTTTGCCACACGGTCTCGGCACGAGCGCCATTGTTTAGCTTGAATATTTCGATATAAACGCGTGTCGGGCTTCCTTCGCTCCTCGTCTTGCGTCTCTCCTGACATCCGAGCCTCAACCGGGATAGTTGTAGAAAGGATTGAAAAACCGAGCGCGGGTAAATAAGCGCCCCCCGCCTTCCTTGTCCGTTTCCTCCGAGTCGAAACGAGGAAGCCCGCGAGCACGCGTCGTCAGACATACCGCGTTCTGCACGCGCGCATCTGGACACTATTCATCATCAATCCTCATCATGTCTTAGAAATAAAATTAAAAAGGAATAAATAATACATAACGTGCTGTTAATTTGGCCTGAATCTTGTTATTCCTCAACAGGAAAAGACAAAGCCGACTAGGCAAGAAAGAAATTTTCATTATTCATTACCCTACTGAATATTCATATATGTTATTACAGTAATGATCAGAGCATTCCAGAGGAGCATCCTCTTAAAAAAAAAAAAAAGCATTATTATACCTTATCTTCACTGTCTTGTATTGACTATATTAAGAAAAACATTACTGCTCCAGTATATACGACAGATATGTTGTTCCTTCTCATAACAGCTAACATTTCTCTATTATAGACACTTTACAGCCTACCTTAAATCACACACACTTAACTCCATCAGAAACTTTCCCTGACTCGTCTGCTCATCATCACATCTGACAAGCTAATTGCTTGTCAAATCTTCACTCTGATTTTTTTTCTTTCCCAGAATGTATAACCTAATCTAAAATGAGAACCTGTTAGAAGGAAGCAAGATTGTGCACAACTAAAGGATAGAGATCAGGAATCAGTCAGGGATGAGGATTCTGACAGATTACAACATATTACAGATTACAACCAGCATGTTACATCTTTATCCTAGGGTTATTTTCTAAGAGATGCTAAGGAGAAGACGTAGGAGGCATATACCAATATTAGATGATAGCTTGGTGGAAATAGTTATCAATTCTGTATTATATACAAATTGATAAACTCACAACTTTTTTTTTTTTTTTTAAACTCATTATGACTTGACTTTATCCATGACAACTCCAAAGAGGTGGAAGATTTTCTCTTTGCTTTTTGCTTGCTTTTTAAAACTTGCTTTGTAAACTCATCTTATTTTTTTTTAAAGATCACCCACACTTTTAGCCTAACTCTTCAGCCTTTATTATTAAAAATATTTTATATCGCATGCGTATGAATAACCTGCTACAAACAAGCGCTTTTTACTGATCTTATTCTAATGAACTTGTGGGAATCGGGACACTGCTTATCTCAAGACAAGTCTGAGACCTCTAGGCTCAAAACATAACCCTTGTGTTGCCTTAAGGGTCAGAAATGACCCGCAAGTATGATTATCAACAGAAACAACCCCTAAATAAGCTCCCCCTACCCCCACACCCGTACCTGTATTTTGATTACTTTTTTCCTAAAATGTCCACAAAGGTGGTGATCAAATGAAGACTGGTTTTAAAGACGTTTTAAAAGCAATTAAGCGACTTTATTTGTACGGCTCCGTGAAGGCGGGTCAATTTTAGGACAACTTTAGAACAAAAGTTAAGACTTACACACACAAGATTTTAGAGACAAGATTTGCGACACGCATCTGATTCATTACAGTGTTATTAAAAGCGTCATAGATGCTAAAGCGACAATACGTCTATTTTGTTTGAGACTATAAGTCGCAGGCCGCGCAGTTCATCATCAGACCAGTGAGAAGGAGGAGGACCACCGTGTCAAGTTAAGTTAAAAAAATCGGTCTGCGATCGCACAGCGCGGTGATGTCGATTTTATGACGATCTCAATCGTATAGAGAACATGTCCGTATACGCTGAAACAAGAGTAGTTTAATATTTAGTCAAAAACAAATAATAGAAATTGGTGCGGGTGGTGCGTGACTCACGGCGCTTGCAGTTTTCCCCCCTCAGCGATCCGACTTAATAAAGTCGCAAAAGCCAAACGGATCACGCAGATTTTTTACGTTTCGGGTAAACACATCAGACGGATATAAATGCATTATTTTTGCGTGCTCTCGCGTCTACGAACAGGACGCAACATTGTGACAGTGTGCAACAGAAGGCATAGACATCGTATAACGCGGTGTGAAGTCCGTATTCACGCACAATCCACCGCACAAAACCTACCTTGCTCTGCTTCGCGAGGATCGCTGCTCACCAGCTCTTTTTTCTTTCTCTTTTTTAAAAGCACACGACGAAACTTAAGAGTGGATCAGCAAAAAGCCAGCGTTAAGCACCAAGCGGCCATCTTGGAGTGAAGTGCACACACACACTGCCTGTCAGTTGCAGCGGTTCTAACGTAGCAAAGCCGCCGAGCTCATCTCAGCCTTTTCACACGCAGACAAAAAAATGACACCCCCCGCACACAGATCCGATCCCCAAGCGGTGAGCAATCCACAGATCTCCAACAACAACAGGAAAGGTGGATGGTGAAATCCCGGTAACGCTCGATTTTCTGTTCCCGTTCAGCCCTGGGGTAAGGAAGGTGCTGCTGCTGCTGCTGCTTCGGAAACTGACACCACCGGCCCCAAAATGGCTTTAGTTCGACCGCCCCGCACGCGGTCACGTGCTCTCATTCCTTGCGGGCGGGCTGGGAATTAGCAAGGGGTGGGGGGTATTATCAATAGAAGACCCCCACTTACCCAACCACCCTCCCACCCACCCAGTAGTATACACTCTTTGTGTGAAACTGCCGTCTATATAATATCCTCATGAGCCGAACGTAAAAGCTGCACTAGCCTGTAATAAACACCTGATTTTTGCTTTTTACACAAAACACATTTTTTGTAATAATGTAGCGGTTCTTTTTTTTTTTTGTGAAAAACTGTAGCATGCATTAGGGGTACATCTTTAGTATCCTTTCTATGTATCTCTGACGTCGCAATCGGGCTCTAACATGATTTTGCGCCACTGGTTAATGGTTTAAAAAAAAAACACCTAATGCACATTTTCAAATGACAGACACACACCAAAATCAAAGGTCGCAGTTCAGAGGTACTGTTTAGTAGCCTACTTTATTTTCAGTTGTTCCCTTAGGCGGACCTTGTATCTAACCTAGAAAAAGAAATGTGCATGTGTAGCTTTAATACTGTAAAAAAAAAACTTTAGTAGCCTACTTTCAAATGCATATATTTCCAAATGTACATACACTCATAAGGGTGCATAAGAGTGCATACCATAGGAGTATACGACCACAGTTTAGCAGTTCAGCACAGTTTAACTGACTATATTAAACTGCTTTATCTAGTATTATTATGAATTCTGTGGCAGTGTTTTTGCATCCATAAATAGGCTGCATAGCCTGTTTATAAAACTATTAAAATAATTGCTAGACGCTTTCCGGGACCCTTGTATGCGCCTCCTAGAAGTTCTGGTACCTAAAACAAGCACAATATGAAGGTTAAAAGGTCTTAACGGATGCATCATTTTGACTGTTGAAGTGCCAGCTGATAAACAGCATGCTCGTAAACAGGCTGTAGGCTATAGCTAGGAACAAAAAAACAAACAAACAAAAATTCTGAACATTCTGAACATTGTCTTGTTTTATGTTGGGTTTGGGTCAGTTTCTGTCATTGGCAGGCACACTACAGCTTCTCTAGAATGCTGCTGTGCATGTTTTTTTTTTTTGTTGTTTTTTTAAAAAAGTATTTTCGTATTAAGTTTCAGGAACACAACAGAAGTCTGGTAGCTTTTCGGAAAAGTACATATATACTCAGACAAAAACATATAAAAAAATGGAGTGTGCTTAAAACCTATTTTGAGGATTTAAATATTATTTGTAATATTTACCCACTGTTCCCGACATTTTGCGTTGCTTTACATATGTGTGAAAATCTCATCGGGTAGATCTGGGAAATATTTTACCACCCTAAGAACTATGTAAGGAAATGTTTTTTGGGGGAAAAACCTATACGAATCGACATGTCCTTCCCCGCAGTTCTCTATGCGTGAGTCGGCTTCGTCCTCAATTGCATGGAAAGTGTGTGAGAATAGTACACTAATGCAATAGGCACCATGATGTCTGTCTGCGCAAATGGAAGTGAAAGTCGGAAGAGGCGTCGCGTTTTCCGAGACACTGGTATGCCGTTTTGGATGAAGCTGCAGTCCGATATAGTGTTCACAGAGAATAATAAATAAATGAAAAATATTAGTAATCAATAAATAAACTTAGTTCTAATACTCAACCCTATTGTAGCTAATACACGAGAACCGAAGGAACAGAGAGAACTTAAACTTAAATAAATTCCTTTGCGCAGAATAAAGTTTAAAAAAAGTCTTTAAGTTTTTAAACCTTAATTTTGGTGTTTGAGCTTTGCAGAATTATCTCCTGCTTGCTGTGGTGCATTAAAAATACTCCTGCATAATGAAGGCTCTTTTTCTATTGTATAATGAAACTATTCTCACGTGATCGCTTGGGAAAATGTTGGATCTCTGTTTCACACAAGCATCTCTCTCACTCTCTCTCTCTCTCTCTCTCACACACACACACACACGCATGCACGCACGCGCGTGTACTTTAAATATCACCTGTGCATTGCAACACCTGATTTAGAGATACAGTGAGACATAGAATACAAGAGAGAGGGGCGTTGTAAGCGTGACTTCTAGAAAGTGACACACAGAAAAATCTGCAGTGTTGAATTAACACCTAAGATAAAGGAATAAAGAAAAGAGAGAGAGAGAAAGAGAGAGAGAGAGAGAGAGAGAGGTCTGCAACCGTAGATGATGCTGCAAACACAAAGTTCAAACATGCAGAGAGATAGATGGATGGAAAGAGAGAGGAAAAAATGTACGCGGACAGACAATAAGATAGATAGATAGATAGATAGATAGATAGATAGATAGATAGATAGATAGATAGATAGATAGATAGATAGATAGACGTGTGTGTGTGTGAGAGAGAGAGAGAGAGAGAGAGAGAGAGAGAGAGAGAAAGAGAGAGAGAGAGAGAGAGATTCAGCAAAAGAAAATTATCAGTTTTTTATCTTAGGAAAAATTCTGGATAAATATCTGATCAAGCAGTTTTGTTTTACAGTAAATGTTTGGTCTTCAGTTAACTTTCACACTGTATAAAAAGTTGGACGGAACGGAAACTGATGCTTGAGTTAACATCTGAACCGCAGATTTTCTTCTGCATCAAAGATCATCTGCACAGATTTGCATTCTTTTTGTTTTTGTCTTTCTCACATGCAGATCAGACAAACCGCAGAGTTATTAGATTAAACACGCTTCACTGATCATTCTGTTTCAGTGCACAAGTTTTGGGATCTTGCAGAGAGGGCATGCCTGTCTCGGGTGCTGCATGGGACAGGACCGACGCTGACTGCAGTGAGGACACTGGAGCACAGGGCAGCAGCTCGCGAACCGCAGTGACGTCACATATGTTGCCAGATAACCCGGATTTCCATTTTTTTAATCGGCTTATGTTATAGAAAATAAGTACATAAATAATGTTGTAATAAAAAGAGTCATCCGAGATGACATTGTATATTCGCGTGGACAACGTTGTCTGCTGTTTTGATAGTATTAATAACGTATTAGGTCATATGCAAATATGTATGAGGTTATTGATTTTGTTGTTTGTTTTTTAATTGCTTGTATTTTTCCATACCTGCTCATTTTCTGCTTAATTAAAACATTATATATTTCGCTGTTTTTTTTTTTAATACTTGGGTAAATTTTCAGATTGGAAAAATGCAAGGTATAAAACGAATCTGGCAACACCGGACCGCAAGACGCAAGACGAACAAAGAAATTAGGCGCACTTGCGGAAATTCTTGAAGCGACAACGTCGATAATGTTTTGCTATTTTCCCGATATATTTTTTTGTTTAGGTATTTACCCAACCTCGGACTGTCGTGGTTTGTAAATAATCTAACGGGTGCGGGGTTTTCCTTTGCGCCTACACGTAGCTTTCTGCGTTTCGCATTTCATTTCGCAGTTTTCTGACATCACATAATCCATAAAGAGAAAGACTTTCCCTATATTCAACCTCACAGATGCAACTCATTGATCTAAAACTAAGATTACATTATAATGCTGTGTTTGCTCATGTAAATACCACGGTCAAATACCTTTGCACTTGTGTTTATATTATATTATATAGGCATATAAATTAAATACATAGCCTACTGTATTAAAAATTCAGTTGATGCAAAACCTTATCTTAACGCTTTTGGTGAGGACGGACAAAATCATTCGTCTTGATTTGAGCGTCTAAATATAATTAAAAGTCGCACAAACACTCGCGTGATCCTAGGGGAAAAACATACAGCAACTTTCTGTAATGTTTCCAATGATAGGCTCTCGGTAATGATTACCACTATAAAAAATATAAAACTAATATATATAAGATAGATTGGTGGTTGAGTGACCGATTGATTGGTTAATTGATTTATTCATTCATTTGTGCCTGAAGTAGGCTAATAGATGGAGGTCACATGTTGTGTGCAGCTGAGTCTGCAAATCTTAGAGTCGCAGATGGTCTGGTCATCACTCACATTCCTCAGACAATACCAAAAACAATCAGCACATTTATCGTCAAGTATCGGTAACTAGGTATTTAATTAACTAATTTATTCATTTAACTATTTATTTGTAACTTTTTTTCAACAGAAGTCGTAATGTCCGTTGCTGCGTGCCATTATATCCTTGCCCTTAGTGACATTTAACAGGAGATCCGGTTAACAGTTTTCTCCAAAATTGCCTTCGAAATAATAATAAAAATAAGTTGTAGTTAAGCATCCGTCATTGTCGCTTCAGAATTTGAAATGAATGCTCTGCATTAGCGGAGGAATATACTTTTTAAAATGTCTTAGATTAGACTTTTCAAGGCTGTGTTTTACACACAATTATTAAATTTTTCCCCTCACATTTTACCATTTGTCGATTTTTAAATAAATAAATAAATAATAATAATAATTATTATTATTATTGATCCAAAATATATTGCGCTCATTATCACGATATTATACATTTATGTAAATGTGCAGTTTCTTCCACTTGTTTAAGAATCCTTTAATAATTTTATAACTGTTAAGTGATGAGCTTTCTATGTCGATGTATGTCGTTTTATCTTGATTCTAAAATGTTCCTCACGTATTAGTTCCAAAGAGTTCGTTTTATATCCTAAATAAGAGTTTAGATTTTTATCAGATATTAGAAAAAAATCAGGGTTCTATCTATTAATGCTGGTGAATGTAATGGATAAAAAAAAGGTTTTCCTAAGGATGATATCAGGATACAGTTGATATTCTTTAATAAGCTGTTATCGATCAGTAGTGTTGTCAAAAAGATCAAGCAGTACTGTATATAAAAAAAAATAAAATAAAAAAAAAAATAAATAAATAAATACTTCGGAAAGGCAAGAGTTTTAAGTATGTATGCAAACATAACCTTGGTGTGAGTTGGGAGACTGATGCTTCAGATGATTTGCTTTAATGAACATGATATTCATGATGATTGTAATGTAGCAAATGAGAAAACTGATTGGCTTAAACAACCTGTTTCTATGACAACCTGGTCGTTTCAAATGCATTTTTTGCTGAGTGTCATTACTTTTATAGTTATTTTGTACAGGCTAATGTACAAAATATAGTCTACCTATCAAATACAATGATTATAGAATCATGTGCAAATGCATACTCTGACACGACAATTTAATCAGGAGAAATGTCCAAACGTCCCAGATCCTGCTTAATAACATTTGATTTGTATCAGTGTAATGAAAGCATTACTCTTATCCTGTAAATTAATTTTTAGTTACAATTGTAAAAGGCCACTGACTTTAGTTATAACTTAAGTCATAAAGGCGATTGTCTGGAAATCAGTGCAAATGCTGCAATACAATTAAAATGTTTAAACAAGACCTGGCATTTATTCATACAAAAATAAATGTCAAGAATGAATGAACACCAGTGTGTGCACCTTTTTCTTCCTTAAAAAAAGAACAAGAAATAATTCAGATCCCAAGGGATCCCTCCTGTGAATGGCTGTAACGTCTATCATTAATTAGGCTGAAACTTAAATCTCAAATCTCTCCCTACTGGATCATCACTTAAAGTCTATTGTGTATGTATTATTTCACTTCACATCTAGGCCACGCATATAGGGGAGAAGACAGATATTTAGGATGCGGCCTTATTTCCTCCCCACGAAGGCATCCTTCCGAAGGTTCTCCGCACCCAGCGACGTGTCTGAGCTGCTCTGCCCTGATTGGTCGCTCTTGTGGCGGCTGCGTGTGAAACTCGCCGCCGCGGAGTTTTCTCCACGTAGCCCAAGTGTAGCCACGTTTGTTTCGGTTACAGGAGGAGGGGACACAAGCCAGGCTGTGTATAGACACCGACATTCAGGCATGGATTAAATATGAAATAATCGTTAACACGGTTAAAAGTTTTATTAGAGCGTTCACGATGGCTTGTCCAGAGGTGCTGGGGTTTGTGCTGCTGGCCGCGGGCCTTGTGTTCATCCTCCCCGGGCAGACTGCAGCCTGGGACGCGGATTTAGAGCTGTTCGACCTGGTGGAGGAAATCCCGCAAACGTTTTACGAATTTCTATCTGTTAACCAGGTAAAATGGTGTCTCATCGATTCATTCCTCTTGTCTTGAGGATGAATCTCATTTAGTTGTTAATTTTATTTTAATGTATAGCCAGTTTTGTTTTTTAAACTTGAATCATAGAAGCTGGCTCGCTTCTGCTTTTGCAGTTCATTTCGCTTGAGCACATTTAAAGCAGTAAATTTACATTTAAAACTGATCAACCCGAATTTACGAATGCATTTGCCTAAAATGAAAATGAAATACCTTTTATATAAGTCTTATGTTTCCCTTTTCCGCATTTTTGTATGTTTGTTTGTTTTACGTTAGAGCATAGCGGGTCAGCGGAGGTATTTTAGGCTCCTCCCCAGATACAGCGCATGATTAGCGGTAACAGTCTGCAAGAAACGCCGAGGCTTTAGGCCTCGCAGCACGATCACTTTGGGTTAACTGAAAGCAAATATCTTAAAATGATTTTCACTCACTATTTTGCTTTGTAAATCTTCTACTGCAGCAAATGTACATTTTCAGTTGTACTAAATCTGACTTGTCAATTTTTGAAAAAAAAAAAATATATATATAACATGTATTTGAGAGTCATGCAAACAAACTGAAACCTAATAGTCTATTCATTTACAATACAAAAAAGTACCAAGGTCATGCTTTGCATTTGCAATTAGCTGTGTTTATTTCTTTCCCTTTATCACATTAGCCGATCACTTCCATTACAGGTTTAGAGATGAGTTTTATCTCATCATTATCTGTTACACGATCATTCAGTCTGTTTGGATCTGCAGTAATGTGCCGTCTGTGAGGAAGCAGTTGCGCGGAAATCTGAATGCTAAGTTCGAGTTCAACTGCTGTGTGTATGCACAGAATATCGTGAGAAATCAAATGATCCTACATATACGAATGACATTTATAGGCTATGTCAGGTAATTTATAAGAAACAATGTGAAGTGGATGCAAACATTGCATAAGGATCGAAATGCGATCATAATATAAATATTTGAAAGCAGAAGCATATTCAAGCAATCCCCAAGATACTCAGTCATCGTCTATACCGCTTTATCCTGTATACAGGGTCGCTTTATCCTGTATACAGGGCCTGAAGCCTATCCCAGGAGACTTGGGTCACGAGGCGGGGTACACCTTTGACAGGGTGCCAATCCATCACAGGGCACACACACACTCATTCACACACTACGGGCAATTTGAAGAAACCGAATTGGCCTAATCTGCATGTCTTTGGACTGTGGGAGGAAACCAGAGTACCTAAAGGAAACCCACAAAGCACGGGGAGAACATGCAAACTCCACGCGCATGGACCTGAGGTGGGAAAAGGTGCAAAGCGACAGTGCTAACAACTAAGCCACCGTATCGCCATTCCCAAGATAATAAACGAGAAACTATGAAGACTACATGGATTATATTATGGGAAGAATAAAGTAACTTTCGGTACAAATCGGTGTCGAAGCGCAATGTATTGTGCACAGTAAGCATATTCCATAAAAACAGTATATGATGCAAGACATGGACACTGAGCATGTAAACTCATATATTCATTTAAACGCTCAGAGTATTTAATCAGTAAATTGCATCTCATCTATGATTTGGTTAGATGTTTTGTTTATGAAATGGCGTGCACCTTCCTCAGCCATTGACCCGGTGGGTGAAGGTCCAAAATAAACACTGGTGAGGGAGAACTGTTCTCATGGAGTTTAATGATCTGGAATGGAAGCAATTTTCCCTTCCTAAAACCTCGTCATGCCATCTAACGTTACCCCCACGTGAGGAGAAATATGCACAAAAAGAATATGTTTATTCTGACGAGAGAAATGATTGGTGCCAGTTTACACTACCCCTCTTCAGACTGCATTGTTTTAATTCTAATTATTAGTGAAATATCCTTTCCATGTAAGCACACCTATATACTCCATAGAAGTGATATCCTGGTCATTCGGTACATTCAGGTCGTCAGCTGACTTTTTTTTTTTATTGCCACACAATGTTGCTGAGCCTAGACCTGAGCAACTGATCCATCCAACCCCAAGGTTAGGGTTAGATCATAACACCGATTTTAATCTTATTCCCAACCTGTGCATCTGTTCTTCATTTAGCAACTTGTGTTTTAAAGCTTTTGTTTTTTTTTTAAACAGGATGCCCCATTATCTGAGATCAGAAAGGCGTATAGGAGGCTTTCCCTCATCCTTCACCCTGATAAAAATAAAGACGAGAATGCTGAGACTCAGTTCCGTCAGGTAAGATGAGCTGACGCACAGAAAGCTTCAAGCCATCTCATATTAATGTGTTACAGCTATAGTAACATTACAGTGTCCGGGATAGACAGTACATATGTTTTTTGTATTTAATTCCAGCTCGTTGCCATCTATGAAGTTCTTAAAGATGAGGAACGGAGAAAAAGGTAGGCTGATAATAGTGGGATTTGTTTTTTATTTTTATATATATTATTTATATATATGTATTTCCCTTGTTTCTGATTGTACATCAGGTGCCTTTAGGGGTGTTCGTGAAGAGCAGCAGATTAAAATCTGAATTAACGTCTTTTTCATGATATTAAGCTACAGTTATGGTTAGGCTTTGGGGCGAGGTTTATTGGTGTATAGTCTTGTTTAACACTTCAGACTAACATCATCATCTCTTACACAGTTATGATGACATCCTGGTTAACGGGCTTCCTGACTGGAGACAGCCCGTATTCTATTACCGCCGTGTCCGGAAGATGAGCAACGGAGAGCTGGGCTTCCTGCTCTTCCTCATCCTAACCGTGGGCCACTATGCTGTGATCTGGTCCATTTATTTGGAGAAGCAGTTGGTGAATATCATATTAAATGATGTCTAGAAATCAAACTTCAGTGTATAGTTTGATCCAAAGTGTAGCCTGATCGTACAACACTTTTTTTTTCCCAGGACGATCTCCTTAGCAAGAAGAAGAGGGAGAAGAAGAAGAAGCAAAGTAGCAAGTTGGCCGAGGAGCCAAAGACCTTCGGGCAAGAGAAAAACGAGAGGTGCATCACATCACAGGAAATGTCCTCATGCATCTACTGGACACTAGTACAGTCCATAGGGCTGGAATTTAAAAGCGTCCTTAATTTTATTTTCTCATCAGGTCAGAAAAACCTCACTGGCACGATATCCTGCCGCTCAAGCTGAGCATCTGGCTTTACTACTCTCTCAAGTCTCTTCCTCATGCCATACAGGTACGTTATTTGTTAATCAATTAATTGTGTGTGCCAAAGACTGGTATCACCTCTGCTGCTTTTTATTTTTTTATTTTAACCTCAGGATGTGAAGCAGTACTACAAAGACTATAAAGAAATGAAACGGAGAGAAAAAGAGCAAGCAGAAGCAGAAGCTCAAGCAGAGCAAGAAATGCAGCAAAGTAAGACTGAGCGATTTCTTTTACTCTAGAATGCTATTATGGATAACTATAAAGAAAGTTGCTGTAATAATCTGCAAATGGGTGATGGATCTGTGAAACACTTCTAGGTCATGAAAATGTGGCCAAAAAAACAAGCATATTCCTTATATTGATAAGGGAAATAAAATCACCTATTTGTGGACCTGCAGGAGAGAAACGGGCAAAGGTGAAGAAACCCAAAGTGGAATTTCCGGTTTACGAGGCTAGTCAGGCGACATACATCCCCGCGTACGACCAGGGGACGTCCATCGAGGACATTGAGGATCAAATGGACGACTGGCTGGAAGATCGGAAAGCACAAAAAAAGAAAGTTAGTTCCTCACCTTGTAACATTTTTATTATTATTTTTTTATCGAGGGTTTTTAAATTAACAAAGCTTTAACATGAGACGCGGATGATTTTCAGACTCCAGAGTGGACAGATGAGGACCTCAGCCTGCTGACTCGCTGCATGGCGAAGTTTCCCGGAGGAACACCGGGGCGGTGGGAGAAGATCGCACACGAGCTGGGCAGATCCGTAAATGAAGTGGGTGTCCCAACAGTACATGGCTTTTTGCCTGTTTTATTAAACGTTGCATTTGTAATAAAGGTATTTTGATTTGTTTTAGGTCACAACAAAAGTAAAACAGATCAAAGATGGCGTCTCAAACTCAACAGGTCAGTATCATTCAAAGCGTTGTGCTCTCACAGGACTACTTGCTTAGAGATCCTCACAAAAAAAATAAAAATCTCACTTCTCAGGGTTGGTCAAGCTCTCAGATTTGAAGAGTAGTGCCATGCAAGGAAAGGGTGTGGTGCCAGATAGCCTCATGACCCAGCGAGAGGAGACGGGGCTTCCCGAAGAGCTCTCGGAGCCAGACGCGTCTGAGGAACCCGAGAGCAAAACCTTAAGGAGACGGAACAAAAAATCCTCGCCTGGGGTTTCTGGAGCAGGAGGCAGTGTGGACGAGAAGGAAAAAGCGAAAGGACGCAGACAGAGAGACTTTGACCCCACAGCCGTAGATGAGGACAGCGAAGAAGAGAAAAAGCAGCCGAAGGAAAAGCCGAGCGCTCCAGACGAGGTCTGGACGCAAAACCAGCAGAGGCTGTTGGAGCTGGCGCTGCAGCAATACCCACGCGGTACGGCAGAGCGCTGGGACAAGATCGCCAAAGTAGTGCCCGGGAAAAGTAAGGTGAGCTGGGTGTGATTCAAAGGGAAAATAGGATCAGATACGAACTGAAATTGTGTCAGGGTGTCTTTAAGATGTCTACAGCACAGCAGTGGTGAGAAATTCATTCTGATTGGTCAGATGAATTTTATATAACAACTCGTCAAGTCAACAATTACAGATCAGAAATAATCAGAAGTTTTAATATAACCGGAGTGCAGATGAGTTTTTACTTTAATTTGAAATAATCAAGTATCTTGAGTATCAGTGTGTTTGTGTGTTAAGACTAATTGCGATCTTATTGTGTCTGTATTTTTCTGCAGGAGGAGTGCATGATCCGGTACAAGCTGCTCGCTGAACTGGTGCAGAAAAAGAAACAGGCCAAGAGCTGACGATTCAATCCTCTTTGTCCTCTTTCTGTTCCTTCATCTCTCTCTCTCTCTCTCTCTCTCTCTCTCTCTCTCTCTCTCTCTCTCTCTCTGTGTGTCATGTGCTTTAGCTTTGCCCAAATTCATGCTGTATTTCAGTTGGGTCGATTTCCCAGCTGTCTGGTTTATACTTCTGTGCTAACAGCATGGTGCGTGCTCAGCCAAAGGGAGGAGCTTATTATTTATTCACCATTTTCACAAACTGTTCCATTTGACATCTAATACTGTTATTTTATTTATAACTCATAGAATGTAGTGATCCTTAGTGTTACACACAGCTGTGCTGCTCCTCTATTCGTTCTGTAGTTTTCCTTTTTTCCATCTGTTTTTCATGTTACGTACAAGTAGGGACCCTTGTGTTCACACACACACACTCGCAGAAGTATAAACCAGTCCCCAGTATTGCAGTATTGGACAAACCCATCCATGATCTGTATTATGTGAAGCTGCAAATGCATATAAATCAGTTTTATTATTTATTATCGTTTTTTTTTTTTTTTTTTTTTTTTTTGCCTCCGTGGCCTTTGTTTCTCCGCATGAGGAACAGAAACGCTAAGCTTCTTATGATTGATTTTCATTGAATATTTCCGAACATGCTCTGCAGCCTCTGTTTTCAGAGACCGTGTTTGGCAGTGTTTTTATCTGTTAAAGAGACATAAATCATTTACATACAACTGATTCACGCTGACTTGTGATGTCTTTGTGGAACTTTTTGACCACCTATCTGGAAATGTGCACCAACACCAGTTCAATTTAGCTTTATTTATATATCATATAACAAATATATATTAATTTATATCATATATTATCGCTTTTAGCAAAGGTCACTGTCTCAAAGCAGCTTTACAGAATTGAAAAAAACAAACAAATTATGGAAATGAGTTAAAGAGAGTTCATCCATCATAGGTCTTGGAAAGGAACAGTATTGGATAATAGTTGGATAATTGGATAATTAAAAAAAAATAATTCTAGATATAACCTTTTTTTTAGTAAGAGTGTACATCTTTTCACATCTTACTTTATTACTACACCTGTTTCCTCCTGCTTGTTCATGAAATAATCTAAATAGCCAATCATCATGTAGAAGCACAAATGCATAAAATGATCTAGATAAAGGTCAAGTGCTTTACTTCATCTCTGTGACATTGGAATAGTATTTGGGGCTGGACACGCTGGTTTGAGGATTTATTTAAAAAAATGTCCTGGAATTTTCCAACACAGTCGCAACAGTTTAGACACATAATGTTGCGAAAAATGAACAAACGAAAACCCATCTGGTAATCGGGTTAAAACACAAACACTTCGCTCATGATAGTTGTTAGACTGCTTTGAACTGACAGGAAGTCTACAGCAACTCAAATAACCACACTTAACATCTCAAAGCATCTCAGCATGCACAACACATCAAACCTTGAGGATTGGGAAGGACTCAAGAAGATTCTAGAATAGTCATCTGTCCATCTTTAAAAACAATCTTGTTTGTGTGCCCTTTATCACCTCAGATTCCTGTTAAACTTCACACATTTGTTTGGCAGAGGCTGGAGATCAGCAGTTTATGGGTGCTAAGGGTTGAGTGTTACTGTGACCACAAAATACCATGAGGAAAATCTAGAAGTGAAACAAACATCAGAATTTTGAACTTCCTTTTATTCCTTGTATTCTCAGGATTTCTGTCTGAAATGTAATTTTTACCTTTCTAAATAATTTATTCTAGAAACTTTTCTGCTGTACAGTACTTTTGGCACAATAGGTTAGATCTAAAATTTTAGCTAAAAAAAAAAAAACTACACAAGGATCCACAAGATGGCGCTCTAACTCCATTCAAGATTAGAAAGAGAAATTAATACTTTCTTTTGTTGTAAAAACGGGTTAAAAAAAAACTTTTACAAACGACGTATTTGTAATGTAAATTTGTAACTTAACTTTTCATTGTGGCACTTTTTCAACTCAATATATGCTGAGTGCATTTTACGTTTACATTTACTGTACTGTATTTCTTTAACAAAAATATGAATCTAGTGATATAATCTGCTTCTTAAACAGTGAGCATTTTGCTTTAATAATGAACCTCTGACAATTAATTAAAAAAACAAACAAACAGAAGATCTTTTAATTTTTATTTTTTTTTACCCCGATTTGTGTGCAATTCCTCCCCGTCACTAGGGGGCTCCCACGTTAAGGATTCTACTACCACTCAGTCGGGAGACTATCGAGTGTTTCTTCCGAACCACCAGACGCCAGCTGACCGTATCGTTTCGAACTGCTCGCTCACACACCATTAGGGGCGGCGTAACACACTCGGAGGATAGCGCTATCCGTTCCTTCCGCTTGAGCTCACAGGCGCCCCTGATTGGCTGTAGAGCCATGATTAATGTGGAAGCACTAAGTACCTCTCATCCCTCCCCTCTGAGAGAGCTCAGCCAATCAGCTCTCTCTAGACCTCCGGCTGCGAGAGGTTGCAGCATCACCCGGGAATCAAACCAGCGATCTCCGGATGATAGGGCGAGCACTTTAGCACTTTATTTAAAACATTTATTTATTTTTAACATTAATTTTCAAGATTTTCATGCCATTGGCTGAAGGATGTAAAAAGTTTACATTTCTCTTAAATTACAAGCCTTTTATAGACCTTATACAGTTACTCTGTATACACTGTTTTTACGTATAAAGGGTTCACTTGCAAAAACGGTTTAATTTCCTTTTTTATAATTTGTTTCAAATATTTTTTGATTATGTACCACAGGAAATAATCAAGTTGTTGTTTGATTAAGGAAAGAAAAAAAAAACCCCAGAATGATTCAGAACGTGGCACGTATGAACAGAGGTGGAAAGTAATGAATTACATTTACTCGCGTTACTGTAATTGAGTAGCTTTTTTGTGTATTTCTACTTTTTTAAGTAGTTTTTAAAAT
>JAQMYK010000018.1:3574185-3585422 GCA_030014345.1 Clarias buthupogon | reverse complement strand
GGATTCTGATAGCTTTTATGTGTGTGTGTGTGTGTATATATATATATATATATATATATATATATATATATATATATATATATGCTTTTTAAAAAATATATATTTAGTGGAGGTAGAGGTGATATTAATAAATAGAGACAGAATCTAAACTGAGCAGATTTAATCGAGGTCATTGTACATGGTGTTGCCTTGGTGATCCATAGAGCGAGAGAAAAAAAAAACAAAAAAACTCATACATCTTATAGAAAGAAGAACATTAAAAAAAAACCTCGACCTATCCACAGAGTCAGAAACTCCACCCACGTCTCAAAGATCATAATATGGAGCATTTCGTGTTTCATATCACTTGCATGCGCTTCAGTCCTGCAGGTGGCGCTAATTGCAGAAAATCGATACTAACAGGATATGGTTTAACTGATCAGTGCTTTAATACATGACTAAGGTTTCTCGTCAAGTCCTTGGAATGTGTGTGTGCGTGTGTGTGCCCACAGTAGACGCGTAGCTGCATGCGCTCTTTGTGTTTAGCCATTATCCTGTTTGTTAACACAAAGCAGGTCTACTCTTGTGACGACTGATCTGTTTGCTGAAGTATGTCGAGAGCTTTTTGTTTTTTTTTTAAAAACTGTGCTGATATGATTTATTATAATGGATCGTCTTGGTAACGATCCGCACTCCTTAAAGATAAGAGGCTCGTCGCTGATAAGATGGAAACTCTGTGTTTCCCGATCCAAAAGAAGAAAGACTGTGAAAAACAGAAAGCAGATGACTAATATTAGCCTGCGTGAAGGATTTTTTTATTTTATTTTGCTGGATAATTCTGGATTTCTCGTTAAAACCCAATTTTTCACATTTGATAAGAAAAACAAAAACATCTCCAGTGCACACATATGGCTTCATTTATGTCATGCATTAACATGATCTCGGGCTGGATATTAGCCGAGATACGTTCTTGATCTCTCCTGTGTTTACTGTTATCTGAGTGCAAAAGTTGAACTGAGGGCACCATTAGGATGAACATAGGAAGACTGTATAATAAATGTCATTTTTAATCAAACAACCAACAAAAAATTTGTTTAATGGGATTCATAATTCATATTTCATTCTGAATGTCATGCACACTACCAGGTTAGATGATGACTTAAGAGAAAGTGAAACACTTCTAGCGGTAATCAGTGTAAAGAACAAGCCTCTGAAGTCTAATTTAGTGACTAATAGATGTCTGGATGTTGATTTAGCCTTGGCGTTAACAACAGAATGCAGAGAAATCAACACCTGTCTCAGAGTAAACACCGTGACGATGTGTTTTGGTTATCAACAGACTCTATGATGTGTGTGTGTGCACTTGCTTTGTTCTTAGCAAATATTGTTAGCTGTTAAAGCTTATTCTACACTCAAGTGACCACTACAGAAAATTTCCTGATCAGGAAAAACTGAAAAACATATAGTAGATAGCATGTGTTAATATTTATTACATGTATGTATTACATTGTATTACATTTGACAGCAAAGACAAATAAATTCCTTGGTCCATATTTTCCATCCCTGGTTTTTGATCTATTGATATTAGTGACATTTCGATTGAAAAACCTACCAGCTTCGAATGTGTGAAATACATACACAACTTTAAATTACTTCTGTTTTCCTTTCCTCTTCAACACCTACTGCAGATACTGGAATATTTTCTAATCTCTATCTCCGGTGTCGCAAAAGAACATGGGCTCCTCCTCAAATCTGGTTCTTCTCATGATTTCTTTCTTGCATCATCTTAAGCAGGCTTTTCTCACCACTGTCTCCTTTGGCTTGATCATTATACGCACCTGGATTGATGTCTCTTCTTAAAAAAGGTGATATTAACACACCCTGATGGAATGGTTATTGTCGCCGGCGATGTCAACAAGCAAATCTAAAGGCAGTGCTCCCTAAATTCCATCAGCATTTGGACTGCAATAAACACGCTAGATCTTGCTTACAGGAACATTCCTGGCTCCTTCCTGGTGTATCCTGGCATACAGACACTCCAAACTGGTTTTGAGGTTGGTGAAAGTCTGACAGGAGGACGCTCGGCAGAGACAGAGATGAATTTGACAAACTATATCAGTGGCTAGCTACATAATTTATGATAACACCGTCTTACATAATCCAACGAGAAGCCATTGATCATGGATGAGGACATGAGAATCTTCTTTATGATGAGGTTACTCAAAAACTGGGGATGGCCAAACTGTCCATAGAATCGATTCAGTACTTCCAGGACTGTGGTGCCATCAACAACAGAAGAGCAACACCACCTGTCTGACAGTGATGCCCTCCAACCAGATGTGCTGAACAATTCCACTCTTGTTATGGGAAGCAGAATGACGTGGCCAGAAGGAAAACCAGCCCACCTCCCAAAGATCATGAGTTGTATTTTTCCACAGCTGATGTCAGGAAAATTCAACACTCAGGTTTAACAAAAAAGGCTGCTTGACCAGGCAACTTTCCTGGCAAAGTGCTCAGAGAATGTATAGTGGATGTTCTCACTAACTTTTTCAGCATTTGTCTGAACAGTACTGTTGTACCAACATCCCCTTCCCAAGAGTCTCCAATGTGTCTCAACAACTACCATCCTGCCACACTCACAGCCACCATCAGTGCTTTGAAAGGCTCACGATGGGGCACAGCAAGAACCTGCTGACCTCTCACTGAACTCCCTGGAGTTTGTGTATAGTTTCAGCAGCTCAATGGACTCTTCCATCAGCACCACCCTCTATCTGGCATCCACCCCCCTGAACAAAATGACACATACATTCAAATGCTGTTCATAGACCTTAGTTCAGCATTCAACACAATCATTTCCCAGCAGTTTATTGGAAAACTGAACCTGCTGGGTCTGACCACCTCTAGATCCTAGATTTCTAAATTAAGACACTGAGCTCTGGGGCTCCCCAAGGCTCTGTACTCCGCTCATTGCTGTTTGATTCTTCAGCAAAGCATAGCTTGAACAAAATCATCAAGTTATCTGATAACATGAATATGGTGTGTCTTATCAGCCAGAACAATGAGTCAGTATCCAGAAAGAAAGTGTAGCATCTAAACAACTGATGGAAAGTCAGCGACCTGTCCCTCAGAGAGTTGGTTGTTGACTTCTTGAGAGCACTGAGCGACCATAGATGATAGCTCATAAATAGCTAGAAAATTGATAACTTATCTGTGGATATTCCTTGGTATTCACCTGGTGGAGAACATAAAACAGGTTCCTCAACACCAGCTCTATAGCAAAGAAAGCCCATTGAAATCTCTACTTCTTGTGAAAGCTGATGACAAACCCCATCTTCCACCTCCATCCTCAACACATTGTACAGAGGGACTATGGAGGTCATCCTAAGCAACTGCCTCGTTTGAGGATTACATCGTATGGGATCGAAGGGGTTAGTAAGGATAGCTTAGCGGTTCATCCCGGTCTCTCCTCCCTCTATCACGAACATTTTCACCAGACAGAAGCCAGCACATACACCAATGTTTACATTTACTTTTTTAATAATAATATCTTACTCCCATACATCTTTCTTTTGCACTTCAGTATAACAGTGTTGTCTAGACAGATTTTGACACAGATTTAAGACATTTTTCTCATACATCTGTTAGATATCATACATTGCCTATTTTTAATTAAGTTTTAATAACATCATTGTGTGTCAAGACAATGATGAATGTCTAGTTTCAGGTTAAAATGAAATGAGGTGATGAATTTCACATTAAACCCAAATGATCTCTTTTATAAAAAGCTATGTGTGTCACCTGTGTCATTATATTATAAGATTCCTGATCTTGCTGGAAAACTTTGCTCAAAATTGCAGTGAGAGACCTTTCTGCTTACCACTTTATTTTGTCCCAAAGAGTGATTATTTGGGTTGCCATAGCCTCCATTTTAACCCTTAAAATCCTTGCTGGGAGCACACCATAAGTCAATGACGATTAAACAAAGATATATGTGCTTATTTGAAAGCTTTGCCAGTTCGTGTTAACGGGGCGGCTTCAGACATCAAACTGCGTATTTGGGTTACATCAGGTAGAACGGAAGTTATCATTACTTTTATAATGTTTAAATTAAATCACTACCGGAATATGGGAATGACAGGAATATGAATTCTCGAAATTACAATATTATTATTATTATTATTATTATTATTATTTTGGTCATAGAAACAACTGAAAACAACCAGAAACACACATGCTCATTGTGCTTCTTCTTTTCCGATGTGACCCTTTTTTTTTTTTGCTCAGTCAACAAACAGCAAAACAAAAATGTCATTCTCATCTGTACTTTCTCATGAACATTTCCTGCCACAGACCTGCAACTGACTGGGTGTTTTTCACACCCATTCTGTGTGAACTGTACATACTGTTGTGTTCGAAAGTCTTAAGAGACGATCATCTTGTATTTGTTGGTACCAGTAAGTTTCCTATTAGCTTCCTTTGCCTCGTTAGAATATTAATTATTAGACTATTAATTTTAACAACTATCCTCCCAAAGCATCTTTACAAAAATTCTAAAAATGTGATATTATTTAGAGAAAATGTAAGGCTCAAAATTTGTTTAATCAAGGTTGGGATTAAAGCTTGATATTAAAATTAAGCAAAAGTTCTGAGATGGAAATATTTGCAACTGAACTCTCTTACACACTTGACTAGCACATATCTATGACCCTACTGTTCCTGTAGCATTGCCTACTTTTAACCTCTCAAAGCGTTAATTTATTTAGGAAATCAGCGCAGGTTTTCAGCTTTATTAAAAGAACATCATCAGACAAAGCAGATGGGAAATTATATACTCTGGTCATCTGCAAACAAGCAACAGATCAGCGAAGTAATAATCAAAGTCATAAAACAAGCAAGAGAAGCAATCAAATAATATAAAAATATAAAGTTAAAATATAATAAATATAAAGCTTGGAATAATTTCTAGAGCAATGCCAGGAGCGAGAATTTTGTCAGAACACGTCATGGTCGTGATGGTGTTTGTAGGTCATTAATAAGGTTGTTGCAGTGACATCTGACTTGACAAAATTTCTGAATCTCCGGTTCGAGTCAATTTCCAGGCATGTTATAATGCAAATCAGTACAACGTCCAAAATGAAGACGGAGAACAAGAAGTAATGGTACCATCCAGCAAAATAGTTCACAACTGTACAAAAAAAGGAGTGAAAAACTCATTAGTTAGTTAGATTCATTAGTGTAGTAGGTGTTAAAAAGCTATTAGAAAGTAAAACATATAAAACAGGCAAACTGTCTAGATAAAATAGAAGTTACAAATGAGGAATTGTGTGGAGTTTTCATAACTTTACATTAACAGTCTTTATCTGGGCCATGTGTAGCATAAGGAATTTACTGTAGGTGTTGAATTAGCATTATATTTATATGTAGTATATTGGATGAGTAGAAGAAGTTTATCTTCTAGATTTGTAACATGTAGGTCTACAACCTATAACACTAAAGTAAAGATGACTCAATAATTCTTAAATATTTTAAATAAGAAAACTTGCTCAAGTATTTTAAACATCCGGCTGGGACTTTATGAAAATATACAGTACTTTATTCAAACTAACCTTGATAATCTATAAGTAATGAACTAACCATGTCCAAAGCTGGACTGTGATTTTAGTTTTAATAATTCATAATCTTAAGAGAAATGGATCACTTACTAGCTTCATAAATGTCTTCCATTTCTTCACAGTTCTAGTAAAGAAAAATGAAAATTCAAAATCAAAGTACAGTAATAAAACTGTATGAATATGGATTCAGTCTGGATGTTCAAAAACGATGTGGGTGTTTTTAGTATATACTGTATATATACAGTATATATACACACTATATTGTCAACAGTATTTGCTCGCCTGCCTTCCCAGCAGTAACATCTAATTCTTAATTCATAGGGTTTAATATGATGTTGGCCCACCCTTTGTAGCTATAACAGCTCTTCTGGGAAGGCTTTCCACAGGGTTTAGGAGTGTGTTCATGGAAATTTTTGACCATTCTTCCAGAAGTACATCTGTGAGGTCAGACACTGATGTTGGATGAGAATGTCTGGCTCCCAGTCTCTGCACTAATTCATCCCGAAGATGTTCTATCGGGTTGAGGTCAGGACTCTGTGCAGGCCAGTCAAGTTCTTCCAAACTCACTTATCCATGTCTTTATGGATCTTGCGTTGTGCGCTGGTGTATCATGTGTAAATCATGTTGCAGTTGGTAGCGTTGACAGTTATTTGTGAGCAATAAATATAGCTTATCATTAAAATAACAATCGGTCTGTTGTCTTAGGACTTTCAAGAATTTAGGGCAGGTTTGAATGCAAATGCAGAGCTTTATTAAGAGAACATCCCCCGACAAAACAAATGGCTCAAAACTCAATGTAGTCAGGTGATCAGCAAACAAACAACATATTGGTGAAGTAATAATCAAATTCAGCAAACAAACAAGAAAAGCAATCGAATAAATATTAAGTTGTAGTAAAATGAAATATTATTTGGGATTGTGGGACATTATGGTTGTGACAGTGGCAACTGATGTGACAAAAGTTCTTAATCTCCTTAATCTCCTGATCAAGTCATTTTCCAAGTGTGTTATAATCCAAATCAGTACAATGTCCAAAACCCAGACGAAGAACAAGAAGTAACGGTACCATCCAGCAAAATAGATCACAACTGTACACCAGAAAAAGGAGATTCATTAGTATAGTAGGTGATCTTCTGAAACCTTTTAGGAAGTAAAATATATAAAACAGGCAAACTGTATAAGCAAAATACCAAGTTTAAATACCACAAATGAGGAATTGTGTATAGTCTTACAGTCTTACTTCTTTATCAGGTGTCGAAAAACATGCTGAGAAATTCTACTGTAGGCCAAGTAAGGCAAATATTTATGTAAATATACTTTACACAAACTAAGCCTCAGAGCTATTTTTAAAAATGCAACACTCCACCCAGCAACTTAATGTCCAGTTCTGGGCTATTATATTATCTTAAAAGAAATGCATGACTTACAAACTTCAAATACGTCTTTCATTTCTTCACAGATCTATAAAAAAAAAAAGAAAAGCAAATTTTACTTCATTTACATTTTACAAAGTTTCTTTTTCTGTAGATACATTTTATCAATTTAGTCCAATCACATAATGTATTACTAAGAAGGATCATGGAAGTCTTACCTTTGACTCTCTCCCAAATGATAAAAAATGAGACCTGCTGAAAAATTAATGTGTGGTCTGATCAGACAGTAATTTCAATATAGATTCAGTCAATCAAATTCATTTATATCCTTATGACGTTAAATAAATGGCTCTCATTTCTTCACAGTTCTAATTAAAAAAAAAAGAAAATTCAAAATTGATGTACGTTCATATGAATATGAATACGGATTCAGTCAAACTAATTTATTTATATACTATGTCACATAAAAAAGTTGTCCTACTAAATAAATGTAGGTTACTAATGGTATTTAACCGTTACACAATGTGTTTTATAAGAAGACATTGAAGTATTAACACTGAATTGATTAGAACTTGAATTTCATCAGGACATACACTACTGATAAACTGTTGAGTTTATATAACACAAATCAACCACCAATGTTTGTTGTATTAATAGTCATATAATGTTAATGTTTTAATAGTTTGCCAGTTCCCTTAAAGCAACAGTGACATTAAAGGACATCATATAGTGACATAAGTTATAGTCACAGTAATTTATTAATGTTACAAAAAATTTACTCTTAACACATTTACCATATTCTTATGATACTGTATAATGCTCATAAATGGAAGCACAAAAACGCAGAGAATGATTTAGTATAGTACATGCATTAATCCTAAAATTAATCCTGTATATATTGTATAAACCCGTTCAATAGAACTTTAAAATTCAATAACTTGACTCTCTATGACATACATTATTTATTTGTTTAAAAAAAATATCTTAGCTAGTTCTAAGATGAACTTACTGTTTGTTCGTGTCAGTGGCACGCCTACTGCTGCTGAGATGCCTTCATCACACACTTTTAACCAAATTTCCTGTGGCTTCCTATTGTATACAGTACAGTGGTGGAAAACGAAATACAGTATGGCCAAGTCCAACAAAAACACACACACACACACACACACACACACACACAAAAAAACTTATGGCATGATGTACTTCCTTCCTCTTTTTTAGAGATACTGACATTTTGCATGTTTTCAGGGAACCAGTCCCCCTACTCAGTCATTTGCTTAGTTAAAGCTAACAGTCAGTGCTTTCTAGAAATTTCTACAGGTTTGTAAACTTGCGAAAGTGTTATCTGATGATATTGTATGCTCTTACCCCCTCTCTTACAGTATAGCTCTCAGTCTCAGAACTGCTCTAGTTAATCAGTGACAATCCAGAGCCGAGGCCAGGGAGCAAACAAACAAGTTGCAAATTTCGGCATGAGAAACATTTTCGGCAGTCGAGCGAACGAACTGTTCAAAACCTGTTTGTGGCAGTGGACAGACAGGTGAAGTGGGTTTACATGTTTTTTTTTGCCTTTAGTGCAAGATTTAGAAAAAGCATAGCTCCATGAGTACCAATAATGTTAGCAGGGACGGTAGCAAGAAGAAAACGGAATCACTTTCAGTTTGGTTTTTAAAGCAGCCGGTGCCAAGTTAAGTGAGGTTTAATGTCTATTTACATCACATTTTACTTCAATTTACATGTGTTATCTAAATGTTTTGAATGTTTTTATATGCAAAAATATGATATATAGTGTTGGAAATGGGTAATATTGGTAATATTTTTTGAGTGGTTAAAACGGATTATCTGCATTTGCATTATTTCTCATGGGAAAATGCGTTTCTCAGTATGAAATTTAACCTTAAGAACTCGCCTCCCTAACAAATTAAATTTGTAAGCTGAGATACCAGTGTAGTAAACATTTTAAAAGATCTTACCCAGGTTCTGAGATGGACTTACTTGTTTGTTTGTGTCAGTGAATCTCCTACTGCTGCTTAGATACTTTGATCACACACATTTTACCACATTTTCTGCCCCTTAATAATTTACTGAGTAGTTGTTCAGAAAAGAAAAGAAAAGAAAGAAAAGAAACAGCTCATAGCCTGATAATCTTTTGCCTCTATATTTGTAGGGCAGTGGTGGCTCAGAGTGCTAAGGCATTAAATTGCCAATTGGAAGATCGGTGGTTCGATCCCCAGGCTCCACCAGGTTGCCACTGTTGGGCCCTTGAGCAAGGCCCTTAACTCTATCTACTCCAGGGGCGCTGTTTCATGGCTGACCCTGTGCTCTGACCCCAGTTACGCTGGGATATGCGAAGAAGGAATTTCACTGTGCTGTAATTTACTGTATATGTGATAAATAAAGGCTTAACTAACTGGGTTCCATTGCCTTGTGTTTAGTTCTATAACGCTGACAACTCTCACACATAGAGCATGAGACTCATGCAATCACTCATCTTCTCACACTCTCACACATTCTCACGTTTTCATATTCAAAACAACTGTCTGCGGAAGATGCAAGCAAAATCACCAAGCTCCAGCGCACCGAGATGCAAACCATGTGAAACTGCATGCAAACTATGTGAAACTACTGTATGTGAAAGTGTTTTTTTCTTAATAAAAGAAGAGAAATAATCTTGACATAATCCGATTGAAATTAACACACATTTACAGTTGTATAAAGGAGCAGTAATAATAGTGCTGGATGACACGGTGGCTTAGAGGTTAGCACTGTCGCCTTGCACCTCCAGGTTTCGGTTCGATTCCTGTGTGCGTGGAATTTGCACGTTGTCCTTGTGCTTGGTTGGTTTCCTCCAGGTCCTCTGGTTTCCTCAGTCCAAAACATGCATTGGCATTCCCAAGTTGCCCATAATGTGTAAATAAGTGTGCGTGTGCCACAATAAGTGTGGATTGGCACCTTGTGCACGGTGTACCCTCATGCCCCTGGTAAGTCTCCTGGGATAGGCTCCAGGCCCCCTATATACAGGATAAAGCAGTATAGGTGATGAGTGAGTGAGATAATAGTACCGAACAGATCAACAATATGATAAAATAAATCAACACTTAAATATTGTAAATATATACAGACTGCATCATATGAGTTAAATCATATAGCATTTTATTTTTTATAAGAACAACAAATCTCATGCAAGAGAGAGAAAGAGAGAGAGAGAGAGAGAGATATTCACAACCACACAGTATGTGCATGACAATCCCACTTTATATTCAGTATCCATTTTCTCTTCCTTTTCTTTACTTCTCCCCTCCTTTTGTATCAACAATGATTCTTTTTTGACTGGGCTTTCTCCATTTATTATTATTATTATTATTATTATTATTATATTTGCTTTTTGCTAACTTTACTCACTTTATTTTCTCTCATTCTCACTATCTCTCTCCATCAGGACCTGTACACACTCCATCCTGTGTGTAAATAATATTACTGCCTTCAGGGGTGTCATAGTAGGGGACTACCCAGGTCCCCAATGAAGGGAGGGAGGGCCCTTCTGAAATGAAATATGAAAGATATGGATCAAGACAGGAAGGGGGCCCAGAGAGAGCCATCTAAACTGAGTGATCGGGGGAGAAGGGCCTTAGTCAGTGAGGTGACCAAGAACCCGATGGTCACTCTGTGCAGTTGCACTGTAAGTAAAGTAGTGAGATGTACTGTATACAGTGATACATATACAGTGAGTGAGTGATGTACTGTATATTACAGTATACAGTTAGTGTCGTTGACATGCACGGGACCCTGAGAAGTTGAATTTGTTAATTTGATTTCTAATATTGCTAACGCGGACGTCCTTAACATTCGCAGATCATACAATAGCCCAGAAATCCATATTTTGAGAGTGAGCACAATCCCCTTTCTTAAAGAGTGGGGAATTACGTTGAATCTCTTACTCTCCATCAGATCAGTCGATCTTGTGCAGCGCCATGGGGAGTTGTCAAAAAAGTAAAGACACAAAATGCACTTTACCTCAATGTACAGTAAAATGTACTCCTGACTGTAACAGAAGTGAAAATAACAGCAGTTTTGTTCACTGTATTTTCTGTTGCCCATGGCTGATTTAATAAGTGTAAAAGACATTTTAAGATGAGTTCAAGAGTCTCATTTGTTCATTAGTATTTGATAGCTAACATTATTTAAACTAGCTGGCTGACTTCCTGGTTGTTTGGATAAAGCTTTAATAGAATATAAAAACAACCTCATAAGTCGAATGATGCTAATAATATAA
>JAQMYK010000018.1:3559211-3574085 GCA_030014345.1 Clarias buthupogon | reverse complement strand
TATAATATAATATAATATAATATAATATAATATAATATAATATAATATAATATAATATAATATAATATAATATAAATTGCCGTAGCTAGTTTACCCATCTCTATAAAATTATTTGAAGAAGTAATGTGTAACATGTATAACCAGAGCTGCCAACTTTTCAGAAAAGCTTAGACAAGTTTCTGATTCTGAAAACAAGAACATGTTTTCAGAATCAGAAATATAATATAATATAATAATAAAAAGCACAGGTTCTTCTGCATCATTTTAAACATTTTTATTTAATTATTTTTCTTAAAGAGTTTCAACTTCTTTAATAGTGATGTTTAGCTTTGACAGTTATTTGTGTGCAAAAAATACATCTTAACATTAATTTTCTCCTTATTTTCAAAATAACAATCAGTCTGTTGTTTTATATCTTTCGGGAATTTATTGCAGGTTCGAATGCAAAGGCAGAGCTTTATTAAGAGAGTTTGTAGGTCATAGGTGGCTGTGAAGTCTGGGAAAATTATGGTTGTTGCTGTGGCAACTGACGTGACAATATTTGAGACATTCTTCTGTCCAAATCAATTTTCAGGTAGGTTAAAATCCAAACCAGTACAATGTCCAAAACCCAGATGCAGAACAAGAAGTAACGGTACCATCCAGCAAAATAGCCCACACCTGTACATCAAAAAAGGAAAGAAAAATTAATTAGTGATTCATTAGTGTAGTAGGTGTGGAAACGCTATTAGAAAGTAACATATAACATATAAAACAGGCAAACTTTATAAACAAAATACGAGTTTCAAACGAGGAATTGTCTGTATTTTTCATAACAATACATTAACAGTTTTAAGACGTTATCCTGGGACCAAGTATAAAAAAACTAACAAAAAAAAAAACAGAAAGTTCTCAGAAACTCTAATTAAGTGAAAATGAGTGAGAAAAGGTCCTAGATACATCGCATATGTTAGATGGTATCGAAACGGATGAATTTCAAAAGCTGACGAGACAAAAAAAAGAGAAAAAAATGGAATCTATTCCATCTATGATTAATACATTTAACACCGGCAAAATAAATGTTAACTATATCAAGGATCCAAAAGCATTTACTATGAACAGCAAGTCAGGAGTCCCCGTGATAACACAGTAAGGCTGCGGTCAGTAACAAGAGTGCTTCATGACTATATGACAGTTGAATGGTGTTATAAAAATATCATATGTATTCGAGTATTCTCGTAATTAAATGCAGCCCTGCTGTACTCTGAGAACATATCCTAACACTATTGCTTGCTAATTAATATGTAATTAACCTTAAGAAAACTATCCTACAAATATGCAATGGTTAACTCTACCTAGTCCTTTTGTTTCCTAGCTAGTTATGTTTTAAATACATTGTAGCATGTGAAAATTACTTTAGGTGATGAATCAGCATTATTTTTATGTGCAGAATGTTGGACGAGCAAAAGAAGCGACCTTCAAGACCTTGTAACATGTAGGTCTATAAGCTTTAAAAATAAAGTCAAAATGCCCCAAAGAAAACTTTTAACTAAAAATATTGTAACTAAGAATGCTCTCAAGTATTACAAACTAACCTTGAGGGCTGTTTTAAAAATGCAACACTCCAGCCAGTAATTTAATTTAATTCATAATCTTAAAAGAAATGGATCACTTACTAGCTTCAAAAACACCTTCCATTTCTTCACAGTTCTAATAGAAAAAAAAATCTAAATCAAAGTGCTGTAAAAAAAACTTTTGTTACAAAGTAAGATTTTCTGTTGATACACTTTAGCAATTTGTTGCAATTACATAACGTATTAGTGAGAAAGATCATGGAAGTCTTACCTTTAACTCTCTCCCAAATTATACAAAACGAGACCTGCTGAACAATTAAATTGGTGGTATGATCACTGTTTTTTAATCAGACATTAATTTCAATATGGATTCAGGCAATCAAATATATTTATCAATTTTTGTTACAAAATTTTTTAAAGTTGACAGTGATGTAAAAAGTATGTACATAGTATTAATTAATAATTAAAGTGTGATTATTAACGATTACTTAATTTTCTCTGCAATGTAGTCAAACCATTCTTTGGTGCATTCTTTTGACCTACTAAATAAATACATTTTAAATAAGCTACTTATGGTATTTAACATAACATAACTTGTAAGAAAACACAAAGTATTAAGACTGAATAGACAAGAATTGTTATTTCATCAATACATCCACTACTGATACATTGTTGAGTTTGTCTAACACAAATCAACCACAAAAATACATCATTATTCCAGTAGTAATTTATAAGTAATGTTTGTGTTCATGTTAATGGTTTACCAGTTACCTTAAGACAACAATAATATAAAACATGTAACAACTTTCCTGCATACTTATGATGTAAAGCTCATATATGTTCATAAATGGATGCACAGAAATACACTGATTAATTTACTATCCTATACTGTATGGATATACTGTATGGAACTATGTTCACCATTATCCAGCTCTCAAAATTCAATAACTGAACTTGACTCTCTATGACGTGTATTATTTAAAATTTTGAAAGATCTTATCCAGGTTCTAAGATGGACTTACTGTTTGTTCGTGTCAGTGGCCTTCTTACTGCAGCTTATATGGTCTCAACAGTTTTTCACGTTTAACCTAATTTCCTGTTTAACTAGTTTTTCACTTTTTAACCAAAAAACAAACAAACAAACAAAAAAACAAAAAACCCTCATGACCTGATGCACTTCCTTCCTCTTTGTTAGAAATACTGATATTTTGCATGTTCTTAGGAACCCAGTCCCTCTACTAAGTCTGTCTGTTTAGAAATGGCCTAGTAATCAGTGACAAGCATGATTCCAGGCCAGGGAGCAGACATGCGTACACCGATTATGCATTATTGAACATTTTAAAAGATCTTATCCAGATTATAAGATGGACTTACTGCTTGTCCTCTTTCTTCTTTCTTACAGATCTTGAGATTTGCATATTCTCAAGAAAACAGTCCCCATGGATTCCATTGCCTTGTTATATATGTTGGAGCTAACAATATATGCCTTTGTTAGTCAGAGTAATTTTATAGAGGTGAGTAAACTAGTAAAGGCAATTTCTGGTATAATGTTGTATACTCTTGTTCCATGTTAATGCAGGGCAGCAATGCAGGTTATGATCACTGAACTGCTGGATGCTCAAAGAAAACTAGAGTAAAATTGGCTTGTTTTAGGCAGGACGGTATCAAGCTCATTTGCAAAGCTGCTGCTCTTGGTTCTTAAAATGTATTTTTTTAGTCTGACCTGGTTAATTGGGAAGAATTCAGAGCCCACGCCAGGGAGCAGACAAATAAGCTAAACTGACCGTATGCTAGCTGCATTAAAATTTAGGTTCCACCTTATAGAGAATGTGCATGATCAGCAAGCAGAAAAAGGAAGAAATATAAATATTTGGCAGATGCTCATTAAATATATCCTTACACTGGTTCACTAGGTTCACTTTTGGGAAGCATGAAGTGAAATGAAATTTATGAATTAATTTCTAATTAATTTGTTAATTAGTTAGTTAGTTAGTTTGTTTGTTTGTTTGTGGGGGTGTAAAGTGATCAACCCAAATACCTAAGAAGCAGATCTGTCTTTATTCATCGCCTAAAGGATTAAATATTGCCAGTGACGCAGCGGTACGGACATCTAGAGGAAGTTAATTTCACCACCAGACCAGAAGTCTAGATGAAGTCAAGATTGACATCTCTGGGATTCTTTCCAGAGAGATGGTGGGACCAGTTAATTACGTACAAATAACATTGTTGTGTATCATGCCAAGGATGAATGTCTTGTTCCAGGTTACATCCCCATTTGATTTTAAATTTGATATTTAAACTAGTTATCTGTTTTATAATAAGCAGTGAGCAAATGAAGGGTCTGATCCTTCGTCCAATCTTCAACTGTCCAGTTTGGGTGAATCTGTGTCCACTGTAGTATCAGATTCCTGTTTTTGCTTTGCAGTCTCAAAGTTTTATATGTTATCAAAAGTACTTATTTGTGTGACCATAGCCTTCCTGTCTAGCTAGCTCAAACCAGTCTGGTCTGGTGGTGTGAAATATTCGGCCACAGTCTTGACAGAGCAGATGGTTTTCACACAATGCATTCAAGCAATGATTCTCTTATCATTGTACCTTGCCCAATTACTCTGCTAGACCTTGTTTATATAGTGTTTTACAAACAATCCTCACAAAACGTCTTTACAGAAAGTCCAAAACCTTAAGAACTTTAGGAAGAAACCTTGTGCCTCAACCCTTCTCTATCTGTTAGTGGACATCATGGTGAGATTAAAGTAGCACAAACATAGCCAATTGTACAAAGGTATAAAAAAAACTGAGCAAAATCTTCTTTCATTCCATCAAAAGGTGGTAAAGACTCATGCTATATGACATTCCTGTGATTTGAACTCTTTTCCACTGACTAGCGCACAATCAGAAACTTCTTATTTCTTAGTCATTATATTTACAGAATAACCATCAATCTGATATACTGAGACTTTCAATAATTCTGTGCATATTCAGATGCAAATGCAGGGCTTTATTAAGAGAAGAAAAATATGTCAAGCAAAAGAAGCAAGCCAATACGCATAAGGCTTTAAATTATCAGTAGAGCTATGCTAGGAGTGAGACTTCCAGCAGAACATCACGGTGGTGGGGTTGGTAGGATGCTATCATAAATGGGTGTGGATTCTGGAAAATGAAGCTTGGGACAGTCACATCCAGAGATGGGACAGACATTTCTTTTTCTTCTAATCAAGGAAATTTTCAGGTATGCTAAAATCCAAATCCCAGCAACATCCAAAACCCAGATGAAGAACAAGAAGTAACGAAACCATTCAGCAAAATAACCTACAGCTGTGAATCAAAAAGGGAATGGGAAACAGATTCATTGATATTTGTTGAAAAGCTATGAATATTACATTAACATTTTCTAGTCTTCTAGTGTCATCATTGGACGAGGTGTGGGAAATGTTCTTTATACAAACTTTTTTAGTTAAAAGTGAAAATATTCAGTATAATAGAGCACAAGTATTACAATAGAAATAGATTTAAAATGTGTGTACCTGCCTAACTTTGTATATGTAGAGCGAACGGGTTGGTAGAAGATTGTGTAAACAGGGACCTTCACTTTAAACTGCTGAACCGTTGTGGAGAAAACAACTTGGAGCTCAAGCACTTAAAGCAGTGGAGCACTAGTGGATTTTAGGAAGAACTAACCATAACCCACGCCATCAGCTCATGTGGCTCCCAAATCAGTACTGAGGAATTCTTCCACTTTCTGAGCACCATCATCAACTGGACCTTACGTGGGAGCTTAACATCGGTTCCATAATCAAGAATGCACTGCGGTGGATGTATTTCTTGCAGCAGCTCAATAATTTCAACTTGCTACAGTCAATGCTAATGATTCTCAATTTTATATATAGGTTGAAATACAGTCATTAAGTGAAACATAAACAGCTTTGCAGAAGGCTTAAAACTGGGTGGGCAACAGCCAAACTCTGATACTAAGGTGAGGTTGTGGAAGACATGTCACAGGGCATACACCATGGTGTCTGAGTACAGCAACAAGATAGTTATTTTGCATCAGTCATGTCTCTCCAAGGCAATGATTTCAAACCAGACAAAGGTTTGAAGATGTGATGTTCAGCCTGTCTCACACAGTTTTCTCTGAACAGTGGATGTTGACATATGTCTGCCGCTTGAACTCCGAGAAGCCTCTTATTTGAGATGTTGTAAATTGGCAGTTTCTGAAGCTGGTCATTCTAATAAATGTCTTATCTTATCCTCTGCAGCAGAGGTACATCTTGATCTTGTGTTCCTGGGATTGTCCTCGTGAGAGTTAGTTTCATCATAGCGTTTGATGGTTTTGGAGACTGCACCTGGGGATACCTACAAAGTTCCTTCATTCTAAAAGCTATAATGGACTGTCATTTTGACACTTTGACTTTTGATCCTGCAGGTTTTTGAAGCATGCATGAAGCACACCTCTCCAAAACCAATCATAAAGGTGTGCGGTGGACACTTGGCAACAAACATGGGCACATCTTCTCTTATGATTTATGACGCGATTGTAAAACACTTGTTCAAGTATTTACAGTATAACTGGTAAGGTAGGGCAAGAAAACTAAATGTAAATATACCGTCCTTTATAGAAGCTAACGTTCAGGCTGTCTTTAAAAAGGCAGCATTCCAGCTGGCCATTTCAGCGTCCAAATCTGGACTTAAAATTCATAATCTTAAAAGGATTTATACATCACTTACTAGCTCCGGACATGTTTTTCTTTTCTTCACAGTTCTAATAAAGGTTTAAAATTCAAAATCAAAATCCAGCAATAAAGTACAATTTACTTTCTTTTTAAATTGACATTTTAGCAATTTTGCACAGCCACAAACTTTCTTACTGAGAAAGATCATGGAGCTCTTACCTTTAACCCTTTCACAAATTTTGAAAAACGAGACCTGCTGAAAAATAAAGTGGTGTTATGATGACGTGTAAATAATAAAAGTTAAATTATTAACTATTCCTCTAATTTTTGTCTGTGTTGTAATCAAACCACTATTCTTTGGTACATATTGTATAAATAAGCTACTTATGGTATTTTCCTGTTAAACACCGTATTGTCAGAAAGATGTAACCATAACACTGAATTGACTAGAATAGACTATATTTCACCAGGATGTAGACTACTGATGGTAAACAAAAATGTACCACAAATATAAGTGATGTTAATGTTCCAATTCATAGTTTGCCAGTTACCTTAAGACAGCAATAATGTAAAACGTATCACATAGTGACATGAGTTTCAGTCACAGTAACTTATACTGTAGATGTCAATTTACAGTATTTTATTATAAAATATTCTCTTAACACATTTACCATGTATACATTATATAAAAGTCATATTTGCTCATAAATGGAGGGACAAAAATGCAGAAAATGAATTAGTATAGTACATGCATTAATCCTATACTGAATGCTGTATATATTGTATAGACCTGTTCACCAGACCTTTAAAATTCAATAACTGACGATGACTTCAAAAATTTGAAGATCTTACTCATTTTCTAAGATGGACTTACTGTTTGTTCGTGTCAGTGGCTCTCCTACTGCTGCTTAGAAGCCTTCAGCACACCCTTTTAACCACATTTCCTGTGACCCGTGAACTATAAATATTGTCCAGTGTACGAAAACATGCAAATAATTTTCTGATGCACACTCTTCCACTTTGTTACAGATTCTAACATTAGGGCATTAACACACACATGCATATACTCACACAGACTGTATACACACACACACACACACACACACACACACACACACATATATACCCATATATACCCTTGAGCAAGCTTGGCCAGTAGGCATTACTTTACCCTGACACTTTCATCACTGCGGGACAGGCCTCTTTAGACCACATAACCTTTCACAGTCCATTATTTATGCCCATTAGCAAATGTAATGTTTTTTTTTCCAGATTAGTTTCACTAATAAGTGGTTTTCTTAAGGCTACACAGCTGTTTAATCCAAATCCCTGGAGGTCTCTTTGGATTGTGCATGTGGCAATGATCTTACTTCCACTATTAAACATAGCTGTGAGTTCTACTGTTGATGTTTTTTTACTAAGCGTTTAAGTGATCTCCCATCACACTCATTCAGGATGACCACAGAGATGATGATACACCACTAACCATGCAGGTTTTAATAATTGGTTGGACGTGTCTTAATCCAATTTTAGTTAGTTGGTTGTTTTCTTTGCCCTTCTGAAACAGAGTAACATCTTTAAGACGACCCCGGGATATGTTTCTGACATGGTTGTTTAAGAAATGAGAAGCTACTCACTGCATTTTAGGGTTAAATAACTTATTGCAGCTGAACCAGATTATTCACTGCAGAAATTATCCAATGGAAAGCTATTACCTATTTGCTTAACAACATCCAAGTGATGATTTTTGTCCCTTATTGGGGAAATTCGCTTTGATATACGAGTGCTTTGATATACAAGCATGCTTCCGGAATTAATTACTGTATGCTCGCAATCCAAGGTTCCACTGTACCCATGTTCACCCTTAATCCAGCACTTTAAATTCCAATATCTGAGAATGACTTTCTATGACATGCATTATTAAACATTTCTAAAAGATCTAATTCATATTCTACATTTGTTCAGATCACTGGCGCTACTGCTGCTGCTTCCATCTAACATTTTTAACTACGTTTGAACAAACATGATGTGAAGGAAGTAACGCACTCAGCTCTGTTTTGCTCAGCTTAGCACTCTTTCTTGTCTCTCCATTTCCTATTTCCTCTGACATTCACTGCAATACAGAACAATCATTAGACAAATGAAAGTACCATAAGGTTGAACCTTTTTACCACTTACCTCTCTCAGCTCCTCTGTCCTTCATCAGACCACTACCATGGTTCACAGTTGGGACCAAGCTTCCAGCCAGATTTTATCACTGCATCACGCAAAACTGGCTGGACAGAATTTAATGAAACTTTGACAGTACTTCTAATAATTATAATGCACTGTATTTATATATGGGCCTTTCTGGTCACCCAAGGTCCCCTTACAGATCAAACCAAGGATAAATTAAACAATATAACAAGACAACATGAATAACAAAGATAACATTAAGTAGTACTGTAAGTAATTAAAAACAAATTAAATGAAAAGAAACAGTGTCATAATTTCAAACATTTAAAATCAAATGATCATTCAAAAGGAGTTTTAACGGTGTTTGTTGGGGAGCCTGTGGAGTTGTTGAAGGGTGGAGGTAATGTGATGCATATAGGGGTTTGGGTTATGATACGGGCAGCAGAGTTCTGGATAAGATGGAGTTTATGTATGAGTTTTTGTGGTAGGCCAGTTAGTAGTGAATTACAGTAATCAATACGGAAGGTGACCAGTGCATGTACTGTATGAGAATGGCAGCAGTGTGTGGGATGAGGAACGGGCAAAGACATGAAATGCTATGTAGCTGGAGGTAACATAATCGGCAGATATTGTTTATCTTGAAGAACAAAGTGCCATCAAGGATGATTCAGGTTTTTGACCTGAGAAGAGGGACAAACGGCAGAGTGATGGACTTGGATAAGGTGGATTGTGACCCTATCAGGTGGACCTCTTATTACTTTTTCAGAAAAGTTTCAGACAATTGCAGGAAAACGTTTAAGCAGTTTGGTGAAACAGGAGGAAAGTGTAAGAGCAGAGTCAGGCTTTATGGAGATATAAGGTTGGGAATTTCAAAAGCTGACAAGATTAAAACAGGGGAAAAAATGAAATGAACAGCGATTGAAAGTGCAGGAGCACACATGATAACACACAAGGGCTGCGGCGTTCAGTAAGGAGAGCGCTTCACGACCCTATGACAGTTGAACGGTTTCATTAAAGGTCATATGTTTTTGAGTACTCTCATTATTGAACGCGGCTTTGCTGTACCATCACATGTGGTTCTGAGAACGTATCCTAACATTATTGTTTGCTGATTAATAAGTAATTAATCTAAACTATCCTACAAATAACCAATGGTTAACTCTACCCAAAGTTTACCTCATTTATACAAAATGAGACCTGTTGAAAAATGAAACGGTGGTATGATCACTGTTTAAAAAAAAAAAAAAGATCAGATATTAATTTTAATATGAATTCAGCCAATCAAATTAATTTATTACCAATTTCACAGAAAAATTTAAAGTTGACAGTGCCATAAGTGCCATAAAAAGTATATGCATAGTACTAATTAATAATAAAGGTGTGATAAGTCCACCATTCTGTTGCACTCACAACGATTACTGTAATTTTCTGTAAATCCATTATTCTTTGGTGCACTCTTTTGTCCTACTAAATAAATACATTTTAAATAAGCTACTTATGGTATTTAACATGAATTGTAAGAAAACATGAAATATTAGGACTGAATAGACAAGAATTTTAAATTAATCAGGACATCCACTGATACACTGTTGAGTTTGTCTAATACAATTCAACCACAAAAATACATCATTATTCCAGTAGTAATTTATAAGTAATGTTCGTGTTCATGTTAATGGTTTACCAGTTACCTCTAGACAACAATAATATAAAACATGTAACAACTTTCCTGCATACTTATGATGTAAAGCTTATATATGTTCATAAATGGATGCACAGAAATACACTGATTAATTTATTATAGTACTGTACATGCTTTAATCCTATACTGTATGCATATACTGTATAGAACTATGTTCACCATTATCCAGCTCTCAAAATTCAATAACTTAACTTGACTCTCTATGACATGCATTATTTAAAATTTTAAAAGATCGTAGTCTGGTTCTAAGATGGACTTACTGTTTGTTCGTGTCAGTGTATCTCTTACTGCATCTTATATGGTCTCAACAGTTTTTCACTTCTAACCAAATTTCCTGTAGCTTCTTATTTTAGTAGTTGAACTGGTCCAATCCAAAAAAAACAAAAACCTCATGGTCTGATGCACTTCTTTCCTCAGAAATACTGACATTTTGCATGTTCTTGTGAAACCAGTCCCTCTACTCAGTCTGTGGGTTCAGAAATGGCCTAGTAATCAATGACAAGCCGGATCCTCGGCCAGGGAGCAGACAAAAATGCTGAACCCACCATATGCTAGCTGTACTAATTTGTCACTTAGTTTCTTTGTACACCGATCATGCATTATTAAACATTTTAAAGTATCTTAGCTGTGTTCTTAGATGGACTTATCGAAGATGGCGACTTCAGTGACCAGCTACATCAACAAGTGCACCAATGATGTCACTGTCTCCAAGAGCATCGTCTCACAACCCAACCAGAAACCGTGGATTACTGCGGAGGTGCGTGCACTTGTGAGGACCCGAGACTCTGCCTTCAGAGCGGGGGACAAGGTGGACATTATCACCTGTCTGTGACAGTGACAGCTCCATTCCAGATGCGCTGAACAGCTTCTACGCATGGTTCAACATGCAGAACGATGTGATTGCGAGGAAGACCACCCTTCCTCCGAACGACCAGGTGCTGTGTCTCCCAACGGCTGATGTGAGAAAAACTCTACGCAGAGTCAATCCGCATAAAGCTGCTGGACCAGACAACATCCCAGGCAGAGTGTCTTCTGCATCCTGTCTCAATAACTACCATTCTGTTGCACTCACATCCATCATCAAGTGCTTCAAGACCCTGCTGCCCCCCACACTGGGCCTACTGCAGTTTGCGTATCATCCTAACCCTTCAACGGACAACGCCATTTCCACCATACTCCATCTGGCCCTCACAAATCTAGACAAGAAGGACACCTACATTCGAATGCTGTACATAGATTTCAGTTCAACATTTAATACTATTGGAGTTCTATCATCCCCCAAAACCTGATCGGGAAGCTGAGCCTGTTGGGTTTTCTGACCAGGCGGCCTCAGTCAGTGCGGATCGGGAACTGCACCCTCAGCACCACCAAACTGAGTACTGGGGCCCCCAGGGCTGTGTGCTCAGTCCCCTGCTGTTCACATTGCTGACTTACGACTTTGTACTAACTCACAGTTCCAACCACATCATCAAGTTTGCTGATGACATGACCGTGGTGGGTCTCATCAGCAAGAACGACGAGTCAGCATACAGAGAGAAAGTGCAGAGGCTAACGGCCTGGTGTAAAGACTCTGAACGTTGCTAAAACAAAAGAGATTTCCCAAATTCCTGGGTGTCCACCTGGAGGAGAACCTCACCTGGTCCCTCAACACCAGCTCCTTGCACAAGAAAGCCCAACAGCATCTTTTCTTTCTGAGAAGGCTGAGGAAAGCCCAGCTTCCACCACCAATCCTCACCATGTTCTATAGAGGGACTTTCAAGAGCAAGACCCTACAGCAGATAGTGAGAACAGAGAGATCATCGGGTCTCTCTTCTCTTTATCAAAGACATCTACACCACATGCTGCATCCGCATAGCCACCAGAATTGTGGCTGATTGGACATACTGTACCCATCACACTCATTCATCACCCTCCTACCATCTGGAAAAATGTACAGAAGCATTCAGGCCCTCACATCCAGACTGTGCAACAGCTTCTTTCCACAAGTCATCCATCTCCTCAACAAAAAGGGACCGGTTAATTGGCGAGAATTCAGAGCCCAGGCCAGAATAGGCTAAACCGACTGTATGCTAACTGAATTACAAAACTTAGGTTCCACCTTATAGAGACTGTGCATGATCAACGAGCAGAAAAAGGAAGAAATACTCAAAGTTTGTTGTGGTAACATAATTAATCAAAAATATGATTGCATTGAACGCACAGCCAGCACAAAGCACTTGATTTGCATATTGAAAAGTATAAGCTTTATGTTGGCAGCACAGTAGCTTAGTGGTTAGCGCTGTCGCCTTGCATCTCCAGAGTCGGGGTTCGATTCCTGCCTCAGGGTCTGTGTGCATGGAGTTTGCATGTTCTCCCCATGCTTGGTGGGTTTCCTTGGGGTGCTCCAGTTTCCTTCCAAAGACATGCCGATTAAGCTAATTGGCATTCCCAAATTGCTCGTAATGTGTGTGTCCTGTGTGTGTGAATTTTGACCAGAAGTCAGTGGTTGAATTGTAAAAGAAATTCAAGGGGGATGGTGTGGTCAAGTAACTAACCATACAAAATTATTGGGAAATATGTAAAATAAATAAATAAATTCAAACAAACAGTTTCATTTACAAAATATAAGCTTAATTAAATCAAATTGGAGGTATCAAAACAAAACACTAGAACTCATCTTTCATAATCAGTAAAGCTGTCAGTCATTTTGAAAGCTCCTGTGTTAAATTGAATTCTTCGATTTCATTGCGTCTCCGCTAAGTGGATTTATGCATATGTAACATACCTTCAGTATTTCTTCTTTTTTAAATATTTAACTTGCAGAGCTTGTGAGCAGCTCGTTACAATATTGAATTTTGATTGGCTAATCGGCATTATTTATAGTTCGTAGATGATCATAAATAGAGAGTTTTAATATTTATTTTCATGACAAATATTACTAATACACAGCATTATTAATCTAAAGGGGATGGTAAGGGTGATGGTGGTTCTAAAGAGGGGATGGTTTTTGTCTTTTTTTTCCAACAGTAGGGATGCCATCCCCTCGCATCTCCCCTCACCTGACCACAGTCATAAAAATGGGAAAAAATACATGATCCCTAGTTGGATGTAAGGAATCGCCACTAGAGGGTACTTTTTTGCTTTTTGTAGTTTTTGTTTTGCAGACTCAGTTTCCCAGAAGGCACCTCAGTCAGGGTGCACACCTGAACCGAGGAAAGCCATTAAATCTTCAATAAAAGCTGAGTCTGGGAAACTGGGTTGAGCATTGAACGTTTATTCCGTACTGTCAGTTAAGTGGGCATTTTGTTTTGTGTATTGTTTTTTTCCTTGGTTTATTTAATATTTTATGTTATTCCATAACAACTAAGCATGTTCTGCTTATTCTGTGTTGAGTCCTGTTGTGTCTTAGAGAGTAGGTAAGTAGTTAGCTCTGTGTGTCCCTTTAGATTAGCCTTTGTGTGTCCCTTTAGATTAGCCTGTGTGTGTCCCTTTAGATTAGCCTGTGTGTGTCCCTTTAGATTAGCCTTTGTGTGTCCCTTAGATTAGCCTTTGTGTGTCCCTTAGATTAGCCTTTGTGTGTCCCTGTAAAGTTTTTCTAAAGTTGTCTCAACATAGTGCTTATACTAAGTGTACGGGTATTAGAGACTGTGTTTCGTCCGTAAGCATATGTCACAACATAGTGCTTATATTTTGTGTATTGGAGTATGTCTTGTTAAGCATGTGTTTCCCAATAATGCTTATGTTATAATTTTTTATAATTTTTTTTTTGAGAACTGATGGGACTGTGACATCGGGGCAAGCTGGTAGACAGTAATATGTTTGCCCCACGTGGGGACAATGACCGTCAGTGAGCCTCAGTGAGAGGCGTAAACCTTCGTCCGCGAGACTCAGTGAGAGGCGTAAACCTTCGTCCGCGAGCCTCAGTGAGAGGCCTCACCATCGTCTACACCTCTCCTGAGACCCTCAGTGGGGATTCCACCCCCGCACACATCAACCGAGAGCCTTGAATAAAGGCTCCATCCCTTCGGAGCGTCTACCGGGAGGTCCAATAACCTTGACATCGCAGTGCTGCATCCGCCGTCCGGTTTCGAGGATCATCCAGTACTGCATCGGCCGCCCGGATTGGAGGACTACACAGCGCTGTCTTCGAGGCTCTACGTCTGAGAGCAACACAGCGCTGCCTACACCATCGATCCGGTGCTGCCTCAGCCGCCCGGCTTACAGGAGAAACCAGCACTGCCTCCATCACCCGGCTTCGACATCGAGCCTCCACCGCTGCACGGCTTTCAGGACGACTCAGGACTGCATCGGCCACCCGGTTTGGAAGGCAACCCAGCGCTGTCTCCGAGGCTCTACTTCCGAGAGCAACACAGCGCTGCCTCCACCACCCAGCCTACAGAAGGAGCCAGCTCGTCGGGTGAAAGGACACTGGACTCTGAAGAAGGTTCCAGGGACCGCCGATAGCGCTCCGGAGGAGTGGTTTAGGGGGTGGGTACTGTAAGGAATCGCCACTAGAGGGTACTGTTTTGCTTTTTGTAGTTTTTTTGTTTCCCAGAAGGTACCTCGGTCAGGTGATGCGGGTGCACACCTGAACCGAGGCAAGCCATTAAATCTTCAATAAATAGCTGAGTAGTCTGGGAAACTGGTGTTACGGGTACGGGGTGAGGACTTGGAAAGAGGCATAGTGGCAGAGGTGATTGCTGAGATAAAGTCTTTAATGAGAACACAAACAGAACATAAACAGACACACGAAGGAACTAAGGAACTGTAACTTGAGAACTAGGAGATTACACAGACT
>JAQMYK010000018.1:3528038-3545193 GCA_030014345.1 Clarias buthupogon | reverse complement strand
TGGGATAGGCTCCAGGCCCCCCGTGACCCTGATCAAGGATAAAGCGGTATAGAAGATGAATGAATGAATGAATGAATAGAATAGAATATCTTTGTTGCAGAATGTGGCATGTCCAGTGAAATTAGGTGCTTTACACAAATTACACAAGATACACGAATTACACTTTATACACTTTACACAAATAGAAAAAGAATCAATTATGCCTATTTCACTAAAATCCACTCACTTTGCACTAAAAAGTTACATATATTGCACTTTACCCATATTGCACATAGAATGACATATTACACAAGATATATATTACACGCATATTGCAGAAAAAAATGTGTACCGAACGATTTCACTGAGCGTTTAATGCTTGTCTTGGTCTTGGGTAAAAATTGTTCTTCAATCTGTTTGTTCTGTTTTGATTGTTCTGTACTGAAAGTAACAGTTCAAACAGAAGGTGACCATGGTGAGACAGATCTTTAATGGTACTGCTAGCTTTATTGAAGCAGAGGGAATTATATAGTTCCTCCAGTGATCTTCTGGGCAGAGTTAATTATCCTCTGGAACTCTGGAGGAATATATTACGCTGAGCCTAAAGAAAGACAAGCCATGAATAAAGAATGGTACAAAAACATCCTCCAAGAGCAACCAACCATCCAAGGACAGGTTAGTGATGAGCAAAGCCTCTTCCAGAATGATGGAGCACTGTGCCATGAGGCAAAAGTGATAACTAAGTAGCTCGAGGAACAAAACAGGAAACCAGGAAACTCCCCAGACCTTAATCCCATTGAGGACATGTGGTCAATCCTGAAGATGTGGGTGGACGAAAAAAACAACAACACAAATTCTGATGAACTCCAAGCATTGATTGTGACACAAATCTGCTGCTTTGACTGTGCTATCAGTCTCTCTGTGACCCAGAAGTTGATTGACACCTTGTCGGGGTGATGCAGAAGTCTTGAAAAGAAGGATGAACACTACAAATATTGACTTTGCATAAATTTAATGTAATTGTCAATAACATTTATGAAATGCTTGTAATTATACTTCAGTAAACCACAGCAATAAGTAGGGTGATGTAGTAGTTAGCACTGCCACCTTGCACCTCCAGGGTCTGGGTTCGATTCCAGTCTTGGGGTCTGTGTATATGGAGTGTGCATGTTCTCCCCTCGCTTGGTGGTTTCCTTCAGGTACTCCAGTTTCCATCCACAATCAAAAACATGCAGATTAGGCTAACTGATGGTCCCAAATTGCCCTTATTGTGTGAATCTGTGGGAATGTTGACCGGAGGTTCTACCACGGTTGTGAATAAATACAATGGTCACCATTGGCCGCCACAAGTCCTACTTGGACTGTAGAGGTTCCTAGATGGATGGATGGATGGATAGCACAGTAACATCTGACATAAAGATCTAAAAACACTGATATTGAGTTTGTTCTCTTAACTTCTAGCCTCCTTTGCTTACAAAACACGTTTTGACTAATCAGAACTGAGAATTAAACAGTGCTGTGGTGTTTGAGTTTTAAAGGTGTCCTCTGGAGTTTGTCCTAAATACATATTCCAGTTTCCTGCTAAGTTGTAAGGTCAGGTGTGTGTATATTTGCCTGACCCTTTCCCTTTGTTAAAAGGGTCAATGTGTTAAAGCTGTGCTCCTTTTTCAGAGCCAAACAGAATTTGTTTACTTATTACCTTCGCCTAGAACACTCTGTAACTCTAAGCCGTGACTTTTATCCCTGACCTTCCCTCCAGTTACGCTGGAATGGAGATTTAACCAGCGCTAATGGTCCTCTTTATTGTGGGCAGGAAGGTGAGTGAGGTAAGATATTCGGTCGTAGAGGCGGATGAGGGACCCTACAGCATTGACTCGGCACTGATTAGGCCGGGCTTTTGTGCTTTAATAGAATTTCTCAGAGCTCAGTCACGTCACCTTGCCATTCAGTTCTTGTTCTTCACAAAAGCATCTTTAGTGATGCATTCTTCCTACCAGAACTCAATTGTGATGGCTGGTTTGGAACAAGGTGTTCCTCAGAGAAAGGTTTATTATAAAGTTTTATCCTTTGTTAAAATGTTCCATACCTCAGCACAAGTTTCTAAAGGTCTTGATTGATTTTCAGTAAAAGCTGATGACATGTCTAATACACTTGTTCTAACACATTATCATTTCTATAGAAACCACTTGGAGTGCTTATGTACTTTATGCAAAGAGAGGTCTGTTTCATATTTATGGACAGAGTCTCAAGTGGACCTTTTCTTTGTTGTCGTAAGAAGCTGATGAGGAAATGACCTCCTGTTTATACTTTCCACAACCACAGTGATAACAGGAAGGAACTCGACATTCATGGACACTCCACATGTATGTTACTACATTTAGAACTACAGTATATTAAATGTAAACATAAAATGAGAAGGAAAAAAAACTACAATATCAACACATTGTTGGAACAACACATTGTTGGAACAACAACTTCCTCTCACACAATGTGTTGGGGTGTGTGAGAAATGAAGAAAGAAAGGAAGGAAGGAAGGAAGGAAGGAAGGAAGCTATCTGATGTCATAGAAAGAAAGAGTAAAGGAAAGAATAAAAAAAGAAAGAAAGAAATCTGCCATACCATGGAACAAAAAAAAAAGCAAGAAAGGAAAAATGAAAAGAAGGAAAGAAAGAAACAAAGAAAGAAAGAAAGAAAATCGCATGTAATAAAACAAAAGAAATAAAGAAAGAAAGAAAGAAAGAAAGAAAGAAAGAAAGAAAGAAAAAGCTGGAGTGTCAAAAAAATTAAAAGAAAGAAAGAAAAATGGAAAGAAGGAAAGGAGGGAAAGAAAATAAGAAAGATGGCATGTAATAAAACAAAAGAAAGAAGAAAAGAAAAAAAAAAGAAAGCTTGCATGTCTTAAAATGCAAAAAGAAAGAAAGAAAAAAATGAAGAAAGAAAGAAAGAAATGGCATGTAATAAAACAAAAGAAAGAAAAAGCTAGGTTTCTCCAAGTCCAGTCCTCTCCAAATCAATGTACTTTTATAATGTGTCTTGTAAAACTAAATAAATAACTAAATAAATTATTGATTGATTAAACAGAGCATCAAACACTTATTTCCATGGTGACCTGTTGGGGATCTCACCTGCAGCGGGAGTGTATTGCTGTGTGTTTGTCTCTTGCTTTGTTTCTAGGTGGTGACTTTATGACTGTCAGTAGACCCGCACTGACGCGGCTATGCATTTATATTTTTATGTGTGTGCGCATGATAAATAATTCAGCACTAAATCTGGTTTTAATTAACCTAGCATTGAGCTGAGGAAGGTGTGTTGTGTCTCACTTTATATGCTTTCTGATTAGAGATGGTGTGTGTGTGTGTGTGTGTGTGTGTGTGTGTGTGTGTGTGTGTGTGTGTGTGTGTGTGTGTGTGTGGACCAGAAAACTCAGTGCTCAGGTTCTCAGATGGATTTAAATGACACTAGAGGTGATTTCTGAGATCACTGAGATTGTTTAGAGTAATAAAGCTCATCAGTGGTGAAGGCAGTGCTGAACATTTCCACTACAGAGACACTTGTGAGAACGTTCTTGAATAAGGTGTCGATTATATCCTGATGTGACACAGATCTTGGTGTAGATTACATAAAGAGACTAACAATACTGACAGATTAGATACGGTAAGCCACTCCTGCATTTCTTGATGACATCCTGAGCAACCAGGAGAAGGTTTTCACTTTTTATTTTTTATAAAAAAGAGAAAAAAGATTTTAATCTATTTTAAGTTGAGTGTGAAACGTGACAAAATGTGGGAAGCTTGGAAAAGTCCGAAAACTTTTAGTGATTTGTTGGTATATAATATAAGCACATAGAAAGTACAGCACAGGTTTTACTTTGAGCCATAGGCACATTACATACATTTAGGCATTTGGCAGATGCCCTTATCCAGAGGCACTTACATTTTTATCTCATTATACAACTAAGCAGTTGAGTGTTAACGGCCTTGCTCAAGGGTCCAACAGCACTAAGCTTGGTGGTCATGAGGTTTGAACCTAGGACTTTCCGAACTTTAGTCCAATGCCTTAAGCACTGAGCTATCCCTGACCCCAGTGATAACATCACAATCATAAATACATTGCACCATTTTATATGTAATGCATAGACAATTAATTTGCTTTATGGAACAGCACAGGAATGTTAGAAAAGCCCCTAAGCCTTGTTGAAATTAAATGTCACAATTTTTCTTCCCCCCATTTAAGGACTGATGTTTACTTTAAAAGTGACTGCCATTAGTGCAATGACTGTGAGGAATAGGACTGTAATACAATGACACTATCCAAATCTGTAGTTCTTTTGTGGATAAAATGTCCCAAAACATGACCAAAGTAGTCATCTAAATTAAAATAACGCCCCCCCCTCCCCCCGCTCAGACAGTTAATAAAGACATTGTAAATACATTATCAGAAAAGACGCATTTAATATCTATTAGTATCTATATGTGTGTGTGTGTTAATCTTATCCATTAATTAGGTAGCTGCCATTCCTATTAATTATTTAGTGCCAAAAATGGAATCTAATTCATGGAAGAAATATCTGCAGTGTCAAAACTTAGGTGTAATTTTAGGTTTTTATACATGTAAACGTCTTAACTCCAGAGAATTTTGTGTTTTGCTTTGTTTCTAGGTGACGTTCACTTTACCTACTGTGACACTGATCAGATTTGTTTATGTTTGTCTGAACGCTTAAGTATGGAGTTTTATAGATAGGATCACTGAGCATATACAGTATATTTGATATGTGGTCATGTAACTTAATGAGAACGGGGGATCAAAATTCATATGACTTTTTGCCTCTGTGCCGCAGTGCAGGGGTTTTATTGTAATACAAAATCAATCAAGGACAGCAGAGAGAGTAGTCAGTGGAGGGAAAGTGAAATGGGTGATTCATATCATTTCATACTCCATATTTCAATCATACTGCCAATGTAATACCCACACAGCATATTTTTATTCTCCTATATTTAAATTTTTATACAGTTTACACTTTCAGTTGCACAATCCTGTCTAATTTATATGTTTCTATTTAAATTCAATTTTATTTTTAAACTTTTGTATATTTGTAAATTCATAGACCAATTTTTTCCCCATTAGGTTAATTGTATCATCTAGTGCATATTTTTCAATGTAGAGAAATATCATTTAAGGCAGTCATTTAAGCATCTTACTGCATATTACACTGTGAATGGCTGTGTATCTGACAAATAAAATTAGAATTTAAATTTGAATTCAGTAAATACATTTGGTGCATTAAATCTATCCAAGCAAAAGTGAATTGGAGTAAAGACACATCAGATAAAAGTCACTTGTAATTTGCAAATTGGCAAGCAAATTGGATCGGGCCAAAAATTTGGAATTGAACAATATGGAGTCTAATGTGAACACAGCCTTAGTAATAAGTTGCATTTGTTTGTTTTTTTGGTTTGTTTGGTTAAAACTGTTTTGGAACAGTTTTTGCAAGAACAGTATTATGTAAGTGCATTTCCAAAACCCATCAAGCTCCATGATGAAAGCAAGACCAAAACGTACCTTATTTAGAGTCACCAGCCTCAGAAATCACCAATTAACAACCCGCACCTCAGATTAGAGCCGTTATAAAGGATTTACAGAGCAGAAGTAGCAGATACATCTCAATATCAACTGTTCCGAGGAGATTATTGTGTATTTTGGACACGTTCTGACAGGTACACTACTGTATAACACATGTTACAAGAGGATTAATGCACTTTGGAATGTTCTGGTAAAGGAAAATATGTCTAATAATACCGACTGCTTCATCACGTCACCTTTCTTTATGTATTTTTCTATAACAGCATAACAGCATAACATACACATTAGTAATTCTTAGTCTTTCACACATTGACACAAGAAGCAAAAAACAGAACAGATTTCAATTTAGTTAACCGGATTAAAATTTTACGAAATCCAGATAAAAGATGAACAATTTAATAGTACAGAAAGTGGTGTGGAAAATAGTCTTTATCTCCACATGATTTAAAAAAGCCAGGAGTGTTTTCTAGTTGACTATTTTCACAGAAATAAAAGTGTCTCGGTTATGATGTGAAGTGATGTGATGGCTAGAAAGGTTTTGTATCTTGATCCTTAAAACCTTGCGGCAATAATTAACATGATGCGGATGTAATGGCTTCATCACGGCAGTGAAATAAGGAAGAGTAATCTTTTACACGGGGGACAGACAGTAAGCGTCATCATTTGTATATTACCCATATAACTGATAAAAGGATGATGTCACCATCATATGTCACTCATTTGAACCGACGGACTGAGAATTTTAATATATAATATAAATGTATATATATGATATCCATATATAAATCTATTATTTTAAAATAAAAGATGCACTTCAGGTTCTGTGGAATAATGAATCCTAAGTGTTTGAAGCAGAAAATGGCTGAATAAATAACATTCTCTCCTTTAAATTCATAGTAAGAGGAAGTGCTCATGGTATATTGGTTATAAAATCCTGACCTTTCTGTGATGATTTACTAACCGGCGCCAAGCACTGACATAGGAACTGTGTAGTTAAAAAAAAAAAAAAAAAAAACAATCCAGATGCATAATACAGGTATTATGTAGCTATTATAACACATCAGAGGCTTTTCATATCCAAATAATTTAATCGTGCTATGTCTCTAATGACACCGGCGTCAGACTTCTTCCTTAAATAAAAAGAATAAACACTGACACACAGTCTGGGCTAAATGGGTTTGAAAGATGTCTTAATAAGGATTCAGGGTTCTTCAAGGATTCTGTTTTAGTATTATTGAGTTAAGATGAAAATGGGTAAACCTACACACACACACACACACACACACACACACACACACACACACACACACACACACACACACAAATATATCTCAGAAGGATCTCATACAAGAAAGAGATCCAGTCAACGGGAATATGCATGTCCACATGTCCTTGCAAAGCTGGATGCAAAGCTGATTAACTTGTTAAAAGCTGATGCATTGATCTGGAAATAAAACATAAACTGAAACATATAGTTCGTAATCCAGACAATTGATTTTGCCCAACATTGCCAAAGAGACATGCTGCATTTTTTTTTTTGTTGTTGTTGTTGTCAAGGGTCAAATCTTTATTTGCCTCATCGAACATTAAAAAAGGTTTGTCCTCAACTTATATTTCTCCTTATTTCAAATTCATATACTGTTTTCATTTGGATTAATTATACAAGAGACGTTCGAGTCAAATCGTGACATCCTGTGCAGAGTAACAGAACACAGTTATGAGAGTAAAATTTCCATTTATTTCTTGATATAATCCCCTGCTACCCTAATGCACTTATTTCAGTATTTCAATAGTGCTTGGACACAATCAAGGTATAAAGTTTGCTCAGTACGCTGGAAATGGGTAAACCTCATAGGCCAATTTTTTTCCCATTAGGTTAATTGTATCATCTAGTGCATATTTTTTAATGTAGAAAAATATCATTTAAGGCAGTATATCATTTAAGGCAGGTTTAAGTTTGCTCAGTACGCTGGATAGGCCAATTATTTATTTTTTTTCATGATCCGACAGCCTGCTTCTTGGTAAAAACGCTGATCTCCCTAGAATTCCTTTAATAGTCCAAGCATGTGTAAAAGAACATGGGGAAGCTCAGTGGGTTAATGCATTTGACTACTGATTGGAAGATGATAAGATGTATAATGAGATCAAAATGTAAGTTGCTTTTGGATAAGGGTGTCTGCCAAATGCCATAAATATAAATGTAAATGGCTTAGAGTGAGGTCAGGACTGACGGGGGATGTGGCAATAACTTAGAGTCGAGATCCTGTAATGTCCAAATGATGTTGGTGAATGATTGTGCGTCCCATAGACAGATGCGTCTCTTCCGAAAGATGTGGAATGTCCAAGGATCAGGCACTCCACTCACTTGATTGTTCACAACTGCAGTGGGCTTTTCAGTAGCGATCGTCATTCTTCTCTTTTACTGCGACTAAGAGTCTCATCACCGTGCTGTGCTTGAAGTTGTTTTATGTCTTCATTCACAAGAAATTCCCAAGTCCCGGTTTGACTTGAACGTCCCTCGTATTTGCTGAATAATTAATTGTAGTTACTTGAAAGTGAATATCTAAATAATAAGCAGAGCCTTAAAGTCATAAGAACTCACTCACCTTCTATACCGCTTTATCCTGTATTCAGGGTCGTGGGGAGGCTTAGGGCACGAGGCAGAGTACACCCTGGACAGGGTGCCAAGCCATCGCAGGGCACACACACACTACAGGCAACTTGGGAACGTGAATTAGCCTAACCTGCATATCTTTGGACTGTGGGAGGAAACCCACCAAGTACAGGGAGATGGGAATCGAGCCTGGCCGGGAATCGAACGACCCTGGAGGTGCAAGACGACAGTGCTAACCACTACACCAACGTGCCGCCTAAAGTCATAAGCAATGATTTTTTAAATCCTAGATGTTCAGTAATGTTAGTTAGAAATAAAGAAAGAAGTGGTGAATATGTTCGATGACAAGCTTATGAGTTTGATTCACTTTTTAGTTAATGAGTTGAGTTATCTAATCAAAATCTAATCAAAATGTACTACAGCATAAAGCTATCTAGCTTGTTAAAAATGGCATAAATGAAGCAGCGTTTGTTTTAGCAGCAAGATAGCCTTTAGCCACATAGCAGGAATTAGGAAGTTAGATTTTTATTAACGTCAATGGAAAAACCTCAGGATGCTGAATGATTCCATTCATTCATTGCTTTTCATGGCACCATGCTGCTAGAAATATGAACAAAATGCACGGTAATGACTCATGGCTTAAGCGGAGATACTAATCTGTTGACTAGCATGCCCTTCAAGGAGTTTTTTTTTTCTTAGCAGCATTCTAGCGGGGGGAAAAAAAAAAAGGAAAAATATAAATTTGGTAAGCTTCACCACCAAAACACAGGAGACGAAATGGTTAATTTGTCGCTTTTTGTGAGATTTGTAAAAACATGCTTTTCTGTTTCTTAGCACGTGAATGCTAATAACTAGAGTTATTTACAGTACTTCGCTAGTTAACAACTAGCTGCCAGGCTAGGATGTTCCATAAATGCTATGATGCTAAAAACAGGTATAAAATATACCGCTATAATTCATAATGTGTGAAAACACACTTTTCTGTTCCTCCAGAGGCAATAAAACAAGTTTCCAGTGGTTACCAAGCTAGCTGTCACAATAGGCTCTCCGTATCTATCTGAAACGCTGCGTGTTTAAAGAGGGAAGTGTGGGAAAATCCCATATAAGAGCCTTGCAGTAAGGTATGATTCAGGAGCGTTCGCTATAAAATGTTTGCTTTGGCGTGCTGGTCTACTCTACACGCTGCTGCTTTGGAGTTTGGATGACCTCTCTCAGAGCACTTAAAATATATACATGTGCAAGGACTCTGCAGGACTCAGAATCAGTCCAAAATGCAAATTTCAGAGAGCATAGATTGGCCAAAGTTTGGGACAATGTAAGACGATGAGTGGAAGTGAGTTACAACATGAGGGTATTAGTTCAGAGATAAATCTGAGTAAAACTGTTGTTTCCACAACATCACAGGACATCGATTTATTAATCTTTACGTGGAGTTCCAGTCTGATGTGTCACACTGACATCACAGGGGAATGTTGTTATTGCTCGTGCTTTAAGCATTATATTAAGCTACACTATATGGACAAAAGTATTTGACCAAGCCTGTTAATTTTTTAATTCAGGCCCCTTATCCCCAGTGAAGGGCAATCTTAATGCTTCAACGTACCAACACATCTTGAACAATGCTATGCTTCCAACTTTGTGGCAACAGTTTGGGGAAGGTCCTTGACTGTGCCCCAGTGCATAAAGCAAAAACTATGAAGACATGGTTTGATGAGTTTTGTGTGAAAGAACATGACCGGCCCAAACACAGAGCCCTGACCTCAACCCCATCGAGCACCTTTGGGATGAACTGGAATGGAGGTTGCAAGCCAGGCCTTCTCGTCAAACATCAGTGTCTGATCTCATAAATGCTCTACAGAATGAATGGGCATGAATTCCCACTGAAACATTCAAAAATCTTATGGATAACCTTCCTTCCAAGAAGAGTGGAATCTGTTATACAGTAGCTGCAAAAGGGGCAACCAACTCCATATTGAAGTACTGTACATGTATTCGGATATAATGCCATTGTAGGTTTGGTAAAATACTTTTGTCTATATAGTGTATCTCAAGATATAACTTAAGACATGAATTCACATAGGTCTTCTAGTCCCAAAAAATGCTTCACCTATTTTCCCTTCATAGTAAAGAGCTTCTTGTAAACACTTCTTATGTTCTTGTCTTATTACATTTCCCCTAGACAGTGTTAAACTTCCCAGGCATCTCTTTTTTTGTTCCCCTTTTTTCCTCCTTACTCTCAATACTTCCTATAGTTCATTTCCCTCTTTTTTCTCCACAGATGTCTACACAGCGAACAGATGAGGAAACGGAAGTGCTGGACACATTAAAGGACCAAAGCAGTGCTGCTGCATCACCCTATTAAAGTAAAGATATGGCCAAGGGCTAAATCTCTCTGCAGCATTATTATATTTTCAGCATGGAATGGTGGGTCATATAGGAAGCTGTTAACCAAAGTGAAAATAGGCTGATATGTAAAAAAAAAAATCATAAAAATAATGTTTTATAGAATTTAAATTCGCATAGTAATTCAACAAGGATAAATGACAAGGAGGATATTTTAAGGAGCAACCGTTTAGTTTAGTGCATTGCAGACATACTGGCTTTGAGCCACATGGTAAAAACTATTTTTTCCGCCAGTACATATCTCATGAATTGAGTAATTTCACTTTCCAACAGACATTTTTTGGATTCTTTTCCTCAATGCTTGTGTTAGACACACAGAGCGTCCCTGGTTCACTTTCCTTAATACTTGTTTTCATGACAAACTCATCCGTTCTGACTCTCACTGTTGCTTTTTAGCTAATATAGCTATTTAAACTAAAGACTACAATTGAAGTGGTTCCACATTGTGGTTAATTTAATTTTGTTGAACTTGTTGCAGAGGGAGAAGAATCCTGTGTGTATGTCAGGGCTGCGATATTGCAGTGCTGTATGTAGACACGTATCAATAAACAGGACCTTCATGTTCGGCCAAATGCTGCAGTAACGGTCAGAGTTCAGTCCAAATGGAGGATAATGCAAGAGGATGAAAGGAGGTCTTTTAATGTCATGTGGAAGTTATTTTAAGAATAATACATGTAAACACCACCCCAGTGTCAGTAAATTCCACTGCACTCCCATTCATGAATAATAAGACTTCTGAAGTGTCTCGTTGCTGTTTTTCTTTTATTTTGGTCTCGCTATCTATCTGGCCGTTCATGCGTATCATATTCTATCCCATATGAGTAGTACTGTACTATTATTTGATTAGGGGCCCCTGAGCAAGGCCCTTAACCCTCTTTGGTCCACGTGAGCTGTATCATGACTAACCCTGGACTCTTCAGCTTTTTGGGATATTTGAAAAGAGGTTTACTGTGCCGTAATTTTCTCCACATTGGACAAATAATGCTTAATATTTATGTCTGATTTTCTTTTAAAATGAAATAATTTAAATTGTTCATCTATCTATCTATCTATCTATCTATCTATCTATCTATCTATCTATGTGTCTTTCTGCCTCGAGCTCTGATTGGCTGTTACCTGAACACGTGACTGGCCGTTGGGAATCGGAGGCGCTTAAATAGCGCGTGCTGTGCCGCATTAGGACTCAGTGGGAAGTTGTTACTGGAGCGGAGTTTGCGCGCGGAGTCGCCGATGTGGAGTGAAAGCGGGATTGAGGAACGCGACCCGGGACAACACAGTTTACAGAGACAATGGACGCGTTCAGGACAGTGCTGGCGCTGTGTGTGGGCTGTTTACTCGGACCGGTGAGTTTCACTCTCTGCGCATGTTTATCTCTGCGCGCACTGAGTCACGGCGCGGGGTTTATCAGGCTGAGGGCTGAGTGTTAGAAATATCACTACATTCCCACGTGTACGTGTGCCTTCTCTTTTTCTGACCCATAATATTGTTGGATGCTTTGTTTAAAAAATATAATTTAAAACATAAAAAGACACTTATTATTTTCTGCTCTACTTAAAAGTTTGTATTAACATTAAAAACAGTCTATTATTATTATTATTAATAATAATAATAATAATCATAATAATACTCATCATCATAATAACTATGCTACTACTACTAATAATTGTCTTAGTGATTTCTTTTAATGAAATCTTATTTAACAAATTCATTCTTAAGCTCTGAATCATGGCTGGTGGTTGATCTGTAGTCAGTCTCAGGATCACTGGGTGTGAGGCGAGAATACACCCTGGATACACACCAGTCTATCACAGGCCACCACACACACTCACACTGTTGCTATTCCACCAGATAACCAGAGAACCCTAACAAAACCGACACGAGCGTGTGGAGAACATGTTGACACCCAGACACGAACAGTATCACACACTGTGATACGTCTTTATTCGAGTCGACTGCAAACTTCACGGTCTCCCCCTGACCACCCCATAACCCTGAACCTCCCGCACTATGCCATCACATCACGGCTTCAGCAGGAGCACCGTGCATGGCAGCCTTACACCCGGCGAGTTCCTGATCTTTATACTGTATATATCAGAAGGATTGCAACGGATATTGGAAGAGAATGTGAAGACGCTGGAGACATTGAACTTTATGAGACACTGAAAACACGTGATCAATTAGTTTGTATTGGCATTAAAACAATGTTTAAAGCAACATCCTTTTGTTCACATCAGCAAATATTAGCTTTTCCCTTGGCACAGTCAGTCATGGCATAATTATCATGCTTCGTTTGGAAACACTGGATCTAAACATGCACATAAATCATTCATTTTAGTTAGGCTAACAGTTTTACAGTTTAATGTGTTCAGATTAGAAAACATTCCGGGAACAAATGCTTGATGCAGAATTAACACGTTAACATTTGTGATCCATTCATAATCTTCAATGCTTTTCAATGATTTAATGCAAATATATAAAAAAACTGTTTTCAGAACTGTTCCTTATAGCACATCTTAGACTGTAGAAGTTGTCAGATTACATATTATTATTATTATTATTATTATTATTATTATAACAACAACAATAATACTACTACTAATAATAATTGTCTTTGTGATTTCTGTTCCGTCTTATAATGAAATCTTATTTAACAAATTCATTCTTAAGTTCTGAATCATGGCTGGTGGTTGATCTGTAGTCAGTCTCAGGATCACTGGGTGTGAGGCGAGAATACACCCTGAATAGGACACCAGTCTATCACAGGCCACCACACACACTCACACTGTTGCCTATTCCACCAGAAAACCAGAGAACCCTAACTGGACTAGTATATTTACATTTTACAGCCGAGGCAGACGATCGTCATTAAGTATTTGGGTACGACAGCACTGGCGCATACATTCGTCTGCATTAAGTGCTGAGCGAGTCCCATAGACGCCTTGTGTGGCTTCAGTACGCTTAAGATTTAACTTAAAGATTCGAGACTTGGACTTGGACTTGCATTTCTTTGCTCGTGACCCTGACTGGATTTAGCCTGACCTGTGTTGCTTTCTCTCTAGTGTTCGTCTGCATCCAGCTGGACTTACATAAACACTTGAAGTGTTTTTTAACACTGGGAATTTCTGCATTTTCTCTCTACTAGTTAAGCTAGTAAAGCACAAGTGTGAAAATCTGAGAAAAAAAAACCCTCAGTGTTCAGTTCACGTCTTTTAAACTTTATGAATACAGTCGAACACAGTACAGTATGTTATTTATTCCTACTGGTTTTGCTGTAGTTATGAAATAATGTGTTTTTGGTTTAAAATATTGAATAAAGCGCGTATGTGCTGTTATAGGAAAACCATCAATGACGGAGTGGTGTAAAGAAGATGAGTAAGCAAACAACTGAATCAAGTTGATGATTATTTTTCATAACAGAGTACGTTCAGAAGCATTTGATTACCCATGCACCACAGGATCCTGGCGTCTATATTAATTTATTTTATTTATTTATTTATTACATAATGACACTTATATGTCCATTCATTTATTGCTATATTTTAATGCTATGTAATACAGCTGGGCAATACGGCCAAAACAGTTTATCACAATATTCTTTTATGATATCTATAACTATCAATCATGTTTCACAAATTATGATTTATTATTTTTAGTCTTTTTTAATTTGTGTATTAGTTTGGCATTTAAGGTAGTATTATGTTGCAGTTCCTCTGTAATCCTAAACTGTTCACTTATTGTCAGACAGCGCAGCATCCTGTGTGAAAGGAGTATTTATATGTTGAATATGTCAAGAACGAAATTTGAAAAGAATAAATAATATTTAACCTGGATATTTGTAGAATCATTTATAGAATCACGGTACAAATAGAATTGGATCCTAGGTATCGTGATAATATCGTATCAGCTTTAGTTCTTGTAATTCCCGTACCTAGTAAATACAATCTTATAACTGTAAAATTCATTGTACTGTATTACTGGTTTTGGTCATAAGTGTTAGAACTCAGTGGTTAAGGCATTGGACTACAGTTCGAAAACCCTACAACCATCAAGTTGCCACTGTTGGGCCCTTGAGTAAGGCCCTTAACCCTCAGCTGCTCATATGTATTATGAAATAAACATGCAAGTCGTTCTGTATTTTCAGATTTGAAACATTGACACATCTGTCTTGTATATTTAAATTTCATTCTTTAGACTGATGATTGTAGTGTGTTAAACGTCTTTCTGCTATAGTAGAGCTGTGGTTCACTTTTCCTGGACTTTACATGACGTAATATCAAACTGCATCACCAGTTTTCCTGTTTACTGTTGCTATAACGTCCCGACCGTATCCGCGAGACCTAGCACGCGTTAGATTTTCTTTTAAGACATGCGTCATTCGGAATAGCGATGCCTTCGCTTTCTTTGCCGGATGAAACACCATGGAGACCAGTTTTATTATTAGTTGGTTAAGTGCAAATACATCAGCAATGTCCTTGATTGAAAAAAAAAAAAAGAAGGACCGTGCTTTTTTCATTAAATAAATGGCACATTTTAATTGATGCTACCTTAATGCATCATTGCTGCCATTGTTTGAACCGGTCCCATAGAAAATATGTGTTTTTTTTTGTTGTTTTTTTCCAACCAAGGCGGGATAAAGTAAGCCTGCAAGCCGAGTGAGTCATCATTAATCTTACGGGTTGTATGTGGTCCAGCTGTGTAGCTCGTATGAAAGGCTTGGACACGGAGGAGTAGACATACTTTGAGGATAACAGAAAGAAGAGAAAAAAGATTTATGTCACTACCGAGATGTGACCAGGATAATACAGTGAATGTTATGAAGGGGCATGTTGTCAACTGATGAAGATGAAGTGATGAAGAAAAAACAGAGCACAGTTCTGAGAGTATAAACTTCCTTTATTTCTATAAATAATGTCCTGCTACACTTATCCGAGTGTTTCACTACTGCTTGGACACCATGAAGGTAGAAAGTCTTCTCAGTACACCGGAGCCATGATCGGACTGCATGCTTCACATTTGAAACCCTGGCCTCCCAGGAATTCTTTTAATAGCCCAAACATGTGGAAATGGAGCGAGGTCTCATGATATAATGTAAATTTTTAATTAGAGCTACTGAAGGATGTTCGATTAAATGACTAATAAAAAAAAACATTTGATTTAGTGTTCTTCACTAAAGACAGATGCATCACTACATCACGCTCCATTTCAGAAACAGCACTTCTTGCTTCTGCACCTCATGTGGGAGTTGTTGCCGACACTGATGTCACCTGCAACCTTCTCTGTGAACGCGAATGAAAACGCGGCTCGCTGAAAGTCGTGCAAAATACCATAACCTTTGTTTTATCCTTTTGAACAGATGTTATCAGTCCAGATGTGCGACGTCAGGATCGAGCTGGAGATGGAGAGAGATGAGTGCATGGCAAAGCTGCAAAATGTCACAACAGGTTGGTTGTCTCTTTGTGCTCGTTTTTGTAAATATTTATTAGCATACAAAGGGAAAAAATTGTCATAACGCAAAAATAAAAAGGAATTTAGACCATACACTATATTTGTCATATGGTAAAAGGTGTATATGTAAACTTCCTGCAGTATAAGAGGAGCTGTAAACTTTGAAAAATAATCAGCATTGCCATGGTAACTTTAAGACCAAACTTTAAGAAGGTCCCAGGTTCAAACCAAGGTGCCACTTTTGGGCCCTTGAGCAAGGCCCTCAATCCTCAACTGCTATAAAGAGATAAAAAGGTAAGTCGCTCTGGATAAGGGATGAATAGCAAATGCCATAAATGTAAATTTTATTAAAGACATTGCATTCTGGGATTGCAGCTTTCATTTGCAGTGTACAAACAGTACCAAAAAAAAGGTTAGAACCTTGACCAGCTTTAAACAATTTGTTTCTCAGAAATTTTCTTCTTTCTCTACCTTCATTCTTACAAAATGTCCTGTTCTATATCTGTCCACTGAGCTTGTCCAGAAAGGTCATGACCTCGGCATTCCTTAAACATCTCTCATTACACACGACCCTTTTCTATCAAAACCCAACGCAGGCTTCCTGTCTAATTGTGATGTACGTGTGAGGACGGGAAGCAGCAGTGAATTCTAAGCACATCTACATCTGGGTTTTGTTGATTTCACTGGAAGACGTCGTCTCAGGCTCACTAATCAGAGTGAAGTGGAGTCCGTTCTCCCGGTCCGCCATAACTAATCTACTGATTAAGTTTTTTAATAGCTGTAGCAACGACAAGTGCAGGCGGTCTGAATTTCATCCGTTATTGAGGGGAACCTTTACGTTTATATAAAAAGCTCCGAGCTCCTCCAGGGTAATGTGTAAGAAATTGCTCTCGCGGCCTTGTACAGGTACGCCGTGTGTGTGTGTGTGTGTGTGTGTGTGTGTGTGTGTGTGTGTGTGTGTGTGATCTACGGAATAATTGCTTTTAGTTCTCATGAGCTTGCATTTACTGTTCCTGAAGGATGACTGGCATGGAAGTAAGGAATAAAACACAGCAGGTCAAACTAGGGCTGGGCGATTTGGCCTAAAATCAAAATCTCGATTAATTGAACATTTTAACTCGATTACGATTAATG
>JAQMYK010000018.1:3484358-3502637 GCA_030014345.1 Clarias buthupogon | reverse complement strand
TTCGATTGTTGGTGTGCCTTGTGATTTTTTTCAATTAAAAATGTACCGTGGCTCAAAAAAGGTTGAAAAACACTGATGTAAGGCATACAATCCCTTTTTCCACACAGCACATAGTGCCCTTAATCAGGAGTTAGAGAGGGATTTGGGATTTTAGTCTTGTGTTCACCTATAAATAAATAAATAAATAAAACGACACAGAGGCAATCTGCAATGATTAGGGAATTATTAAATAATCAAGGAGTTGTTTAAGATGACAACATTATCAGATGTGCTTTCTTGCTGATAGTGTTTCTGTGACTTGTTTTGCCTGTGGGTTTTGGCAGAAAGCTGCTCTCAGTACAGAAATACTTTCACCCACGCTGCGACTGACAGTTAGTGTAATTAGCGACTGTAGAACACCTGCGATGCCGAGTGATACATATAGTTGAACATCCTGGTGCTGTTATGCTCCATTATCACCACTCGTGGAATGCCTCTTGTCCAATCACATTACTCGGTCGGATCTAGCTGTTGTATAGAATTTGTTTTGATCTACTACTATGTAATATTTAGCTGATTGGAGAGCTAGACAGTGCGCGAGAACAAGCATCAAATGTAGTGCTTGCAAAACACCAATGTGCGACCACAAGTTACACAAACAAATTGGCAATTGGTGTAACGAAGCCATTACCCATAAAATCTCCAGTGCATCTCAAGTCTGGCTGTTAAAACTGATAAATAATTGAATCATAGTGATCCACATCGTTCCAGAAAAGGTTTACTTTCTGTCACATTTGTTATTGATTTATTTGACATTTAACGAACCCTAAAAGACCAGTATGTCTGTTGTATAAAGTGAGCACTGACAGCTATGCGAGAACCGTTTCCTAACTTTAAACAAACAATGCTAAATCCATCACTTTTTTATTTATTTTTTTGCTAGGCTTAGTGTGAGGTATGGTGTTTGCCAGATCCTTCAGAAGGTTTGGAGTGGTTGCTAATGGTCTGCTTTAAACAGGGTGTGTACAGTAACAAGCTAGTGTTTACTCTTTGCTTTGCAGCAGTTGTAACTGGTTTGGTTTGATTCCTGTGCATTATTATAATTATATGATAGCACTGGTAAATACTTGATTGATTAATTTCCTGTAAATGCAGCTCTGACACTATGGCAGGTCATAGGTGTGTATTAATGCCCTCTTGATCATGAAATTCCCAATTGTATGGATGTTGAACATCTAACCTCAGGTTTTGTGTTTTGTTCTGAACTATATCTATCCGGGTAACATGATTGATGAAGGATTACCGGCTTATTAGAAGAATAAACCAAACCAGGATGTGTTTTTATAGAACAAAAAAACAACTTTATGTTGGCGAAAGTAAGCCTGCTTTGCATCTATGTGCATCACACCATTCTGCTGTTAATTATTTTCCTATGACGTCACAGTGCTTTTTCGTCTTTCACCAAGGATCGTGAAGTTCCATAAAGAGCTTAAAGAGGCTTCTCTTCAACTTTTTCTACTACAAAACATTTATAGGCTTCTGTCTAGTTGTGTGTGTGTGGTGTGTGGAGTAGTTTAAGTTGGTACTGTAATCTATTGTATAAACACTCCATGTGTCTCCCGGCAAGAAGGATAGATTGCGTCTGTCACAGTGGCGATGTGCAAACACTCCAGTTCCTGCAGCTCGCCCACTCACCCAGCGCTGGTCAACACACCACGCCTGATTAAAAAGCCCTAGAAATGTTCCATGCAGCACTCAGGCTTTATGGTATTATTTCTGATATGCAAAGTTACACGGATAACCGCTGATAACGCTAATCAAACAACCGGAATGAAAAAAGATGTAACAGATCCCAGACCAGTCCATTATTCCTAAAGCCGCTGAATAAATATGCATCAGGGTTTGATGTGGTTATTTCAACAGTGCTGAATATTAGCATTTGTGATGCGGAACATAAACTACTGTCAAGTTTAAGTAGGCCGGTTAGACTACATTAACAGCTATTGGTATTTTTTTAATGGCGCTTACGTACAACAAAAATAGCAATAATTTCAGTTGAGTAATTTTCCTCCTGTGGGAACTTTTAGCCAGCTAGCTTATTTTTACCTCAGAAAAGCTAGCAACAGAAGATCTTTTAATTAGTATGAAGCTAACAACAGGAGACATTTTTGCTAGTATAAATGTTCTGTTGTTTTTATACAAGTTGCTAATGTGTGCTGTTAATATATGCTAATAGCCAAGCTAGCTACATTTGTTAATTAGCTTTGCTGATAATTCCTCATGTTATAATGTTTTACAGTTTTGTTTATTATATTTTAGCTACATAAGGCTGCTTTTCACGTTTGCTATTTGTACATGGAGTCCGTTAAAATCAGCCACCTGTGTTTTTTTTTTTTTTTTCTAGAACGGAAGGAAGGTCAACTTTTCAGAAAAATGCTAGCAAGTTCTGGGGATAGGGTACAAACGCAAATATGGAGGACAGATTTACTTACTTATCGGGTGGGGGTCACAGGGCCTGGAGTCTATCCCAGGAGACACCCTGGACCCTGTATACACTCACATGCTCACTCACACACTACAGGCAATTTGGGAATGCCAATAAGCATGGCTTTGGACTGTGGGAGGAAACCCACCAAGCATGGGGAGAACATACAGACTCTATGCACATGGGGCAGGAATCAAACTCAGATCCTGGAGGTACAAGGTGACAATGCTAACCACTACACCATCGCGCCACCATGGAAGAAAAAAAAATCTTGATGAGTGAATATTAAGTTACAACGATCAGCCAGTACAACTACTTAGGTTTTGGCCACCAGGGCAGATCTCTCCCTTCGACGCATCCACTCCACAAGACCTCTGGGGATCTGCTGTGGTGTCTTGCACTAGGACGTTGCCAGGGAACCCTTTGGGTTTTGTGGGTTGTGGGGAGAGGCCTTTGTGGATCAGATTCGCTTGTCTGCCACATCTTATGGGTGTTTGATTAGCCGAGGATCTGGAGAGATTGGAGACCTGCTGGGCCCTGTGTGTGTCCTCTGGTGTCTTTCTATTCTGGCTAGCATTGTTTTTTTCCATAATTTGTGCTGCATTGGCTTTTCTGTGGGATCAGAACACATGGCCGAGTCTTTGGTCACCATGGACATTAGTGAGCCTTGGCTGCCCATGATCCTGTCACCAGTTTACTGGTATATAATTTATCATCACTGTTTCTCAGTTTACATGGCAGAGGTGTTAATGATGTTATGGCTGATCGGTGTAGTTTTACAACACATAATATCATTGAATGTAATTAAAAAAATAACAATCTGCAAGCTATTTGGGGTGTTTTATTTTATTTTATTACTCGTAACAATAAGTCAGATATCATTTTCTTTCCTGGCTAGTTGGCTAACACTAGTTAGGACTGGGAGGAGAATAGTTATGGTTACGGTTTGCGTAGACTTGCAAAAACTGAAGAAGTAAACTTTTAAAAATAAATTTGCCTTGACTGACTAAATTGGTGTAATTAACAATTTTTTCTAATTATTTATAATAGTTAAATAGTAAATGTGTTAAGTATTTGGTTAGGGAATTCACTACAGTAATTCTAACCAGTGTATATAATGTGGTTTTCCCTTTTTTCTACTCTTGTAATATGTCCAAAAGTGGTGGTTGTGACTTTTTTTGGTAGCATCAGTATCTCAATATTGATTATTTCCTTATCACCACCATTAATCAGATTCCAACAATGCAACCTTGGCACTGATTCATATCTGATAAGTGACTTTCACTTCCTCCTAAGATCCTCTTAGTCACTCACGTTACACAACACTTCCTTCCCTGATGTTAATGCAGCTGTAAAGCCAAGCATCCTCTTCATATAAACACGCTGCATAAACGTGATGCTGTATACACACAAACCATAGTAAACTCTGCCTTAATTTATTACAGGTAGGGTGCAAGGCAGCGATGGTGTTCTTCCAGTATGGCGTCATGGCCAGCTTCTTTTGGCTGCTGGTGGAGGGCCTCTACTTACACGCACTTCTCGCCGTCTCCTTCTTCTCCCACAGGAAGTACTTCTGGTGGTACATCCTGATTGGCTGGGGTGAGTGAGAGAGCTTATCTGATTTACGGTTGTTGTGATGTTCGTAATCAACAGCAAGGATACGATGAAGCTGGGATAGCTAGAGCAACAGCTGTGTGTTTAAAGTTTCTAGCATGCTGGAGACTCCTTCCATAAATATAATTTACGAGAGGGGTTCAAGTCAAAGCTAGACTTTAGATCATGCAGAATAACAGAACATAGGTATACGAGTAAAATCTCCCATTATTTCTCTATATAATACCATGCTACACTAATGTACTTATCCCAGCGTTTTTACTAAGGCTTGGATACCATCAAGATGGAAAGTTTTCTCAGTATGCCGGAGCCATGATTGGACTGCCTGCTCCACAACTGGCCTCCCCGGAACTCCTTTAATGGCCCAAAGATGTGGAAATGACTTGGAGTGAGGTTGCAACTGAGTTCCTGTAATGTGCAAGTGGTGCTAGTGAAATAATGAATTCTTCCGCAACAAGTTTTAAAGTATCGAACAAGAATGTTCACAGGAAAGATTGCCATGGCCTCCGAGCCACCATGGCCGGGATTGTCATCCACGGATGTACGGATGAAGAGTCCTATCACTGTAATATCCTTGTCTTCTGTCCTCTGTCTGTAAATGTCTAAATGTCTGTAAATCCGTTTTTTTGACTTCATTCACTAAGCATTTTATCACAAGTCCCAGACTCGAATGCTTCTCAGAGTTTTCAGTGTTGAATTGTGAATCGGAGAAACAGCATTTTTGCCTTGGAAGAGCCAGTATCGAGTGTGTTTAACACAGAGGCTAACGTATCGAGTGTGTTTAACATCAGAGGCTAACGTACTTAGTGAGAACCTTTTTTCAGGCTACTGATTGGCCAATATTTATTGCTGCCTGATAGTTTAGCCTGCTTTAACAGCATGTTTATGCATTTTCATGTGGGTGAACAATTAAAAAAAAAAATTAAATACCAAAGTACAATGTCGACTAGGTCATGGTCTCCGTGCATCTGATCTGACTTTCAAACCGCATAAACAGTGTATTGTTAGCAAACAAAACCAAAAAAACAGCCTAATGCAACATTGCTGCTTGTGCAATGTAGAAAAGTGGAAAAAAAGGTTAGCTTGACATTTGTAATCTCTGTGAGTGCTCCAGTGGATTGAGCAGCGCTCCGATTTCAAAGCAGGGAGAACTCGGGGTCTCCTGTGAGAAAGTCAGTGTACACTGATTCATACCATTGGATTGTAGTGTCATAACGGTTTCATGATATCACTGGTATGAATCTCACACAAACACACACACACACAGCTTTTAAATACCAGCATGTGGTGGAACTGATAATATCTTCAAGATTAGTATGCAAGTCAAGTTTTCTTCACTCCCTAGCACAAAACACATTCAAATTAAATTAATCAACTGAAATATTTTTGTCCTGTTAAGTGGTACTTAAAAGTTGAACATTCTGACCGAATGACACGCTTTTTCACCCAGCCCTGTGTTTGAGTTTGTGTGTGTTTCTTTCTCACAGGAGTCCCAGCGCTCTTCATCACCATATGGAGCGTTACTAAAGCCTACTTGCATGATGTCGGGTAAGTGCTTCTTTGGTCTTTTACATTTTCTCTCCTCCCCAGAGCTTTTTAAAAACCCCACACAGATTTGTTTAATGTATACAAACATTTATTCTTGACGCCGGTTGCGTGCAAATGCCTTTCGAGCATTACGCAACCACGAAGTCGGCACACTATCGGGGTTTGGTGTACACAAAAGAAATGTCGCGTCAAAACACATTTCAAGTATGACGCTGAGTGGTCTGTAAAGTCGTGTTTACGAGTGAGAGGAAGACGGCATCACCTACAACGCTCTATAGCAAGCTAAATGTCCAAATCACACACACTGGGCGTTTTATGCTGTATATACATAACTGTATATACATAACTAATACATGTATACACACGACTCATTCACTCTGTGTGAACATGAATAGAAATATTGGGTCTTTCTCTGGACCCCCCCAAATTTTTTTAAATTCATTTTTGTCTTCTGATATCACAACAGGGTCAGTCTTTAATTAAATAAATATTTAGATGACTAATTTATTTAAAATGTCTTTTAATTTGTCAAGCTCAAGCTCTCTCATCTTCCTGTTAGTGATGATGACTGACTACACCTGGTAGGTTCCTATTGCAACAGCCTTTGTTTGACAGTGATAATTGGATTGACCAACACACAGTACAATCGGAAAGTCCAAGAAGCTCAATGCAGAAAGAAAGGTCCTGAATAAACATGTCCCCTCCCTTGTCCATACCCTTCCTAGTCAACCAGATGTTTTGTGTTTCTTCCTTGCCGTCATGCTCTTCAAGAGTGTTTTGAGAGTGAAAGCTTCGCTCCATCATTGAACCGGAGGGGAAGAGTGGGGGGTGGATGCAGGGGATGGGGGTAGGGTGGGGTCAGTGGACTGGATACCGGGGTCTGATCTGTGAAAGGCGGGATTGATGTGGCATATGGAGAAGGGCAGTAATAATCTGACGGAACATGGGCTGATCACTACGGTTGCGGTAAACAGGCCGATGAATTTAGTTTTTTTTAGGTCATGAGCAGGATGTCACGACTGGAAACTCTCTGATCGACACGTGCTGCAGAATGATGTCACTCGAAAGTCGTGACTGAAGACCGGATTTTAGCTGGATTTTAGTTACTTTACTGGGGTTCATTTGCATCTTTGATGGAGATACGATGAACCTAAGAAAGAGATCGGGTTCTTTGCTTTTACATACAGTATGTTCTCCAGTGATTGTTGAAGGACCTGCATGTGGGGTTTGTTCTTCCAAAGAGAAAATATCAAAATGTCATCCAGGTTGGTAAAGACAAAAAAGATAGAATCCCTAAACACCGTGTTAACCAGAGCCTGAAAGACAATAAAAGTGTTAGTCAGGGGCTAAAAGGGACTAATAAGTGCTCATAGTTCCCAGTAGGGGGTATTGAATGAAGTCTTCCATTCATCACTCTCCCTTATTCTCACCAGATGATCGCTTTCGTCAGTCCAACTTAGTGAATATTTCATCCCATTGCAGTAATTTGAAGGCTGTTACCATGAGAGGAAGAGGGTATCTGTGCTTTATGGTGATTTTGTTCAGACCCCAATAGTCAGTGCAAGGATGAAGAGATTTATCTTTTTTTCTCCACAAAGAAAAATCATCCTGCCCCGGCCGGGGACGAGGAAGGACGGGTTCTACCGGTAGCTATTGACTTGTTGCTGTATATGCTCATGGAGCCTAATGAAGTCAATATGAAGTCTAATGAAGTGAACTCTGAGCGTACTACAACATATTACTAATAACATACAAGATGTTATTCATTATTTGTTAGATTTCTATTGCAGGTTATTTTACTTTTATTTATTTATTTATTTTTCTATTTAATGGCATATATTACATTCATACATTAAATCATGTTACACAGTATTCATAAATATAGGAAGTGTTTTTATTATGTTAATAATAATGATGTTTGATATGCTGTTTTAACATCTGGATGAATGAAAAGTTCAGGAATAAAAAGCTCGAATTATGTTGCGTACGGCGTTACATAAAATGTTTAGTACAAACTCGGCAGTTTGTTAAAAAACATGTTGCGAAAAAAAGGCATTGTGTGCACAAAGGCAATTGAAAGATGTTAAAATGTTAAATGTCTTGCTGATTAATTAATTATTTATTTGTGCATTAAGCACTTTGTACTTTATATATCAGAGGTGCTGTACTATTACTACTACTACTACTACTACTACTACTACTAATAATAATAAAAAATAATCGCTCAGACACCTACTTGCATGCCTTCTGCCAGTGTGTGTGTGCGCGCGTGTGTGTGTGCGCGCGTGTGTGTGTGAATATATCTGAATATATATAACCTGTCATTACTGTTATGATCACAGCAGTTCTACACTCTTCAGAGCACAGACAGATACTCGGTGTCCATTAACATTTTTTAGACATACTAGTTCCACCTGGACCAGCAAAATACATGCCAGCCATTTTTCTTCTAGTAAAACAGAAATCTATCGAAAAACAGGATTAACTGCTTTAACAGTAAATCTGGTAAACGTAAATCTGGTAAACGTAACGCTCAGCGTGGCTCGGCAGCGAAACTACGGTTTCACCGTATGAATCACGTTGCCTGGAAATGAGTGAAGTGTTTGGCCAAAAAAATACTAATAAATTAGAAACTACACATAATTTCCTCATTCTCTAAAATGCATTAGATCAGCCGAGATGGACAGATGATAAGCGATGGCTGCTTTTAGCATTTTGCAGAAACCATCACATGCTTAATCATCATGTGGTTTCTGAGAGTGTTTTCTATAAAACAGACAAGGCGATGTCTCTGAGCTGCTGAATCACGTCCTTCCTCAGCACATACTGAGTACTCAGGTAAATACCGAGGTACTAAACTGTTCCGTTCCCTGTTTTAACTTCAACGTGTATCTCTAATCAAAACTAAAGAGTTCGGACATCAACAAATGTTTTCCAGTCGAGGTACTTTGGGGGAAAGAAAATTGGCAGCATTTCAATCTTTACCAAATTAAACAAAGCACCCTTTAAATCGATGCAGTCATTCTGTTCGAATCAAAAAGAAGACCAGAATGGAAAATCTACGTACATCAAACAAAAACGGCATTGTCTCGTTTCCTTTTTACAGATGTTGGGATTTTATTGATGACGACCTGTGGTGGATTATAAAAACCCCCATTTTGCTAATAATCCTGGTGAGTTGTTTAGTCTTTTGTTATAGCCTGGAAACACAACCGAGGACGTGTAGTAATCAACAAATGTCCCTATTTGCAGCTGAATTTCATCCTCTTCATTTGCATCATCCGGATTCTTCGTCAGAAAATCAACTGCAGAGACATCGGGAGAAACGAATCGAACCAGTACTCGTAAGTCTGCACTGCATGATGTAAATCGAGGCTTAATAAACGGCATGCTGCTCAACTATGGTGTCATTATACCGATTTGTTTTAGGGAGAATTTAATATAGAAACGGCACACATTGCACCGAAAACATGATACTGGTGCTAAAAAGTGTCTCACCCTGGTGAAAAAGTTAATTTTATAAATATGATCATATAACACCATTTTTCATTTCATTTTAGATGTTATCTCCCGATCCATGCTTAGGGTTTTTTTTTTCGTAAATATGCATACACATTTATATTTTTAACAAAACCAAAAAAGAAGCACATTTGCTAAACTTTGTAACTTTGTTTTAAATTCAAATCTTTCATTGATCGTCTGTCATTTAGATAAAACTTGCCGATTTAGATTTCACTTGAAAAGACATAAACCTGAAAAAGTTTATTATAAAATATTGCAATATGAATTCGACATGGTAACGGATACTTAAAAAAAAAAATTTGGGGGGGGGGGGGGATCCTTAATTTTGCATGGAATGCTTTAATTTAAACAACAATTATTACAGATCATATGCTTCTATAAGCTTACACCAATTTAAGTATCAATACTCATAAAGAATTAAATAATTAGCATTTTTAATGATTAGTGTTTAAATCGAGACAGTATAATGCTGAGAAATGGGCATTTTTGAGGCACAAATAAAATCATCTCTCCAAAACGGCTGAAGTTAGCAACATGATATTTTTAGGGAAGCGAGATTGGTCACTTCCATGTTGCATAAACTTCAGAAGTAGCTTCTTTGACCCACACATTTTCTGTATTATATGTATAATGTTATATATGTATTACAACCTTAGACATAACTTCAGATCACATGGCGTTTGAAATACTTTTTCTTATATTGTCGACCTTGAATTTGACCTTGAGTGAGGAAGTTTGTTTTCTGTTGTAAACATTTCTGTTGTAAAGGTTTATGGAATGCCATTCAAAGCTGATATTAAATACGTAGAGATTAGAATTCTCCCTGTAAAGAACACTCTTATTGTCCCTAAATTAAAGATGCATCTTAATCAGACACATTGCTTCTTTTTATGACTAAATTATTTATTATTTTTTTAAACAAACTATCTGAGGGACCTTCAAATCAAAGCCGGACTTTGGATTGTGCAGAGTAACAGAACAAAAGAATAAAAGTTATAAGAGTAAAAACCCCACACTGCCTGTCTGATTTACATCTGAAACACTGGCCTCCTAAAAGGAACTCCTTTAATGGCCCAAACGAGGTCAGGACTGTACGGTGGATGTGGCAATAACTCCCAGCCGAGTTCCTGTAATGTGCAAGTGGTGATGGTGAATGGTTGTGTGTACAGTTCACACAGACAGATGTGTCTTTTCCGCAACTAGTTATAGGATCAGGCGTTCCAGGCGAGTCTCATGATAAGAAATTTTATCACAAGTCCTGGTTTGACTTGAACGCCCCTTGTCTATATGTAAAAACATAAACAAGAGTTAAAATAAGATGCTCATGAAGTTCAAATTCAAACACAGTACAAATTCATACGCAGTGAAATGCTTAAACGACCGCTTGCGACCTTAAAGAAAGATTATTAATAGGAAATAAATATGGAATAAAAAAGAAATAAAATATAGTAAATAACTTTAGCTAAGGAAAATATATATCTATAGAAGATAAAACTAAATATAAAATATAAGAAAGTATAAGAAAAACCTAGGTGTACAAATACAGAAAAGATCTGTACAAATCAAAAAAATATATAGAAACTTTAGTGTGGAGATGAAGTGGGATTTAAATAGAAATGTCTGGGGAGTGTGCAAATATGCATGGAAGTGTTTATGTGCAACAAGCAAAAATTAAATAGAAATATGTGTCAATGTCCATAAGTGTCCATGATGTCCATGAATGTCCAGAATAAGTGCAAAAAAACAAACAAATGTCCATAAGTTTGTACAAGAAAATGTTTAGTCCCGTGTGGTGTGAGGGTCACAAACGAGCGCTTGGCCAGCTTATCCTTCAAAGCAGTACAGGAATTTTGGTACCATTTTATTAAATTGTGAATTAAAACTATTGTAAGTATGATTATAAGTATTAAAAGTATTATAAAATACATCCTACAAACACACACACACTTCTAATAACATGACCATGACTTAGTGTCTTATGACGTAATTGACATAATTAACTGTAGATTAAAAGCATGAAATAATAAAATGTTAAATATTATGATTTTGCTGGATCAAGTGATATTTTATAAGCTCCTGAATAATTTGTGTTCTAAATTGAACCTGATTTATAGTGATTAATATAACATGACATTTACATTCAATTCAGCAGTGCAATAAATAACACTGCCTTCTTCTTCAGTCTGCGTTGTCTATCCATGATTGTTTCCTTGTTTCGATTTTAAGTGCTTGCCTCTAAAGGTAATGGTTTGGATGCTAATGACATGACGCTGTCATGACTTTAATCTGGCAACCGTTGATGCATGACCTACACATGTGGATGATTTTAATAACAGGAAATTGCTTAAACACTCACAGGAACCAACTGTGAATACAAGGAAATTTCCATGTAAATATTGATGATTTTATTATTTTTTGTAACTAAAGTTGCTGTCTTCTTTATGATAATGTGATTATCTGATTTGCAGGAGGTTGGCGAAATCCACTTTGCTTTTGATCCCCCTGTTTGGAATAAACTACATCATCTTTGCCTTCATGCCTCATCACGTGCGCTCGTACATGCGCCTGGTGGTCGACCTTATCTTGGGCTCTTTTCAGGTATGCGACACGACGTCTTCATTTCACTCTCACCATTGTTTATCTGGTTCGGATTCCTGAAATGCCAGGAAAATCCATGAAGTGTCAGCAGCACTGATGAATACGTCCTGGGATCTGCAGGCCCCCAGGCTTTATTTCTCAGATTTGTTAGTTTTTCAGCCAGAAATGGCTCTCTGGAGGAAAGAAGCACCGTCCCGAACTCATTTCTCGTTCTCCGGAGTCTAATAAAGTATGTCGAGAGTGAAATACGAGCATGTCTTTAATACTAAATGTAGACCTTTGAATTTTTAATTTGTTAGAGTGCATGGAATAAGTAAAATTCCCAAAGCGCCCGGAAAGGTTATGGAACATCTCCGGTCCAACTGTTTGTTTTGATAATCCTTTTTCTAAAAGGGCATCGAGACTTTCATATGATCCTTCAATGTGGACTCAGTCAGTCCGTCTTATCAGCTGCTACTGTTTGAAGAATTGCACAGTGCATCCTAAATACTGGATAATTTTATTAGAGCAAAATTCAGTACACCCTTTTTCTCTTTGAAAACATCATGATGCTTTGTTTGTGCTGGAGTCTAGCCAAGGAGCAAAATAATTCCTTGAACATGTTAATCAATGTTTTTTTAATCAGTTTTTTTTTTTATCATAGTTTTTTTTTTTTTTTTTTTTTTATGAACTGGTATCTGATAAACCTTTTTTTTTTTTTTTTATTCAAAATTTTTTTTATTCAACATACAACAACTTAGTAAGATGATATTTTTTTGGTCTAATCATGATATAGCTTCTTAAAAGGTATAAGTGGTTGGGTTTATTTTCTTTCACTACTTGGACAAGGGACGTTCAAGTCAAACAGGGATTTGTGATGAAATTCCTGGTGTAAAAGCGAGTAAAATTTACAGGAGACTTCAAGCACGATACAGTGATGAGACTCTCAGCCTCAGTAAAATATTTAGACGATCTTGGCCGAGGTGGCTCAGAGCCAACGAGAGTCATTCATGTGAAGTTTCAGAGAGCAGAATGCCTGATTGTTACCCAGAAGAAAGAGATGCATCTGTCTATGGGAACTGTACACACAATCATTCACCAACACCACTTGCATATTACAGGATCTCGGCTGGGAGGTACTGCCACATCCCCTGTCTTGCTGTCATTGCTTGTCTGATGCCAATAAAAAAGATTTATTTGACAATTTTAGGACTCTTCTCACTATAGTTATTTACTGTTTTTCCTCCCCTCAGGGCTTCTGCGTTGCCATCCTGTACTGTTTCCTAAACGGAGAGGTGATTCTAAAAAATTTTCCTCATTTTTAATCAAATATTTTATTAAGAATTGGGGTTATTAAAAAGTAAAATGAATTATGTATATATTAATACTGATTAATTTTTATCTCAGGGTAAGATTGTGCCTGACAGTGTACGGCCATGCACCAGCTCCTGCTAGTTATTATCTTATTCTCTGTGTTTACTCAGTATACACTACAAATACATCATCATGTTGTGTATACAGTTATATACAGTACAGGCTTTAAATGATAGTTAATTATTGTAATAGGTATTTTTTTCTAGGGTGCTTTTGAGAACAAGGGTTTGATAGTACAAGGGTCAGGGTCTATCAAATAAACCAAACATCTGTCTACTGATTTCAAGCACAATGCATTAATTGGCAACACTAAACCAAGAACGGCAGCCAAAACACAGTATTAGTGCTGATTTTTATTTATTTATTTTTTTTATGTTATACATATAATATAGAAAATGTGTGTGCCATAGAAGCTACTTCTGAAGTTTATGTAACACGTTAAGTGACCAATCGTGCTTTCTTAAAAATTTTAAGTTCAGAGATGATTTTAATATGTGACCATTTTTTCAGCGTTATACTGTCTCGCTTCAAACAATAATCACTTAAAATGAAAATTATTCATATTCCTTGTTGAGAAACGTACATACATTTAGTATTGATACTAAAATTGGTGGAAGCTTCTAGAAGCATATGACCTGTAAAAATTGGTAAAAGCTTAAAAGCAAAAAATCTGTAGTGTTCATAACCATGGCAAATTCATGTTGCAATATCTTAACAATTTTGCATTTTAGACTTTTTACATGTTACATCTAAATTGGCCAAGTTTCATCTGAATGACAATTAAGATCCTTGGAAGATTTGAATTTTTAAAAAGTTATGGACATAAAAAGGCATGAAATTCTATTTAGCAAATGTGTTTCTTTTTATCTGATAAAAAAATATAAATGTGTTTGCATATTTACACAAAACGAAGCGTAGATCTGGAGATAAGAAGCATTAAATATTATGAAAATGGTGAGATATGATCCTATCTAAAAAAAAACACTTTTTATCACCAATAACATGTTTTGGCTGAGGTTTTTGTCAGAGACAAGCGTCCATGTTGAAATGAACTTTTCATAGACGTGATCTCTATTCACATGGGAAAACCACTAGTCTCTGCTGTCATAATGTAAAACAAATAGTCACACTTGGTGGTTATCTTGTTGCTAAGTTTCCCAGTAAGAATAGTGTTAACCTCTTAAAATTTGCATTTGAATTTGCGTAAACTTGCATTTCTCTAATCGTGCCTCAGGTGCAGTCTGAAATCAAGCGGAAGTGGCGCCGGTGGCACATGCAGAGATTTCTGGGCACCGAAACCAAGTACCACCAGCCTTCTCTGGCCAGCAACGGGAGCACCTCCAACACCCAGATCACCATGCTGACCAAGTGCAGCCCCACCACGCAACGCATCTCCGGCTGCATGGACGACTTCTCCAGCATTTGAGCTGACTGAATAACCTACTATCCAAAACAATCCAGGACTCTCCCACGCTCCTGGGTCGAGCTCAAGCCCTGAACTTGTTTCCATCATCACGATGTGAACAGCATGGCGGCGGAATGCTGCGGAATTTAGATGGTCGGTGTTAAACAGGCATGCAGTGTAAGTGTATCCATGATACCAAGGCTGATGTTCTTAGTCATTCTAGTAGCCCGAAAAAGGGGGACCGGGGGAATAAGGACAGGTTTTTCCTGTTTTTACGGTTTCTAGACATTTAAGAAATGCAAATATTTTTAAACAGCATCTGTGAGCGAAGAACAGAAGCAGAAGATTGCAGTCTGCATTCAGTAATGAAGTGGAATAATGTCCTGTCTAAATCCTGGATCTCTCACACACACACACACACACACACACATTCTCCTCCCAGTTCAGGTTCAGATCATCAGTGTGAGGTCTGACATTTAGTGCCGTCATCATCCTTCATTTGGGCCTCATTATCCCGCTCTATTTGGATGTAAATTGTCACTTATTAAACCCCTAATTATCCTTAAGGTGACCTCAGAGGTGTGTATTGGGTCTATTTTATGTCTGGATGTGACCGTTAAGAACAATCTTATCGTCTTGTCTATTTTTTCCTTTTTGTTTGCTATGCTACCGTTTTAATTGCAAACTGACAGTTATAAAGAATGTTTAACTTTTTCATTCCAGTGTATTTATCATCTTTGTGTGTATATATGTCTGTGAGTATGTGTGTTTAAATTTCCGAGGTTTCATGCCAGTGATATTATTTTATTGATCTTTCTGTAAATGTTGGCATTGTGAATTGTAGTGTTTGTATTGTTTGTATTGCATATGAAGTGTATTAATGTGCTATATTAGTTCTGACAGTTCCAAATACTCATATATATATATTTGTAAATGTAGTTGATAATTTTAGGACCAGAGTGTCTGCGACTGATCACATTATCGGTACAATTTTCATGAGCGTGTTAATTAGGGCTGGGAATCACCAGGGACCACCCGATACGATATTATCACAATATCTACGTGTTGATTCTATTTTTATTGTGATTCTGTACATATCATGATTTTATAATTATCTCGATTCAGTGTTAATCACCCCATAAACCACAAACATACACACACATTTTTTTTCGTTTTTTTTTTTTCGTTTGTTTTTTTTTACAAACAAACATAGCAGATATTCGCTCCTGCCACACTGGACTTGTGCTCCCTGCTAATGTGTGAATAGTTTAGAGTACACCACCTGTAGGATTACAGAGGAACTCCAACGTTTTACAACCTCAAATGCAAACATAACATAAATTTAAAATGTATTAAAAAATATATTTTTTGGAGTCAGCGTGGTCATACATGAATTACCACCCTGAGGAATCACTATACACTCGCTCATTCATTGTCTATACCGCTTTATGCTGAATTCAGGGTCACGGGGACCTGGAGCCTATCCCAGGAGACTTGGGGCACGAGGCAGGGTACACTCTGGACAGGGTGCCAATCCATCGCAGGGCAGAATCGCCATACATAACTTTTTACTTTTTTTTTTTTTTTTTTTTACATCTTTTCACCCTCATGTATAAGAGAACATTTATGTTATATAAGTCCATGATGTTATGCTCAGATTGCTCAGTTAAAATTACTGTGAAGATATTTAATTTATAATACAAGATATTTCATGACTTGCATCTTATGGTGTTCTGTTCTCCTAGACAACGAATAAAAGGAGAGCGAATAAGACGTCCGTAGTGAGTGTATGAGAGAGATACCATCTTTGTTTACCCATCCTCTAGAATCCATTCCATCTGTTATTTATCCGCTAAATCCCTTGTTAAATTATTCCCAAATCCCCCTTACTTTCAGTGACGTTCATCTGGGTCCGGCGCTTTCCGGCGTGCGGCACTCGACCCCACCAGACGTGAGGGCCAGACTGAGCACTCGGAACTCGATTTCTAATTTGATAAGAAATCATGAACATCCCTTTGTTTTAATAAACTGGATGATCGGGCGGTACGGTCTTGGAGAGTTTCCTGTGGTGGAACGTGTACAGCTACATAACCCTGGCGACACTTGAGACTCCTTCCATAAACAGTTTCTTTGTTATTATACAAAGGTCTTTAATATATTTTTATGATGACGCTTAGAATGTCAAGCATGAAAATCCCTGTGGATGAGCTGTTTCTGTAGACGTGCCGATGTACACATGTGGACGAATTTATTGGTATCGTTCCATTAAAGCAAGAAAAACCCACAAGGGTTACTGAACTACCTTAAAACTGAAACAAAAGTAATAATAAAAAATAATTTAATGACAATCATACCGACATCATTTTTTTTAATAAGGTAAAAAATAAATAAATAATAAAATCTAATGAAACTGGCCTGGACAAATTCATTGGTACCCCTTGAAAAGGTTGAAAATAATTTCACCATGGCATGTTGAACTAAAGTGTGTGCTGCAATTAGCACCATATGTGACTTGCAATCACTCATTGAGCATATTTAAATGGTTTAGAGAAGTCCCTCTGCTGAAAATGGACCAGAGAGAGGAAGTGAAGGAGAGAGGTGTCTGATGAGATGAGAAAGAAAATTATGGACAAGCATGTTAAAGGTAAAGGCTTTAAGGCAATTTCAAAGCATCTTAATATTAATGTGAGCCATCCATCTAGGAGTCTCTGTTGTCCACCTAGAGACCGTGGAAACCAATGCTGACCATAGTATTTATTCCCATTTTTACGACTGTGTTGAGACAGTCATAAAAATGGTCGTAATAGGTATCTATCTATCTATCAACATTGCTTTTGCAACATCATTACAGACAAGTTATCTATATTTAATAATTGTTGAGTAATTATTACTATCGTGTCCAAAACTTTATTGACAGAAGAGTGGAGGTTATTACAACATCAAAGGAGGACTGAATCTGGTGTTCAAAAGGTCAAAAGGCACATATGTAGAATTGTATACCTAAAGGGCATCTCCAACCTGCATCCATCACCATTATCTTATAAATAATAGATATTATTGTCAGCGGCCTAGTGGTTAGCACAGTTGTCTTACACCATCCTGGTTCGATTCTCATCTCGGATTTGTGTGCATGGAGTTTGCACCCATGCTTGGCGGGTTTCCTCCAGGTACTCCGGTTTTAACATACAGTCCAAAGATATGCAGATTAAGCTAACTGCATGGTGTTCCCAATCTACCCGTAGTGGACGAGTGTGTGTGTGTGTGCCCTGTGTGGATTCGCACCCTGTCCAGGGTGTACCCCACCTCGTGCCCCAAGTCTCCTGGATGGTTCTCCAGGCCCCCTACGACCCTGTGCACAGGTTAAAGCGGTAGACGATGAGTGAGCTGATTGTCAGCCCTCGAGTGCCCCCTGCTGGTAGTTGCTTGCCTTGTCTATTGTCATGGAGCATCCATGTACGTAGGTTAGACATATGAATGCCTAAATTGTGTACAGTTAATAGTCCTGAATTATGTAAGTCTAACCTTTACACCCCTACTGTCTGGAGCTGCTACATGTTCATGAAATGTTCTTGATTAACTTAAAAACAAACCCCCATACTGGAAGGTTTACTGTGATGCAGAGGACTGTTATAACAATGTCAGAGTTATGGGGAAAATCATCTCCCTAGGCTCCTGAATCAGAGTTGATTCTACATTCTGTTAGAACCCAACCTGCATCCATCACTATTAGCTTATAAATAATGTATAAGGTTGTCTCGGGCGCCCCCTTCTGGTC
>JAQMYK010000018.1:3471730-3482355 GCA_030014345.1 Clarias buthupogon | reverse complement strand
AAGGCTGAATGGCTAGTGACTCCGGAAATCCACTAGCCACATTGGCCAGTGAGCAAAAAAGTTTATGTCATGCCCTGGTGTGAATGTCTGATATTTACATACAGATGTGGTGCAGATAATCAAACAGATAACTAGCTAGAAAGATAGACAAAAAGACAGACAGACAGATACTGGGAGTCATTCTATATCACTTTTAAATGCATTGCTGGAAAAAAAGGGGGGGAAGAAAAGAATGGATGGATGGTGATAAACTGTCAACTTTATAGAAGTAACGTGGTCCGGGGAAAATAATTCTGAATAAAGATAGCTTAAATCTGAAGTTGCACAGTAAAAAAATGACCTGATCTATTTTAACAGTAACTCACAGAATTGGGACTAAACAGCTGTGTGTTCATGTAAAAACCACTTGTTAATGAGACACCATCAGAAAAAGGCTTCAGTTTGCTAGGGAGCATAAATATCGACCCCAATACTGGTAGGTTTACTGTTAATACTGGATGATGCAAAGGACTGTAAAAACAATATCAGACACATGGGTAAATAATCTTCCTAACCTACTGAATCAGATGCGATTCTAGGGCCCTCTAAGGGGGTCTCTACAACCTGCATCCATATACATGAACTTATAATTTTTACATGAGATTGTCAGCATTCGGGCGCCCCCTACTGGAAGTTGCCTGCCTTGATTATTGACAAGCAGCGTCTCTGAATGATCAATTATCCTGAATAATTTTGAGTCTAATCTTTACACCCCTACTGAGTGGGTTATTGTATAATACTTGAAGAAACAAGTGCCAGAAAGCAGGAAATTCAAACACGGGTAAAGGCACCGCTGGGATTCGAACCCAGACATTTATTTATTTTATTTGAATAACATTTATATCCTATTGCGACCTTAATGTCCTCATATGAGGACACGACATTTTCTTCCAACTTCATTAGTGGTGCTTGCGAAGCGAAGCGCTACTGTTATTATCTCACAGGCTTATTTTTATTTATTTTTTAATTTTTTGATTAAATCTATACGTATCAGCTATAAATAAAGAGAAACAGTCAATAGAAATTGCAATCTACACAACAATACAGTCCGGGAGGATATAGAAATACCCACCTTTTCTGGATTGTAAACTAAAAGACAAATACTTATGATACATATAATAATAATAATAATAATAATAATAATAATAATAATAATAATGTAAAATAATAATTTATTGACCTTATTTTGTTAAATGTAATAAAATCGATGCAATTAAATGCATTATCAAGAACAGTGATCTAAGATAATGTTCCCAAAATGTTTGAAAACAAAAAAGTCCCATGCACAATACAACAATATATATTATTTTATAAGCATAATATCTATACTGGTGAAATTACTAGCACTGTGATGTGGTTTCTTTATTTGAAAAAAAAACTGCAATAAATTAATGCATATAACGTATCCAGTAACTATTATATAAACTATCACTAATTATTTAATTAATTTAATTCATCCGACTCTGAAACCTCGCGCGCTTTTTTATTTTTTCCGTTGGGTCTGCGGCGCTCGAGCGCCCCCGCTCGCCCTGTGCTGTGCTGTGCTGTGCGCGTGATGACCGCGCGCTCGGTTCACTCGGTTGAGTTGAACCCGTTCACCTCTGGCACGAACTCGCTGAACTCGGCTGTCGCGCGCGCGTGAACGGCGCTGGCTGGAGCTGGCGGGGGTGCGCGAGAGTGCGCGAGAGTCTGCGCGCGCGCGCGCGCCACACACACACACACACACACACACAGTCTCACACACACACAGAGCTTTCTGTAACAGTGTGAGAGGTTCCAACCCAAACCTCACCAGAATTATAGCGCGTGCGTGCAGTTTTGACGTAATTATAGCGGCTAGAATAAATCGGAGAGGGGTAAAAATGTGCGCGCGCGCAGGGGGTAAACAGCACCGCTGTCGCTTTAACTGCACCGGACAGGAGAGCGCCATATGATTTCCGAGCTCCAATCAGCACTGTCCTCACTCTGCACGCAAAGATGGCGAGGAAAAGGGCAGCGGTGTGAACGGGAAGGACGCCGCGCGCGCGCGGGGATGCGAACCAGAGCTCGCCTGTTTCATGGAGAGCGACAGCGCGCGCATCCCGAGCAGGAGAACCGGAGCTGGATCGCACCGAAGAGCAGCAGCGGATTACAATGGTCTGATCTCGTGCTCCGGGGCGCTCTCCCTGCTCCAGGCCGTTACAAACGCTTTCCACATTACACACTGAGTGTTTGTGTCTCTAGGCCTGAGCAGCTCACAACACACACACACACACACACACACACGTCTCTCACTCAGTCATCTCCAAAGCTTTGCAAACTGCATGATTTATTTTTGCCTCACTTTGCTTCTGAGTTCTGCCTAACGTGCGCGCGCATGTGTGTGTGTAAACAGTACTCCGTATTGTTTTCTCCCACATGTTAGTGATTTCCCTGCACCTAACACCAAACACACCTGATTCTATCTAACTTACTGTATAGTCCAAAGTACTGTGTTTGTGTGTGCAAATGTGCAGGACAGTTTTTGAAAATCTCTCTATAAACAAGCATCGTTGTATTCTTTACACTGTTTAAAGAACTGTAAAGTTAAGTTAGAACTTTAAAGATTCTTTACGAATGCTGTGTTTCATAATATTGTCCTTCAGTAATCATTTCTTAAAATCAAGCCTATGTTCGCATTATGTCCGTTCTATAAACACAGTCAGGATATTTCTTTTATTTGCATGGTTAAATGAACAATCGACTAGTCGCTTGACAGATAACATTGAATCAGCTTGTCTAATGTTGCTTCCAGTGTTAATGCAATGGGAATTTTATCACAAAAATAAAATCATGTCACAAAGTGCTACCAGTATGTCAGGAAATTTTACTTCTGACAAAACTGTATTATATTTTTGCAGTGCAACAACCATTCAAAACTATAGGTAAAATATGTAAAAAAAAAAAAAAAAAAAAAGTAGCACAGAGTTGTTGTAACTATACATTTCTGTTACGGGAAGGAATTTTTAAGAGGGTAGTAAAAAAAAAAAAAAAAAAGATGGGTCACCGGAATTTGGCTCTGCATATAGGTTAGTAAAGCCGTTGTTCATACAACATGTTGGAAAAGGAAATCATCTGGTAAAGTTGTAGAAGCAAATAATTTTGTCATAATTTTTCCACTTAAACAATTTAGTAAGCATACCTAATACTTAAGCGCGTTTGTAATTCAAAATATATTATATTATATATATTCATTTTATATATTTCAGATCTAACTCTCATGTGTTAGGGATTTCAGAATCAACGCGTCAAATCATGTAAATATTCATGAGAGAAATATTTAATCAGAAGATACGAGATGCAATAATAATAGTAAAAAAAAACATACATGTATATTAATTATGAGAATTTACCAGAGAACAGGCGATACGATATCATGATACCTAGGTGCTGTTTCGATTTGTATTGCAATTCTGCAAATATCACAAATTTACAAAATTCCCGATTCGCTATGACTTTTTTTGCAGTTGTTGTTACAACTTTGTTACATTCTAAGCCAACCAGGTATTTGATGCCATGCTGTATAAATGGTTTAGAGCACCACCTGTAGGATTATAGAGGAATAGCAACATTTTACCACCTCAAATGCGAACATTTTATAATAGCTAGGAGATTAAGATTCAATTATTTGTCTCATGTACTTTACCAGTGAAATTATTTTTTTATGCTTATCCAAGGAAGCTGAGTCAGCCTGGGGCTTGAACCACCGACCTTCTCATCAGTAATGCAGAGCCTTAACCGTTTGAGCCACTACTGCACCACAGTGTTGAATGTGTAATGCAGGCCATTATACTAAATGAAGAATAGAACAAATCTGCACTTTATGCCTTTATAAAACAATTACACAAATGTAAACAGACAATTACTGGATGGAAAGGGGAAAAAAACCTTATATCATTCCTATTTTTTTTTTATTGAGTGCAAATAGTTTGCACAGTAACACAAACAGCCTACTCCTATATCTTAGTTATATAAAAGTGCATTTCATCAGTAATTTTAGCAACTTTCTCCCTAAAAGGCAGCCTACTAAAAGAGAACGGAAGTCTTGTCATAGTGATTTTCACCGTAATTGCAAAGAGAAGTGACGTCTAAAATTACCAGTTACTCCTTTAGTGTAGCCTCATTGTTGGAAAGCAGAGTTGATGAAATGTCAAAGCTCACGCACCACTCTTATTAAGGGTAATTTGCGAAGGCATTAATGGATCGAAACAAAAATGCAAGAAATAATTTTTCCTTCTTATTGTGCTCGGTAAGTGCAGTCAAAGGCTTTTTTTTAAAGTCAGAGCAGTGCTTGTAATGTTTAACAAAGTTCACTGCTGAGAAACACTGCTGTCGAATATCAGTTAGAAAAGCTCGCACAAGCAATGCAGCTGAGTTCTGGAATCAAGAGGGCCAAAGATGTTTTATTGGCTCGGCATTTTATTGGCGCTAGCACGTTGGAGTCTTGATTTTTCTGTGTGTATCTTTTTGGGCGTTTGTTCAATACTACATTCCCAGCGGAAGAGTAAATAGTTCACAGAGCACAAATTCCTGTTAAATTACAGGAGCTTTCGTGACAGAACGAGATTTAGATTAGGAGTACGAGCTTGATGTCATCTGGATTTGTGAATAAAAGGTTGTTTGTTTGGCGGAACCGGGGGTTTTAGACTGGCATTATTCGATCGCTGATTGCATGCTTGATATCTGTTCTTCACTGATTGAGTTTTATATCCGAGCAGGCAGAGGAAACCTTTTTCCAAAATTCACTTGTGAATATTTATATACAAGGGTGAGTTAAAAATGGTCTGCACTCTGGCTGTGGAATTGATTTAAATTAAATTTGATAAAAGACAAATCCAGCATTTTTCGACATAATCTCCTCGCTTTTCAATACACTTTGTCCGTCTGTCAACACGCTTTCATATTCCTTCATTAAAAAAATGTTTTAGGCTGAGCTGCGAGCTGCAATGCTGTCTTCATTTCTTCATCAGAAGTGAGTCTTCGTCCTCATAGGGCTGCTTCCAGGGGACACTCAGGCTCGTAGTGATGAATCCGTGTCTCGTCACCAGTAATGATTCTCTTTAAGAGATTTTTACCTTCCTTACAGTATCGCTCCAAATCTTGTTTGCAGATATCCAAACGCTTCTTTTTACCCCGCTCTGTGAGTTGTTTCAGCACTAGGGACCCTCTCACACCACAAAAAAACAACAACAACACAAATCACTGAATGCTGCTCTTATTTCGTGCAAACACAAGTGAGTCGTCCATTTTCACTCGCACTGCAGTTACGAATGAACTGATGTAACACGTTCAAACCTGCACAGCAGTGACGCGGAGACGGTGAACGCCTTGAACGTAAAGCGCAGATACAGTAAGACGGCGGCCAACAGACGTTTTATTATTACCTGAGTGCGGATAATTTTTGACTCAGCCTCATACATATACAGTACATGCTTCCATTAATCATCATTATGATTCTGAAGTGTTGAGAGGAGTAATATTGTATGGCTCGTCCACTTTGGGAGGGAATCAAAGTCGGGTTTTTGGCGCAAGAAGCAATGTGTGTTGAGAAATATTCTTTAAAACAAGGGGAAATAAAAATTAAACAATCTATATAAAAATTTGAAACTTTACCATTGTACGTCTATGCTGAATTTATACACATGTTAAGCTAAAAGACTGTACAGGGACTTAGATATGGATGGTAAAGAAAAACTAGTGGAAACAAAAATGTCTTAGTTAGTCTGTTTATTCACGTTGTCCCTTTTCCCTTGTAGCTGATAGTGGAGAAGACCGCTGAGCACCCATCAGGGGAGTACTCCGTGGTGGAGGACATGGCCCTGCACTGCACTTTCCTGATGGAGCGTCTGAACGAGCAGCGGTTGCTGCAGCCGGACCTGTGCGATGTGGACATCGTGCTCCTTCGTCACCAGGCCACGTTCCAGGCTCACAAGGGCGTGTTGGCTGCCTATAGTCCCTTCTTCCACTCGCTGTTCGCCTCCAGTAAAGAGCTGCAGCGCGTGGAGCTGTCTCTGGAGGCGCTGCGACCGCAGGGATTTGTGCAGATCCTTGACTTCATCTACACTTCCAGGCTGCTTGTGAACAGCGGAAATGCGCATGATGTGCTGCGTGCTGCCACCGTGCTCCAAATGGCTAACGTGGTGTCGTCGTGCCGTGAATTGATCTCGCGTGGCTCTCTGCAGGACGAACAGCCAGAGCGGGACATCCAGACCTGGAGCCACAGCAATGGAAATGGAGGAGGCGGTGACTCCAAGTTCTCGATGGAGATCAAGCAGGAACAGGACGCATCCAGTGCCAAGATCTTTGGAACCAAGAGCGAAAGGAGCCCTTACGTAGCACACATTGGAGAAAGACAGCATTTAGGGACAGGCAAGGAGGAGTGCGATATGGAGGTAACGAGAGATTCAGAAGACTCCTTCGACAGGAAGCAGATCATTGTCGAGCTCAATCTCAACAACCAGACCTTAAACATGTCCAAAGGAATGGCTCCTGCTGGCTTCGAGGCGAAGAAGGACAGTGGTGACTCAGAGGAAGACAGAGAACACAGCGGAGGTGAGGGCGAGGTACCTGGAGGGACGAGCGAGGACGAGGCAGGAGAAGCTGCGAATATGGATTTCCCCAAATTCCTACCACAAAGATCTCGCAGGAAAACCAGATCCTCGTTGAACGCCATGGCCACGGTTACGATGAGAACGAGTATGAGGGTACGGCGCGGTGGGCGTGTTGGTGGGCGCGGCGAGGAAGAGGAGCAGGAAGAAGAAGAAGAAGAGGAACGGCTTGGACAGGGTGTGAGACTGGAGGAGAGGCGGAGATTCCCATGCGTCAGGTGTCCGCAGGTCTTTACCAACAGCTGGGACATGGAGATGCACGCCAACGTCGAACACAACTACATGCAGGGGTGCGACAAGTGTGGCACCCGTTTCCTGCTCAATAGTGAGCTGATCCTGCATCAGCAGACTGACTGTGAGAAGAATTTACAGGTACACACACACACACACACACACACGCTGCTACTCAAGTAACAATGACATCAAGGTACATGTAGGTTCTGACTTCCTGAGGTGATGATAAACCCATCAGTGTTGTTTTACTTAAGACTTGGATAAAAAAAAAAATCATGCTGGTGTTTAATTAGTTTGTTTTAATTCTGTTGTAGTGTCTTACTTGCGGCAAAAACTTCAAGAAGCTTTGGTCCCTGCACGAGCACAACAAAATCGTCCACGGTTATGCTGAGAAAAAGTTCACTTGTGAAATATGCGGGAAGAAATTCTTTACCATGGCCCACGTTCGCAAGCACATGGTTGGTGAGTTAGTAGCCGTTTGACGTTGTTATGGACGTTTGTCCCGAAGCCGACGTGTTTTAAAGCTTCCTGAACAGTCGCTTTCGTTGTGTTTTTAGCTCACACCAAGGAAATGCCGTTCACCTGCGAGACATGCGGCAAGTCTTTCAAACGCAGCATGTCTCTTAAAGTCCACTTCCTCCAGCATTCCGGCGAGAAGCCTTTCACGTGCGAGGTAAAGGTTTAACATTATCGTATAATTAGATCTGTTTAACGGGAAGCCGTGACTGCACTGCAGGGTTTTTTTTTTTTTTTTTTGCAGAATTGCAACGAACGCTTCCAGTACAAGTACCAGCTGCGATCGCATATGAGCATCCACATCGGCCACAAGCAGTTCATGTGTCAGTGGTGCGGCAAGGACTTCAACATGAAGCAGTACTTTGATGAACACATGAAAACTCACACAGGTAACATTTATATATTGTTAAACACGAAAGATTTAAGATGTACTAGTTGTTCTTATTTACTCCCATTAGGCAAAGCGAGCTTCTTCTATGAGGAAAACAGAAAGCTGTTTAAAGCGGGTGATGATCCAGTTAATTAACCCCTCCAGAGACATGATTGTAGGTCCATGCAAACGCGGTCAAATGATCCGAACAAGGCAAAAAAGAAAAAACCACAGCAGATTACATCTCTGGCACAGTTTCTGGTTCAAATCTGACCTTCATACTTTTTGTCTGGAGTTCTGCATGTTTTCCCTGGGTATATGTTGGAATCCTCGGGTCTCCCAGGTCCTAAAACCTCTTCATGATGACTGCCAACTAAATTGCTAAATTGCTCCCAGGTGCGAGAAAGTGTTTTGCAAAGGGTTTTGGATTTCTGCCGCAGATCGAATCTGTCTTTTGTTGGTTAATTCGATTAATTGACTCAACGGGTCAGTGTTCCATTCAGAATCGATTCACACATTTAAAATAACGAAGGGGTGTTCAAGTCAAACCGGGACTTGTGATGAAATTTCTGGTGAAGGAATGTGTAAAAGCAACCGACATTTGACAGTGGACACAGAAATGCACAGTGCGGTGATGAGACTCTTTAAAACATTTGAACATTTTAAAGAAGGCCGTACATCCATGAATGATGATCCTGACCATGGTTGCTCGGAGCTCACTGCAGTCGTTCCTGTAAACAATCATTGAGCGGAATGCCTGATCCTGAAAATTGCAGCATAGTTTGCAACTTGTCGAAGAGACGCATCACGATCATTCACCAAAACCACTTGCACGTTACAGGAGTTATTGCTACATCCCCTGTACAGCCTTGACCTCGCTCCAAGTCATTTCCACATGTTTGAACCATTAAAGGAGTCCCTGAGAGGCCAGCATTTCAAATATGAAGCAGGCAGTCGGATCATGTACTGAAAAGAAAACTTTCTACCTTGATGGTGTCCAAGCACTAGTGAAGCGCTGGGATAAGTGCATTAGTGTAGCAGGTGGTTATATAGAGACATAAAGGGAATTTTTATTCCAATAACTGGTTGTTCAATCAAAAGTCCCAGTTTGACTTGAACCTGTACCCCCAATCCCCGACCCCCACACTCTTTTGTGACGTATTGCCAAATTGCACGTTTTGCAAGATTATCACGTCTTCTTTCTCTTCTAAGTTTATGGCTGATTGATGCATTAATGCCACCTACTGGACCAGAAAAAAAAAAGGATTGTCATAGCTTTGTACAAGCCTTGACTTTCAGAGAATCAACAACACAAAAGATATTTTAGCTGTTTTTAATACTTCAGAACCTGTGAAAAAAATAAAGCTGCCAGACTATAAACATTAGTGCTAGTCAATTGAATCAAATCATAAATCGCAATCCCCAAAAATGGAATTGAATAACAGACTGCCTTTTGATTCACAGCTCTATTCCTGGGATAGACTCTGTATCCGCTGTTACCCTAATCAGGGTGAAGTGATTATTTAAGAAGAATGAATGATTGAATTGCAGCCAACATCTTAAAAGCCGGCTCGAGGGGAATTTGTTACATGACTCCTCGCAGGTTCAAACGAACAAGGGCTTAATTGTGTTTCCTCGTTTCCTTTCCTTGTATCCCTTTTCTGCTTCCAGTGCTTGAAAGCGTTCAAGAATTGGACCCAAGTAGCGAGCACTCACCACCCAAAAACAATTTTAAACTTCTACATTGTTCTTATTAATGTAACCTGAAGATGTTCCTTAAGCCTTATATCTTCACATTGTAGGTGAAAAGCCGTACATATGCGAGATCTGCGGGAAGAGCTTCACCAGTCGTCCCAACATGAAGCGGCACCGGCGCACACACACCGGCGAGAAGCCGTACCCGTGCGAGACGTGCGGCCAGCGCTTCCGCTTCTCCAACATGCTGAAAGCTCATCGTGAAAAGTGCTTTCCGGTCAGGAACCCTCCCACAGAGGCTCCTCCCACAGATTATGAACCCGCCCAAAACAATACGTCCTACGTGACGGATCAGAGTTCTTCTGACCCAAAGGACGTTGGACCACATTCTGTGTTTTCAGCTGCACGGACCCTCTCGAGAGACGCGTAGCTACCGAACTGTCTCCCTGCCAAGCTAGAGGTACTTCCTGTTCAGCTTTTGCCTATAAACCAAGTATCTAATGCTCCTCAGCCTGAAAATACCTTTTAAAAAAAACGAATAGTGTGCCATATTTGGTATTACAGTATATAGCCTTCCAATGTAGCTGCCACTAATATTAAAATCAAAGTATGTATATGTAAGTAAGTATAGTTATATTTGCAATATATATATAAATAGTAAATATACTGGAGAATTTTAGCTACAGTTAGGGTCATTAATCATCATCATATGATAGCATTACGTATGTCCATGGCAGTTCAGGAGGTTTGAAGAGCAGTTCTTGTATGGAAGCAAAATAGTCTCATTAAAGTGTGTCATGTAGCTGTATGTGAACATAAACTATCTGCACTATCTGTGATGCTGACAGTGCACGATAAACGAAGTTTTTGTCTATTAAAAAAAAAGAGTCGGCTCACATTCGCCTAAACGAGTCGTTAGCAATTCGAATTTTTCTCTGTTACGGATCCACGTAACTACGTAACATATTTGCATTGTGTCCGCCCACTTCTACGTCGCGAACCGAGCATTCATGCCGGGTTCGCTTAAGCACTTTGTAATATAAAAAAAACACAGTTTCTTGTCGATGCGCCACTTCAACCGTTTCATCGCCAGACTCCGGCTCGAATTGATACGGTAAAACCGACGCCATCTTTTCTATGTATTG
>JAQMYK010000018.1:3454786-3464965 GCA_030014345.1 Clarias buthupogon | reverse complement strand
GTACAATACTTTAAACAAAACATACTTAAGTAAAAGTAAAATTACAGATTTTAAAACCTACTTTAAAAAGTAGAAGTTCACAAAAAATCTACTCAATTACAGTAATCTGAGTAAATGTAATTCATTACTTTCCACCTCTGAATATAGGAGTTTTAAATGAAATGATTAAGATACAGTAGACTAATATATATCATTTTATTTATTAATGTCCAAATCAAGACAAGCAGAAGATGGAAGTATTTACTTGTGGTCCTGTATCATTTGTAAGCAGCTTTGGAGAAAATAATGCTAAGTCTTTATGTCATTATGCTAAAGTTCTGAAAAAGCATGTGCATTGAAAGAAAAGCATAGAAATCTAAGAAGGGAGAAAAATCCTCGTAGCATCCTGACTGGTTGATGTTTAAAACACCTGAGATGAGATTACCATCAAATTCAACAAGAAACTGTTGTCGTAGCTAGAACTAAGATGCTAGCAACGTGGTAGGGTAGAGTAACACTTGTTACTGTGGGTGCTAGTTAGCTAGCTAGCTATGATATAAATATGAACACATTATGATCACCATGTCTTCTTGACCTTCTTCTGACCTTACCTCCCAAATGAAGTTACATAAATTACAGTTTATATTCTCTTCACACCACAAGGACGACGTCCGTGACTACTTGATACAGTAACATTTTTATCAGAAGATAATAAAATTGGATTTTTGCATATATATAAAAAACAAATGGGCTCCCTGGAGGTCCCTGTTTTTAATGATCTACATATGAGTTGATAACTTACCTCCAGATATCGTTCATCTCTGCGGGTTCCAGCTTCTCTGTGGTGTCGTTGGGCATCATGGCAAAGCCTCCCACAGCGTACAAACTGCCGGCTAGCGAGATCAGATTCAGAGAGCTTCTCTCCTGGGGGAACTCCTCGAAATCAGACCACCTGAATCATAAAGGTTGTATCTTAGAAATTTTAGGAGCTGTCTTGGGTTTTATAAATTTGAGCATGGTTACAGTGTTGTCTAATCCACAACATACTAGCTAGCATTCAATTAATATGACCATTTGATTAAACTCATCAAGGGCTTGATAATTAGCAGATGATTTGGAAACTTTGCATGTGATGTATGGTATTTGAAACCTAAATTTTATTTCTACGTCCATTTCTTCTATGTGCAATGAAATTACTGCTTCAATTTTTGTCACAAACTCTAATTGTCAAACACTAGCTCTCAAACTGTCTAATTTAAATACTTATGTAACATAAAATATGAAACATTAAGTTGTGGAAATTTAGCATAGATCATGACGAGCAAAAACACAAGATAGCTGTGCAGTTAATAATGTTAATACAACGTTAGCACAGCATACATACACTTGGTTTAACAATTTTCGCCCATAACTGAAATTTGCATCTAAGCCGGCTAAGTTGTGCATATGTTCGGGAGTCGTTCAAAACTTGTTTGCATCAGTGGAAAGTCAAGCGAAGTGCGTTTACATATTATTGTTGTGCTTTTTTAATTTTCATTTTGTCAGGATTTATTGAAGATATAGTGCTACGAGTCCCAATAATGTTAGCAATGTTTTTTTTTTCATATTTTACTTCATTTATGTGTCTTTTCTAAATATTTTTTATTGTTTTTATATGCAAAAATATGATTATAGTGTTAGAAATTGGTAATATTATTAATATTGCTGGAACGGATTATCTTCATTTACATTATTTCCTATGAGAAAATGCGTTTTGCAATACAAAAATTCACCTTCAAAACACACCTCCAGAACAGATTAAATTCATATGCCGGAGTACCGCTGATATTAGCATGGAGTTAAATATTCAATCTAATGTTTACACTAGAAACGTGACTAGTTGATTGCTAGCTATAACGTGACTTGACGGAGGAATTAAATTGCTTACTAATTAATTAATTACTTAATTAATTCCCCCCTTAAAATAGTGTGTCTCTTAAAAAAAAAAAAAAAAAAGCAGTATGTCTGAATGTTATCTTTTATTGGGCTAGGGGAATGTGTATATACTTTTAGACTTCAGTGTAGAAAATCTTATGATTAACATATTAGGTAAAGAAAACTGGAGGACTAAGGAACTGTTTAAGTATGTAAAGTAAGCATGTAAATAACCAAAATAATAATAAATAAACATATAGTTATTGTATTGTATTTTTTAATACTAGTACTGTATATTTTAAAGACGCTGTTGTCTACATAATCCAAAAAACATAGCCTACACTACCACCCAAGCCCAGTAGATGGCAATGATAGGATCAGCTCCATTACCCATCTGCCACTTCAGATAAATACAGTACTACCAAAAGTTAAGCCATAGAGATGTGATAATTTTCCATACTTTTTTTTTCAAAAATCCATTAGAATATTATACTTTTTTTTTTTTGTTCACCCATGAGAAGATTAAGAAAAACAGGAGAGTGCGGTCAGGGTTATAAAGTCAGAAATGAGTGTGGTTTAAGGAAAGTGCATCACTCACATGTTTTTCGTAATGTCATACACCTCGGCTTTGCTGGTCAGGCCGTCATCTGTGACTCCGGTCACGACGTAGATTTTGTTGTTGTGCACGGCGACACCGAACAGAGAACGAGCGGTTTTCATAGGCGCCAGCTCCTTCCACTGGAACTTCATGGGATTGTAGACACACACTCGCCTCAGGCATTTCCTTTATAGTTATATTTAACATAAATCATAAGTCATGAAAGGTGGCTAAAGCAGTTCGTCGTGTAAAAATTTATAACAAAAGATCAACTGAACAACAAAAAAGAAAAACAATCATACTTGCTATCTGATTTTCCACCCAGGACGTAGATGAGACCATTATGTGAGACAGTCCCGTGACCGTAGACTGAATACGGAACCGGGTCTGATTCGCCCCATTTAAAAGATCTATATGAAGATTGAAGAAAGAAAACACAAAAACAACCAATGCAATTACTATGACAAACTCAATATAATTCAAATTAAAATTTTGTCAAATATTTAATCCAAAGAGACAAAATGCATTAAACAGAGCAATAACTATCATTATATTTTAACATGTACCGTACAGCCTGACATTAAATTGATTATTATTATTCCATATCATTTATTCCAGTTGATATTAACAACAAAAAGTAAATTTTATTTAAAGGTAATTTTTTTTAATGAGAATTTTTGAGCCTACAGTTAAATTAATACCGACAATAGAACATGACTATTATAAGGAAAAATAATTAACAATGGAGTTGTGATAATAATAATATCAATATGTCCTGAAGTGTTATATTTGACTACAGCAATTTGACAGTAATAAAAATATTTAATGCTAAATGTCTGCTAAATGTCTGGCTAAAAAAAAATCACCATATACATAAGTGTACGTTTTTAAGCTTGTTTACATGGTGTGTCTAGTCTATAATTTCTAAGTTACCATAGAAACCATAGCATTATGTAGCGTAACATATTTAAACAAGCACGTCAGTATAACCTTGTGATCAGATTATGTTTTCGAAGATGCATCTTGTTTGAAACTTGCAGCTCAGACTTTTGCGTTTAAGAATTTTAATGTAGTTTTTCTATCATTAGAATGAATCCAAGTCTGTACTCACTGTCTGTCATAGATCATAACAGTGTCTAGAGCATGCTCTCCTTCTTTCAGCTCTTTTCCACCTATGACAAAGATGGAGTTCTCTGCGTCGGTGAGCCCGAAGAGGCAGCGGGGGGTTGGCAGCGAGGGCATCCCGAGCCATTCAGAGCTCATGGGGTCAAACTGGCGGAGAGAGAAGTGGAAGAACACGCAGCATACAAATGAGTTTGCGCTATTATTTGCTTACACAATGTACATTTTAAGCTAAATCGCTTTAGTTGAGGAAATCATTTACTGTATGGTCCACAAAGTTTATAACGTGATAACAGCCTGATATACTGTATGATACATAATGTATACAGCCAAAATGACTCATAAGCTTTGAAGCCGTAACAGCTGTTTTGATGGCGTAACGGTCCCAGATGAGAGCTAGATGAATCACTGGCATCATATCTTGGGCGAGTGATGCGCGACATACTGCATGCGTTTCTAATCCGGGCGAAATTAGTGTCGCTACAAAGCAGCCAAAAAAATCCTCACTATACTGAAATAATAAGAATAATAGATTTTTCAAAAGTTACCTGTAGGAAGTAAGAGCTGAACGGTTCCTCTGTGTTTTCCTCGTTATATATGAGCCCTCCAGCTACAAAGATCTGATTCTCTTTGGTCACCAAGCTGCAGTGAGTTTTTGGTATCTCAGTAGATGACGAGGCTAAGTAGCATTCATTTTCAGCAGGGTCGTAAGCCACCGTTCCCTTGTTGCTAATCATTAATATAAAGTCTGTTAAAAACATTCCAAATCGTAGGTTGTTATTCAGGATCCCAGGAAGCAGACCCTCATCATTTTCATCCTCATCTTTGTCGCCTCCTGTGGCTTCTGCATCCTTGCCTGACGGTCCTCTAACTTTAGGCAGCAGTCCCTTTTGTGCATCCTTGACAAGCTGCAAATCATTTTTGATCTCCTGGTTGGATTTGATCAACCGGTGCCCCTCCACTTTGCTCCGAAAATAATCAGGCGGTATCAGACGAAACCGAACGCAGTGCAGAAGTTCTTTCAGATCCTTCAGCCTTTCAACCTGATCATGCTCGACCCATTTCATCAGAGTCTCAAACACCTTCTCTTCCCTTACTACATTAAGGGAATCACATGTGATAATGGCAGCCAGTTCTCCAGGTCCTAATTGGTGGAAATCCTGGTCCCGGATGATGAGCTCAAAACGTTCACAAATGTAGTCCCGAGCCTTTGATGCCAGTCTTGGGCACTCCAGCAGTAGTCCGAGTCTGAAGATGGCTAGACAGTTGCTCAGCACCAACTTATGCTCCAGGTAGGATACACAAACGCTAAAGATGGAAGGGATCTGGTATATGTTGGCCGCCATGAAGATGTCTTGGACGTTCTGCTCGGTCAGGTTGATGTCGCAGGTATAGATGTACTTCAGGATCATGCCCATTATGTCTGGTTCCACATCTTTCAGCACTACTTCTCGTTTCTTGCTCTCCTTCATCTCAGAGAGAAACATGGCCTTAAAGTACGGACTGCTGGCAGCCAGCACCAGCTTGTGGCAAGGAAAATCCTGGTCCTTAATCTTCAGGACACAGTCCACAAACTTGTCATTCTCCAGAAGTTCACAGAGACCACCCATAAGAAGTGACTGCTGGTACCTACGCGGCTCTGTCACTGGGTCCACTGGCTCGGCGGCCATCTTGTCAAGGTTTTGTCGGCAACGTTAGCGCGATACTTAAGTAGGAGGGTGTCCGGCTCCTCTCCCACTGCTGGACTGGTCGGATTAACAGTGTGACTCTATGAGAGAGAAATGGAAACTGGTGTAGTGTAGCTTTGCCACTCAGCTGCCACTGGCTATCAGCTCGGGTTAATTTTAGAACTGAGTAAAGCCACATGACTCACATTTGGAGGGCCTGCCATTTGAGACGCCTTTATCTTCCCTCCCCCTTTACTGCTGCCATCTTGACCAGAAGGTTCTAACCAACAGCTGACATGTTGCTGAAGATGACCATGCCAGAAAAAAGGGGATTTATAGTTTATGCTTATCGATCAAATAAGAAAATGCTTTCATTTCTTAGAGAAGAATACTGCTTCATTATTTTGAATAAAAATCATCTACAGTATACAGTGGTGCATATTAGTGTTGAGCTATCCTGGCTAATTTACATATAAGGCAGAGTTTCCCAATTCCGACCCATTCCAATTCCAACTAATTTCAATTCCAATCCATTCTTCATTCCATAATTATTTCCTTGATCTTAAAAGCAGCTGTCTATTTACCAGCCATGCTTAAAGATGCACTCTACACATGTAACTACATTTTAAAGTTATGGTGGTCTTTAAAGCATATTTCCAACTAGACCACTCATTCTTCTTCAGTAAGAGCTTTATCCTGGTTAAGGTCATGATGGATCTGAAGACCATCCAGGAGACTCTGGCCATGAACAGGACGGGAATTACCAAAATGGGTTGGACATCAGAACTTTTGTGTGAACTTTTTTGTGTTAATGGAGAACTAATCAGAACAAAATATTCTCTGTTGTTCTTCTGTAGAGTTTCTACAGAACCTTTAGTTCCTTAGTTTCCTTCAGAGGGAAAAGCAAAAGAACCTTCATTCATCCATCTGTTTTCCATACTGCTTATCCTGTGCAGGGTTGTAGGGGGCCTGGAGCTTATCCTAGGGGACTCGGCGAACAAAACTGGGGACGGCATGTATGGGGAGCCACTCTATCTCATAGCACAATACCAAATCACACTCACACACCAAATCATACACTATGGATGATTTGGAAATGCGTGAGGAAGCTGGAAATCCAGGAAGCACAGAGATGCTCAGGGGAGGTGCATGGTGACAGTGCTAACTACTAACTATCAAAGAACCATTTATAGTGAACTTTTTTTCTTTTTATTGGCCAACTGTATGTTTATGACTCACATTATTAAAGATGAATATGTACTGTAGATATATACTATCAGAGGTGTCAAGTAACGAAGTACAAAGACTTCGTTATCTTACTTAACTAGAGATTTTGGGTATCTATACTTTACTGGAGTAATAATTTTTCAGCCGACTTTCTACTTCTACTCCTTACATTTTTAAGCAATTATCTGTACTTTCTACTCCTTACATTTTAAAAATGGCCTCGTTACTCTATTTTTATGATCAGAACGCGCACCGCCTCCGTCGCATGATAAAAACGCGCACCAAAGCCCCCCCCGCGGCCGTCGCATGATCAAAAAATGCGAGAATTTAATGCTTTTTTTCTCCCTCACGGTACTTTTACTTTCATACTTTAAGTAGTTTTGAAACCAGTACTTTTACACTTTTACTTAAGTAAAAAGCTTGGGTTGATACTTAGAAGTATTTTTAACCCTAGTACCTATACTTCTACTCAAGTAATGAATGTGAATACTTTTGACACCACTGTATACTATAAAATCTTTCTTTACTTCTATTGGCTCATGAATAGCAAAAACAAACAGAAAAAAATAATTATATATACAGTATATATACAGTATCATATATATAGTATGATGTATGAAAATGTGTCTTTTTTCTATTCTAGTCATAAAAGCATAAAAAGGTTTATGGATCACTTCTGTTTTAGCAACACTACTGTAGGTTCAACAATCACTTATAGCTGTCTCATAACAAAGTTTATGGAGTAATAGATTTGGAAATATTGTAAGAAATAGATCTTAATGTCCAAACAAATCCTGTCATTTTTGAAGAAGAACAACGGACAAGACATTGTAACATAAAGACTTTTTTCAGCTTTAATGGTTCAATATATTATAATCTACATAAAATATTTGGCAAGCCCATTTTCCAGACAATCTGTAATAGATTTAAATAAAATGATAAAATGAATACAAAAATGCACTTGGTTCATGTGTGGCAGTCTCTGAGAAAGGTACAGCAAGTGCACTTGAGGCCTATTCACAGTTAAAAACGCCCTGTGCTTATTAAACAGGCCTAATTCAAGCAGTGACCATGGTGACGGGTTTGGTATGAAAAGCTCGGACGGAGCAAAACGTCGCTGCCTGCTCATCTAATCGGTTTTGGGTTTGCTCGCCTCGGCTTCTTCAAGCAGGGCATGTTTTCGCTCGCGCTCCTTCACCAGCTGTATTCCGCAGTAGGTCACTAACAGTACGGAGAGAGTGGACAGGGGGAAGCCTGGGGGAAAATAAGAGCAAACAGAGCAGTAGTCAGAGAAATATCGCTATGATCTTTTTGCAATATTGCAATTGATATTTAGTTGACGTATTCATAAAGGAAAAATTATTTAGTATAGTACACTGCTCTAAAAATTAAGGGAACAGGTTAATTAGTCCCAGTGTGACTTGAACACGCCTCATATGGATATATGTTCAACCCGAAACTAATTATTCCCTTTAATGTTTTGAGCAGTTTTTCTCGTATTTCTTTTCAGTGCCACAGTACTGTGCAAAAGTTTTAGCACCCTGTTTTTGGGACAAACTTTGTTGTTTATTTTATGACTTTTACTAAGTCAGGAACGGCATCCTGCGTAAAACCTGTGCCAAGTTCTTGTGCGGATCAGATGTTCCTCTGTGGTGACCCCTTTATGGGAGCAGCCGAAAGAACAACAACAACAAATATTCCAGCAAAAAAAAATATTAAATTAAAATTAAAAGCAATAAGAAAGTTGAGCAGGTGGGCCAAATATCTCAGAAAGACTATTCCTGGTTCTGCAGGACGTTCAGTAAAACTAAGCAGCTTATTTCATTATAAAACTGCACCAATTGTAAATGAGACTATATTTTAAGCAAAGGCTCGTCAGATCATTTATTTGACTTTGTTTCATTAATTACTGTTATAGTATTTTTTTTTTTATAAATTATTTTTTAAAGACATCCTTGTTGTACAGCAGTTATTTGCATGTGACTTTTGCACAGTACTGTATATACAGTATTGTTTCAATAATAACAACAGAAAAGTTTTAAACAGCCAAGAAAAATGGGGTATTTCAGCCAACAAAAATTACATAAATTAATTAATGTAACCAAACATCAAACACAAAACTTATTTTTTAATGAACTGTATTATTATTATAATTTTTTAATTTTATTTATTTATTTATTATTATTATTTTTTTACTTATTTATTTAGGCTAAACTATCCCTTCATAAGTACTGACTTAATTACCATATGAAATATACCATAAATAATTCTGTATTATTCTATAACACCTTGTTGAAATGTGACTTACCCTTGAACAGCAGTCTTTTGGCCACCAATTTAGCAAAATCCAGACTGTTCAGAGCAAGAACGTTATACAGGACGATTTGCCAAAAGTTAACGGCATTGAACAGCCCTCTGATACGCCGCGACATCGCCTCAGACATGAGACCCTTTAAGGAAAACAAAAATAACAACATCAATATGATAATGTGGTAGCTTGACTGACTGACTTTTCTTGCATTAAAACAATTTGTACCTCAGTATTGTATTTTTATTTTATTTTATTCAGATTGTTAATTTATTTTCTATAACAGCTCCTCTGGCAAATATCTGTGAAAAATAAAGGCTGAACTTAACTTAAAATAGCATAAACCCTTTAGGACATGTTGGAAAAAAGGCAAAAACTTCACTTCAGCATACATCACGGTTCCCCGTCAGTGATTATATTCCTATACCAGCGTTCCCCAAAGTGTTTACATGCCCAGTAACAGTCCACAATTCTTGCTGTCTCTCCTTTATGTTCATCACAGTGTAATAAACAGAATTATGATTAACAGATGATTGACGGTGTCATACCTCAATGGTAGAAAAAGGAGGCAGGGAAAATAACTTAGCCACCCACAGCTCAAAGTTCAGGCCGAAGCAGTTGAAAAAGGACCAAATATACACCAATTCACAAGGTCCAAGCCAGAGAGTGGTGACACAGAAGGTGCAGATTGTAGCGACCAGCTCCTTGAAGATTCCATCATGATTTCCACCAATGTAGTCATAGACGTACCTGGATAGCAAACAAGAAGACTAGTTCATTGCAGCTAATAGTATACGATTATAAGTCTTTTAGATATAAAATATATACATATAAAGCATAACATGGCTCACTTGCATAGCCAGTCGTTGATGCCTCTGTCAAAGTGCCTACAAGTTTAAAACAAAATGTAATAAGTTAATTCGAATTTCTTTTTTATTATTATTATGTGTCAAAGAATATATAACGTGTCTATACTTACGTTTCGGCAAAGACGTACAACATGGTGATACACTTAGGGGGATTTGGAGGGTCCAGGTGGTCTAGCCGAGACACTGTGTTAATGACGCCAAACATGACGGCTGATTTCACCCAGTCGTACACCAGGTTCGAGTACGCCAAACCAGCTGCAAGGAAGACAAAAATTATTAATGTATGAAAGTTGTGGAACTGGTCTACAGTACATACAGGAATTGAATTTGCAGTTTGTTCTGTTTCCGTCGCTCCTAATCTGGCTCCGCCCTTGATATGCCCACCTTCATCTTCTTTGTCTTTCGGCTGTTCCCTTTAAGGGGTCGCCACAGCGAATCATCTGCCTCCATCTAACCCTGTCCTCTGCATCCTCTTCTCTCACACCAACTAACTTC
>JAQMYK010000018.1:3444391-3454686 GCA_030014345.1 Clarias buthupogon | reverse complement strand
CATAAATCTCCTCTTTGGTCTTCCTCTAGACGTCCTGCCTGGCAGTTCCAACCTCAGCATCCTTCTACCGATATATTACCCTTGATACGCCCACCGAGGTGTTAATATTCATCTTCTATAGCGCTTATCCTGTGTACAGGGTCGTGGGACGCCTGGAGCCTATCCCAGGAACTTCGGGCACTAGGTACACCATGGACAGGGTGCCAGTCCATCACAGGGCACACACACACACAAACCCAATCGCACACTATGGGCAATTTGGCAACGCCAATTAGCCTAATCTGCATGTCTTTGAACTGTGGGAGGAAGCCGGAGTACCCGGAGGAATCCTACCAATGACGGGGAGAAAATGCAAATTCCACACACAGTCGCGGAACTGGTGGGAATCAAACCCTTGACCATTATGGTGCCACAGTGCAAATTACTATGCCACCATTACTCCGAGGTGTTAATCTCTACAATCTAATATCTAATTTTTTTAATGGTGATATACAAAAGATGTGAAAATGGCACTTTTTTATTACTGAAGGGGTGTGAAAGATGCACAAAAAGATGGAATGGGGCTCTTTGGTCAATTGAAAAATCAAGAAGTTTCTAGACATTTGCCTTAATGTTTTCTTGCTGAAATTTTTTCATGATCAAAAAATTACTTAATGGATAATAACACATAATTTGAACTCACATATGCCTGTGATTGGCTTACAGCTGCGATTGATGTGAGAGCCCAGAGTGACCAATCAGCTCTCTCCAGGCCCCCGGCTATGGGAGGCTACATCACCCGGGAATCGAACTAGCAATCTCCGGATGAAAGGGTGAGCACATTACCACTGCAACCCTTCAGGGGCCCTCCCACACAGTATTTCTAATGTTTTTGTTTATTTTCCTGTTCTATGAGGGGTGGTTATAAAATACGTATTATCATATGAAAATATTTGCCCAAATTATGTCTCCGGAAATACGTTCATGAATATCTCTTTTTGTTAAAAAAATCCACGGTATAGTTACGCATGAAAGGGGGTGTGCCCTTTTCATGGCAATGTGCCAGTCCATTCAGATCACGAAACAGTGAAACTTGGGGTTTTGAAATTCTGCCTCATTCCACCCTACTCTGCTGACCTTGCACCCAGAGACTTCTTCCTCTTCCATCACCTGAAGAAACCACTACGTTTCCTCAAGAGACAAAAAAGGTTTCTTCAAAGACAATCTCCACCAGTTCACCCATCGTTTGGAGAAGTGTGTCGCCTTAGGTGGAGGACATGTACAGAAAGACTAAACTCACGACCAATGTTGGTTTTCATTACATTTAAATATTTCTTAGCAATAATAACAATTTTATGACCGCCCACGTAATTATATGATTTATGTCAAATCTGTTAAATCTCTGTTGTGGACTGTTCAAGATAGTGTTAAATGATAATTCACGATAATTAATCTTGCTGTGTGCAACCAAACACTTATTTTGACCCTCCTACATTACATTAGGAAGGTGAATCTGACCTAATGACCAATCGGACAAGTCTTTCACCAGCTTCATGTCAGTCGGGATCGTCAAAATATACAGGTAATGGAAGAACACGTCAACCACCAAAATGGCTCCAAGGTGCACCAAAGCCTGGATGATGATGTTCCACATCTCTCGATCTTTACGAATCAGGCTAGGGTTGTTGGCCTGAAGAGAGAACAACATCCCATTACAAAGCTCAAAATGTTAAAGAAATACTCAAGTACTTTCAGCTTAATCTAACGTATCTGACTACGGCAGACAAGATTCTGGTCTGAATTTAGGGTTGTGTGAATCTGTTGCTGCATGGATACAAGAAAACCAGCAGGAAATGTGAAGAGCTTTGGTAAGATGATCTCTACTTATCCTAAGAGCTTTATAGTTGGGGTTAAGAGCCTACAGTTATACACTTAAATGCATTGATGGATTCAATATATTATTGATATACTTCTATTATAACTGAGCTTCAAAGATTTCAAGATCTTATGAATGAGCATAAGCCACTCACCTGCACATGAAATCGATCAAACGTCATGATGGGTCCGAAGAAGAAGAACGGGAGGTAGAAATTGTACTTGATTAAATCCATGAAGCTGTAGTGGCCGTCCTTCTTCTCGCAGTTCTCCAACGCGAAACTCATGCAACGCATGATGGAGAACCCACAACCACCGTAGAACAGGATATCCTGAAGGTTGAAGGTTCCGGTGACGAATCCAGCCTAAAAAAGGTAGAAAACAAATTCCAGGATCAAGAATTAAAATGTCACTTGTTTATCATTGGGATTGTCTAAAAGGGCTAGAATGAGGATGGATCAGTACTGCAGCCTCGGACCTGCCAAGAGTTGAAGGGCTCCATCTTGAAGGTGGCCAGGCTGGTGAGTCCGGCCAGGAAGCAGAGCCACTTCCTCTTAACGAGGGCTACACTGTAGAGGAGGATGCAGTGAGACAGGATGAGAGAGACGTACGTCCAGCCCATGATGATGAACACGGTCAGGAAGCCGTACAACATGTAGATCAGAGACCTGTTCTGTGGATCAGGATAGAGAATGCATTAGGAAAGTGAAATAATCACAAAAAAGGTTTTGCTTAAACAGGACCTGTTGTTTTGAGTGTTATGTAAGTATGAGTATTATGAAAAAAGCGTGACCACAGCATGCTCTGGCACCATGGCAATAATAATGAACATTTATAGATATATTTTCTATTGTGCCATGTCAATGAAACAAGTTGATCCCTGTTATCACTTACAAGCTGTGTACTGTATATACAGTCTTTTCCTTATCAGCCCCTGTCTTTTGAAGTTAATAAGATAAAAATTATTCCTGTCATGTTAATTAGAAACATGTCCTCTGTCATGGACAGTTTCCAGTGTTGGAAAACTTACAGCTTTACCTCTTACTGTTACTGGAGACTCCTTCTATAACTGTGAAATAATTGTCTCTGTATGAACACTTATGCATTGTTCAGTCCATTAATGTGGAGCTTCAACTATAGTAATCCCTGTGTACGTTCTATAGAAACTACAAGTAAAAACTCCCTTTATTTATTTAAATAATCTCCTGCTACACCAATGTACTTATCCCAGTGTTAAACTAGTGCTTGTATACCATCAAGGTGGAAATGTGACACTGGTCAGGACTGTACAGACATACAGTACAGCCTTCTTTTAAGCGTTTGCATCGTTCACATGGTTTACTGTGGCTAAGAGTCTCATCACTTGAAGTCTTCTGTAAATGTCAATCACTTTTATGCCTTCATTCACCAGAAATTTCATCACAAGTCCCGGTTTGATTTGAATGCCCGTCATATAGCATGTCAGAATGCATACTTCATGATCAATCAATGCTCTGGTGTCATGTGATAAACGTATATTTGCCAAGAAGACCTTGTGTAATGTCATGATGTAATGAAAATGAAATTGAAATACGCAAATGTTGAAGCGTTTAGAAATAATTGTTACCTTATATCCATCTAAACCAATCTTCACAGGAAGCAAACAGCAAAAAACAACAACAATGCATTTGGTATTTATTACAATACACGCAAAGTATGGTACAACTCTATAGCTCTTTTGTCAAAGTGAATTATTTTTGAACTTTACAATTTAATCTAAGCATATATATATCAACCCTTGCGGTGTGTAAATGCATGTGTAGAAATCATTATAAATTGTTTTTACGGCAAGACATGCTACCGGCAAGCAATCTGACCCACCTTGGGAGAAATCATGGAGCAGATTTTGGCGAAGATCACATGACCAGAGAGGGCGAACAAGATGTGGTTGCGGAAAGTGGTGAACCACATCGCCCACTCGAAGTCGGCTACGTCCTGAGGAGAGAAAATCAATTACTGGACAAGGTCTTGAGGTCTTAGTGTACTACCAAGAGCTGATCCTGTTTCATCAGTTATTTAAAAAACAAGAAGATTTTAAACAAATGCTTTACAGCTGAAAAAGTTCAGTATATATATTTTTTTTATGAAGCACATGAAAAATAAAATTGCATTTCTCATTCAGCTAAAACAAAAGTGTTTGAATAACAGTATAATTATTATACATGACAACAATGTTGTCAATTTTAAACTTATGCAACGGATCGGTTCCAGTGATTAAAATTAATGCATTTGTGTACATATAAGTGACTTTTTTTTGTATTATGTAGAATTGTGTAAATATTTCACATACATGAACTTCATATAATATGTTCAATTATTGAAATTAAGTTTTTCTTATACTTATACATTATAAACTATTAAAAAATAATAATCATCGACAAATTGTTGTGGTATAAGCTAAATAAAACACTTGTGTAGTTATGACAGAATAATCAACTTTAAAACATTCGAGTTAGGTCACATGACCCACCCTGCCATTTCTTATCTTCCTGTAACACCACTTTCCCAAGCATTTTATTCCTGTCTCAGTATAATCATATTAAATATGTTTAAAATAGAATAAGGTTTACATAAATGTTGAAATGTACATCTCTTCTGTGCACTAAACTACATGGTAATGAATAATTGATGTATGTAATCACTGTAAGCTTTATTATGGCTTTTGTGCCAATAATAATTTCCAGCTTTTTCAGTTAAAAAAAAAAGAAGAGAGAATAAATTCTGGCATATTTACCATTTTTCTTCCAAAGTAGTGCCATCCTGGTTTCACACTCGACTTAAAAGTCTTTCTGCTAACATTCTCTGGAAATATAAATAAATAAATAAATAAATAGAACAATACATATGCATAGAAATATATACTGTATGTTTAATTCCCTTGCTTAAATGTATTTTAATGTAGAAAAATATATTTCCTTATCTTAGAGCTCACAGCTCCAGCTACAGATTCTGTGGTTCGATATTAGATTCAAGCCTGGGTTACTGTCTGTGGGGAATGTCACATGGTCTCGCTCCTTTTCCCTTTGCTTTCCTCCCACTTTAGTGTAGACTGACAATATTAAAAGGTGTCAATGAGTGTGTGAATGTGTCCGATGCTCTGTAAGGAATTTCCAACGCAGCCACGTATGTTCTCATTTCACAGTCAGGAATCAAGGGATTGGTGTCTAGCGCTTTCTGCAGAACCCACAGTCCATCGTTGGGGGGAGTCAGATCCAAACGCAAGACAACTTAGAGCTGTGTCTTCCCTGTCTGTTGTGTTGTGTTGTCCCATGTGCTAGGGTTAGGGGTTGGGGTTAGAGGATCAGATCAAGCTCCATCACCAGGAGTTTCGGTTATCTATACCCAGTGTGACCCAGACAGGGTTACAGCAGTCAATGAAGATGAAGAAATAAATGAACGTCCATCATCATCACATGACATATGACTGTGACTAAGAGTCTCATCACCGTACTGTGCTTCTATAAATGTCAATCGCTTTACGCCTTCATTCCCCAGAAATTGCATCACAATAACCAGAATTCATTCTCAGTATATACAGTATCTTATACATTGTCAAAATGAATTAAATGTTGCCTCTAGGACTACTAACCCTGACACACAAGTCTCACTGATATAATTATTAAGCTGAAATTCAGCTTAATTCAGTCCGCCCTGTCTTTTTTAACAGAAATCTGACTGTGTTCTTGAAAAATGAATAATAAACAGTTATTCTGTTACATAATACGTGGGTGGATGGTGGGCATTAAAAACCCCTCGTGATATTTCTGTCATTCAGAGATGACACTGATTCATGATTCAGTCTGAATAACTATACTACTGCACAACGTAGACATGATGTGTGGCATCTCCTGGTGTAGGTCACAATTTAAAAAAAAGAAGAAGAAGGTTGAAGATCAAATACAGATTCTTGACTGCTGCCTGCAAGTTCTCATCTATCCGTTTGGCAAGTGAGCTGAACTGAGCTGTTCATTTCAACTTTCAACAACTGGCCTAAAATGATCCTTCCTTGCTGTTAATACTTTATGTTTAAAATAGCACAAAATCCCTAGTGGGACGGTGTTAATTAGATCATACAGGAGTGTGATATAATGTATTTCACTCGATCCTCTCACCACTATCGAGTATAGTGGTATCCATCACAAAACGGTCGATATTAACCACATTCTCATGACTTTGTCTCCAGAACTGTGGTATAACTCACCACTGGATGCCTCTATGATCCAGCTTCCTGCCCACAGGAGAGCCAGAGAGAGGACAGCAGTGTAGAGGTAGAGCTCTGTTCTAGGCAGGGCCGCCTTGATCCCCATGATTCAAGTCTAGCACCGAAATCCAAAGTGGAAACTACAGACAAACAGATGGAGAAACAAATAGAATTCAAACTAGCATGGTTAATGAACCTCAAAAAACCCATCCCATTAAGCATGGGGAGAACACAAAACCTCTACACACACAGATTCAAGTCAGGACTCTAACATTTACACTGCAGCATTTGGCATACACCCTTATCCAGAGTAACTTATATTTTTTTAATCACTTTATACATCTGAGCTGTTGAAGGTTAAGGGCCTTGTTCAAGGGCCCAACAGTAGCAACTTGGTGGTTATGGGCTTTGAACCTGGGATCTTCCGAACCATAGTCCAATGCCTTAACCACTAGTTATTTTATTTTAATAGTTTATTTTCAGTTTATACATATACAGTACATACAAAGTCAGACAAAAAATGCACAGTATACACACTTAAGGAAAAGAAAAGTATGATGTTAATTTATACTGTATAGCAATAAATGTAGGATATTTAAAAAAGATTTATTCTTACGTTATGTTTAAGAGTTTATTCTTTAAATTAAGTTTTTCTTCTCCTGAAGGTGTAGATATTTCTTTTTGGCTGACTCTATATATGATCTACTTGAAAAATTAGTAATTTCTGAATTGTTACCCTCACCGATTATCTAAAATCTATAATCCTCCATATCATATTGACTTTTTTTTACCTACTGAAACACTCAGAGAGAAAGAGACAGAGTGTCTGACTTTCCCCACATGCTAAAAGCCATCTGAAATCTGATTGGCTTAAAGTTTTGGCACCCGACCCCAACACCCCCATTCGTTTCCATGGTTATCATAAGCTCCATATTATTATACACCATGGGCTCGCAGGCGGTCCTGTGAATCAGCAGACATGTACTGTATTGTGTTTTATATATACAGTATAAAGGTTTTCTAAAAAAACATTTAAGGATGTTTTATAAATATTATGTTTTTTTATTTTTATCATTATTATTTTTAGAATTGTATTTATATAATCGTTTAGAATTACATATGAAAACTAAATATTGTGTGCATTATTTTATATTATTGTAATAATGATATTAATACAATTAATCAGTCAGTTAAACTGAAAATGGATATAGTAGGTATGTTCTTTCTATGAAGTATTCAAACTAAAGAACTGACTCTTTTTTTTTAAATGACTCGGATCAAAAGTGAATCAATTCAAATCCTGAATTGAAAGTTTCTTATTTTCTTTTTCTTAAACTTTTTTATTGTTATTATTTTAATAATAGATCGAAACAGCTTTGCAAGTCAAAGAAAGTTTTACTTAAAAAAAAAAAAACTAAAGCAAATATGATTCTGGTGACAATTGGTTTGTTTGAAAGTGTCGATTCAGTAAATTGATTCATAATGGGAATCTATCTTCTGGACAATATTAGAGTGGACTTACTGGAAATGGGTGGGAGTAATGATCTGATGCAGTGATATCTTCTCCAATGAAAAATAAAACTACATCCACACCTCTAAATGATGGAAATTCTAACAAAATGAATGATAAATATTTGTACTTATATGTTTACTGTGGATTGGTTAGAAATTATTACTATATGTATAATAAGCACCATCTAAATCTACTTACATCTGAATAAATATCAATTTCTTAACGTTTGCAGGACTACCTAAAGACACGAATACGTCTTGTTTAGATGCAAATTAGTGCATAAAAGTAGCACAAGCGTTTGTCACATTCTCAGAGGAACTTGAGGGCTGTAGAGCGACTTAAATGGGAGTGTCCGTTTCACAGCTCCTCAGAAACAGCACCGTCAGCTGCTCAGAGCAACCTCTTCCTATTATAGCCCGAGCAGTTGCTCAGTGCTGTAGGGTTTACACTCCACTACGGGGGTCTTTATAAAACCATCCAATAAATAACCTTTAAACAGCTCGGTTGATCACGAGTTCTTCATTTACAGCAGTTGACATCTATTACTTTTACCTTCAATTAAACATCAAGACCATGCACACTGAAATTGTTTATTTAGATTTTTTTCTTTTCAATGATGGAAAGCATGAGAAATTTCTTAGTAATACTGTAAATCTGCAGTGGAAGCGTATTCCGATAAAGAAAAAGATCTCCAGTAAGTACTAACCTCAGGTCCACTCTTGTTGGAAGCCCGAAAATTTGAAGAGCAGATCTCAACCTCCCACCCAAAAAGAATGAAAAAAAAGAAAAGAAAAGGGTGAAAGTGCAGTTTGTCTTAATGCATCCGTACTGATTTGAGAGTGCCGATGTTCCGGCAGTGCGGCTGGTGGTGGATGTTGAGGCAGGAGGGGGGGTGCGTGGGGTATATTTAGCTCTCACACACTCCAGCACTGCAGTGGATAGCTGCGCTGCGCTGCACTGTGTAAGATAAACCTGCTGTAGGCTACAAGATAAGCTCTGCGTGGCATTTTACACACTGAAGTTGTTTGCGTCGTGGGGGCCACGTTTATACGGATGGGAAAGTTTAGCTTTAGAGGAGTCAGAAATAAAATAACGGTACATCTGGAATTTCTGCGTAGGAGTGAGGCTCATAAGTATGCAAGGAACAAAACACGCTCATTGTGGCATGTGGTAATAGGAAAATAATCAACCACAGGATAATGGTTTACATAGTCTACATAAACTTCATTATTTTCACATTTTCAGAGTGTTACTTTAATACAACCTCGACAATCTGTACATGATTGTGATTTTTAAAATGTATCATTAATGCTATTCATAGAGTATTATTGTTGTGCAAGGTACACAAGTTATAAACAGTTGTTCCGTCACTGGATTTTGTTCTCTCTTAAAATGATTAAGGTATATTTCAAAGAAAATTGGAAAAAGCTGACACTGGAGACTCCTTCCATAATTGTTAATGAAATAATGAGTTATGTGCATACGCATGCTGGACTAATGAGTGAATATTTAGCCACCGTGATGTTCCATATTAATGCGTTAAAATAAAATTTTAGATTAGATTAGATTAGATTAGATTCTTTATTGGCACTGCACATGTATGGTACAAAGCAACGAAATACAGTACAGTAGTTTTTTCATAGTGAACAATAATTTGCATATGTAAACAGTATACAGAGAATGAGGTAAATACAATGAGTGCAAATGATTTTAGATGTATGCAATAAGGAAGGTATGTTAAACCATTTAAATAATTTGCATATGTAAACAGTATACAAAGAAGGAGTTATGTACAAAGAGTGCGATGATTTTAGATGTATGCAACACGAAAGATATTGTATACCATGTTAAATAATGCATATGTAAACAGTACACAGAACAGGTTATATTCACTGAGTGCAATAAAGAAAGATATATACCATGATAAAATAATATGCATATGTAAAAAATACACAGAGAAGAGTTATGTACATTAAGTGTGGTTGCAATGAAGGAACATATTGGTGGTTATACCATTGTAATAATATTGCCAGTCAAAAAAAATTTATACACACTTCAGGAAAGAAAAAAAAAGGTATAAATATTTTTAAAATAAATGTATTACCATATGTTATATATATAACATGATATGTATATGATAATATAATGACAATAATATGAAATTATTCTTAATATTACATGAATATAATATAATCATACTATTTTTCTTTTCCTCAGTGTGTATAAATTTTTTGGCTGACTTTGTACTTTTGCCAATTGCTATGGAGAGTGAAATGAGCGAGATTATTATATACAATATGTGTAACAGTTATGAATAGTGCAATCCTGAGTGTTTAAGTTTATGTACAGTAGTTTGTTACAGTATAAGTAGTGACGGGTACGACAGAGTGATGGTGTTCAGTTCAGTGTGTATGTGACCTGGTGGGGGCGGAGTTCAGCAAGGATATAGCTGTGTATGGAAAAGCTGTTCCTGAACCTGCTGGTCTTGGTCCGGAGACTCCTGTAGCGCCTTGCATAAGGCAGGAGGGCAAAGAGTCTTTTGGCAGGGTGAGAGAAGTCCTTTGTAAGCTGAGACAACACTTCCTGTAAATGTCCTCGATCTTAGGAAGTGAAGCTCTTACGGTGCGAGTCACTGGGGCGATAGGAGTAATACAGTAGGATAATACTCTAAAGGGACCAACCTCATAG
>JAQMYK010000018.1:3404180-3418294 GCA_030014345.1 Clarias buthupogon | reverse complement strand
GTGTGTGTGTGTGTGTGTGTGTGTGTGTGTGTGTGTGTGTGTGTGTGTGTGTGTGTGTGTGTGTGTGTGAGAGAGAGCCTATCTCACCATGGTGCCTAGGAGAGGAGCAGCGGCGTATCAGAGCCGCCAAACGCGCAACAACCTCTCCTTTTTTTTTAATTATTATTATTTAAAATTTTTCCCTCCTTATACACACTACACCGTGGCCTGATCGCATTAAATCCCACGATATTTACACAATCCGTAATTCTGTCTCGTCCCTCTCTCATTCATTCTTTCTTTCTTTTCAGTTTGCTAATCTTTCAGTATTTAATTTCAGACACCTTTTTTGTTCCTTTTTTTTCTTTTTAACCCTGCTGCTGTTGCTGCTGCTGTTTTTTCCTTCCTGATTTAATCCCAGTGTTGGGTTTCTGCTTGTCTTTTTTTTTTTTTCTTTCTTTCTTAATAAATGCTGTACAATTTAAACCATGCATTAACAGATTGTAAAACACAACACTGCCCTTTCAGAGATTTCCTTTACCTCATTCATATCATCAGCGTCTCCCCCCAACCCCACATACACACACACACATAGACATGTACACACATTAAACAAGGTGTGAAAGGGTGGAGCACTTTCAGTGTTGGTCAAGGATGTTTGTTTGTTGTTGTTGTTGTTGTTTGTTGTATTTTTTTTTTCGAGCTTGTTTTATTTTATTATTTTTTTTCACACATGTGTAAAGGCACGACTAGTTACGGTGTCGAGATTACGTTTAGAGTTGCTAATAAGCATTACATCCACTTGGGGGATCTGTCCTTTTTTTTTTTTTTTTCCCTTAAATGTTTTTCTTTTTTCTTTATTTGCAAAGCCGTGTAGACATTCATTGCAGTTCTGGAAATCGGTGACGAGGCTGCGCAGTGCCATGTTTTTTTTTTTTTTTTTTTTTTGAGGTGATGTGATCCATGGTTTGTTGCAAAGTTTCTTCCAGACTATGACGTTATATATTAAAGCACCTTTTTAGGAAACTGAATGACTCCTGGTTATCATTCAACACATTCATATTTTGTGTGGTGGAAGTAATGTTTTGAGACAGTTTTATAGCACTACTATTTAATATGGGTTGCTGGTTATAAATAAATAAACTACAAAGGTCCTATGTTCTGCTGAAGTACTCTGTATGCGAAGTATTTGTTTTGGCCCAGAAGCTCACGCAGGTGCGGTGCTGTGATGTGATGTGATGTGATATAACGCCTATTCAGTCGCCTATTTTTAGGATCGGGTTTCTTTCTCATACCCTCCTCTGATATGCGGGAGGCCGGCTTCGTCATTCATTAACTGACTGCTGACAACTGGGACATTTCAAATGGTGGCACTATGATGGAGCGTACCTCTCGTGTTATGGTGCGGGTGGGGCTTCTCGCTGGACACGCCCTCAGTTTGGGCTTTCCTGTTGGCTTCTCATATACAGTGGATATGAAGAAGAAAAAAAAGATATTCACACATCTTGTCAAAATGCCAGGTTTTTGTGATGTTTAAAAAAAATAATTGTCCAAGATGAATAACTTCAGAACGTTTTCCACCTTTTGATGTGTAGACTTTTTATATCCTCTGTAGATGATTTATTAATTTTTTTGGCAGATGTGCGAGCAGAACATTTAGCAGATGTCCTTATTCAGAGCGACTTATTTTTTTACATTTTTATCTCATTATACTTCTGAGCAAATGAGGGTTAAGGGCCTTGCTCAAGGGCCCAACAGGTGCAACTTAGTGGTGGTCGGGTTTGAACGTAGGACCTTCCGAATCGTAGTCTAACGCCTCAACCACCGACTGTGTAAATGTATGCTTTTAAAAATGTACAAACGTTATTTTGCGTTACTGAAAAGCAGACGTGCGGCGAAAAACGTTGAGATTTTCACCTTTGGAAAACGTACTATGCTGTACTACTTCTGAATCCATTATCAGAAGCACCATTATTCTTTGCCCAAATCAGGTTGTTTTTGTATATTCACACACAAAAAAAATCATGCGGGACTTCATTCATGTTTGAGGCTTGAGGTCAAAAATCACTTTGCAGCAGCTTGTTGTATCCAATCCAGTCTACAGCTTGATCTGATCATTCTGAAAGTGTAGACGCTAACAAATTTAAATTAAAAATTTAAGTATATATATTATTAACTAATATTAATATATTTTCATTGTTTAAATAAGACAGAACGTGTTTATTTTATTTAGATATAGTGGTCAGATGAAGTCATTTATCATGCTGTAATTGTGTGAGCCCTGTGTAAATCATTAGATCATTAAATTTGCATATTGTTGAATCATTGGCCTGATGACACACACAAAGTTGACACACAATTAAGTGTAAGTTTACATGTCTGTGCGTTGTACTTGCTTTCTGTGTATAAATATTTAGTCAGTGAGTTCCTTAACACTTATCATCCAGGACTGCACTGACTTTGGATCCTGATGCACAAGGAATGTAAAAGACGTGTCAAGGAACCTGCAAGAAAAGTTCAGCCTTATTTAAGATGATTAAATATTTTTTAATAGAAAATCATGCATGGCACGGCTCTGAAGGTTTTCGAGGACCAAGTTTGGGCAACTCTGTCCTAAACTGTTCAAAGATTCTTCACAGAACCTTTATTAGGAAGTCATGATGTGTGCTAGCGTTTTTTGGGCATCTTCTTTGGAAGGCTCATACTTTTTTTTTTTTTTTTTTTTTTACTTTTTGCAGGGTTGCGATTTCTTCTGAACCAAGATGAACCTCAGGGTGAACGGTTTAGGAACTCTTTAGGAGCTCTTTAGGCTCGTCGTCAGTTCTTCTGACTGATCATCCTACAACGAAACATTTCCATCCTGGTTTCTTCCGGGTTTTTTTAAAAACTCCACCCACATTCACAATGCATAAGCACCCGCTGATGAGATTCTGATGAAGCGTGACCTCGTTCTCCGTCTCCATCATCCGATCGCCCACTGAGGGAAAATCTTTAGGGAGAATAGTGTTCATCACCCTACTGCGGTTCTATAATCTCTGCTGAAGCCGCAGAGATGTTCTGGTCACTTGTGGTGTTGGATTTGATCCAGATTCTATCTGAGGCATCGAAACACCAACCCCCGCTGATGCCGTTATCCCCAACGATGAACAAACGACGTTCTTCTCCATCTACTCTTGATGGTCCTGCAGGAAACACCTGGCTTGTGGTTAAAATCAAACCCATGCAAGACTCTTCTGATCAGACGGTTTTATTTGAGAGTAACCAAAATCGTGCGTTTCCTGCATGCCATCCTGTTGGCGCAGGGTGAAACCTGGCGCCGCATGAAAGAAGGAATGTCTTACAACAAGCTGAGATTTATCACTAGCAGCTTGTAGTCTTGACTACAGCTGGGTATTTTATTAGGTTTTTTTTTCAGTTCACACGTTCACTTTCTCTCTCTCGCTCTCTCACACACACACACACACACATGGGTGAAATCTTAAATAGTGGAATGTATTACAAGTAGCACTCTAAAATAAAAAAGTACCTAAAAACCATCTATGAGAAAATACTAATCTAGTGCATTAGCAGGTCAGAGGATTGTACTACGGCTACATGTTGCTTAGTGTGGACTGTGGAGCTCGTCCCACAGTATTGAATAAAACAGCAGTTCCTAGTCCAGGTTTTGTTCTGGTTCAGCTTCAGTCTGAGACTTCTTCCGTTCAGCTTTTCCGTCTCGCCCAGGCTCAGGTTTTTAGGCTTGTACGTAGGAGAACGCGTCAGAGGATTTATTCTGTCTCCACGGCCATGATGTGGACGAAAAGTCGAGCTGAAGGGAGGACATCCCCGTTCTCGTCGTACAGCGGCACGTGACGGTATCCTGCAAAGGAAAAACATAACAAAACGAAAAAACTTTCAGAATGAGTCTGCTGGCTATGGTAGTGCGCGATCACATGCGAGTGAAATGATTTCACACATGGCGGTGGTCCAGAATTGCTCGTTTTCCTGCCAATGCAGCGACGGATTATTTTGCAGATAGACCCGTAAACACCCTTTTAAGAAATTGAACCCTTTCACAAGGGGGCGCAATCACAAAAAACAATAAGGAGTAAAACACTCGACGCAGTGCTGTTAGAATAATAAACAGCAGCAGTTAAATCAGGGTTAACAATGCGACCCGTGAAGTGATTTGTTCCTCCATCCCCAACAGCAACTTCCCAATCTATTTGTGAACACCTTATGCTAAGGCAAATTAGTTCCCGTTTTCACTTACATGAACAGTTGTTCCCTTATCAGCTTCTCTTTCTTTCTTTAATAAGACAAAAACAAACGCGGCGTGTTGTAAGAAAAAACAAGCCGTTCCTGTTTTCCTGTAATCCCCTGCTACACTAATGCACTTATCGCTAGTGCTACTCAATCAAGGGAGAAAGTTTTCTCAGTACGATGGATCCGTGATCGGATTGACGTCTGAAATTCCGGCCCCCCAGGAACTCCTTTAATGGCCCAAACATGTGGAAATGGCTTGGAGCGAGGTCAGGACTGTACGGCGGATGTGGCGGTAACTCCCAGCCGAGTTCCTACGAATGATTGTGTGTTCGGTTCCGCAACAACCTATTTGTCAATTTTCAAGGATCAGGCACTGAAAGTTCTCGGGAACGTCTGCGGTGGACTCTGAGACACCTTGGCCGGAATCATCGTTCACGGTCGTACGGACTTCTTTAAAACGTTTGCAAATGTTTCACTGCTGTTAGGAGTTTCATCTCTGTACTGTTTTTACCCATTCACCAGGAAGTCCCAGTTTGACTCGAACGCCCTCCAACAATTTCAATCTTAGATTATGTGGAGCTTCGGCAGTGCAAGTATCAGGTCTTAACATGTTCTCTGAGATCGGACAGGGCTCTAAGTGATCCAAGTGATTACATTCAGTGTTATCATCATATTCTACATCTGAAACTCTCCTCTACGTGTATTAATGCACCTCCTCCATTGTAAATGGAATAAAACCTCTTTCCCAGTCATCATTTGACTTCAGGCTGGTCTAAACCATGCGGTGTGATCACTGACCCTCCTGCAGGCTGGTGAAGGGGACCGTGCACTGGCAGACGAAGTCGTTACTGGACACGTGATCGTAATCCTCCACGACGAAGCGCACCAGGGCAAGTTCAGGCACATGCAGGTTGAACTTGAAATTCTCGTTCCACATAGGGTTGAAACCTGAGCGAGACAAAGAGAGAGAGAGAGAGAGAAAGCCTGTGTGTTACTCAAAAGCTTGATCCCCTGTACTCCTTACAGAAAAACATCCTGGTTTGTGCCTCCAGCTACGGAGTTCAGGTGTAAATTACAGCGTCAGTCAAGCACAGGAGATTCAGCAGGAGATAAACATGAATAGAACTAGAGGTTTTTAGACTGGATCAGTTATTTTTTTTTAAAGAAGAAAGCAAACTTTTCTAATGACAAGAAGACTTCGTTGACCCCATAAATCACTGAGATTTAACGCAAACACCAACTGCATGTAGTCTTGTTTAATTCCTAGTAGATTTGAATTGAAGTGGCGAGTAGAAGGCCACACCTTTGTACTCTGAATTTAAATACAATGTATTTGAATTTTACTCAAACCAGCTGGAAAGATGGTTTCGAAAAAGGGAGGGGGAAAAAAGAGTTTGGAAACAATATACATGGTTATACAGCCGTGGCCAAAAGTCTGCTGCGTCAGTGTTTTTAGGTGTTTGTGTCAGATGTTACTCTGGTGCACTGAAGTACAATTACAAGCATTTCAGACTGTAAGTGTCAAAGTTTATGTAGAGAGTCAATATTTGCATCCTTCTTTTTTGAAGATCTCTGCAATTTGCCCTGGCGATGATTTCAATCAACTTCTGGGCCACGCCCTGACCGATGGCACAGCCCATTCTTACATAATCAATGCTTGGAGTTTGTCAGAATTTGTGGGTTTTTGTTTGCCTGCCCGCTGTCTGAGGAGTTTCCTGGCCATAGACCCAAAATTGCGATGTTTTGTTCCCTGAGACACTTAGTTATCGCTATTACCTCATGTCGAGGAGCTCCATCATGCTGGAAAAGACATTGTTCATCACCCAACGGTTCTTGGATGGTTGGGAGCAGTTGATCTCAGGGGAGTTTTTTGTGCCATTCTTTATTCATGGCTCTGTTCTTAGATAAAATTGAGAGTGAGCCATTCCCTTGGCTGAGAAGCGACACCACACATGAATGGTTTTAGGATGCTGTACTCCTGGCATGACACAGGACTGACGGTAGCGCTGATAATTACACTTACGAAATGCTTGTAATTTGACGTCAGTATACCATAGTAACATCTGATGTAAATGTAGAAAATTTATATTTGTGTCACTCTCAAAATTTTTGGCCAGTGATTCTATTGTCTGGCAGTTCATGTATCGTCAAAATGCTTCAAAATGTATAAATTTTTTAATTATATTTTTGTATTTTATGTTTGTATTTGAGATGGTAAAATACTGCGATTCCTCTATAATCCTACAGGTGGTGCTCAAGACTATGGACACATTGGACCATGTGCTCAGTTTGTATAAAGCTTTTGTAAAATCAAAACAAAAAAATATATTAAACAGGGATATTTATAAGATTGTGAACAGAATCGCAATGAAAATCGAATTGCCACATACAGTAGTTATTGTGATATTATTGTATCAGCTGGTCCATGGTAATTCCCATCCCTATTGACATTTAAACGCATAACACACAAAAGGCCACTCCTTTGCAAGAGATGCTTATAATCATGGCTATTAACAGGTACTGCATTTAAAATAATAAAATACTAAATATTAGCATGTAATCTGGGATTCAACATGAAGATCATTAAGAAACTGGTATCATGATGGAATATCATGATGCTTCAAGATAAAACAGACTATTACATGTTTAGGTCTTGAGTAAACCAAGAAGAAACTGAGATAGTACCGTTGTTTTCAATGTGCGGCGTCTCTCTTTTGGCCATATCCGCAGGAACGCCGTAGATCTCCACTCGCACCAGGGGATCAACGATGGAGTTGGGCTTCTCGTTCACTTTGGGTAACTGCTGCGCTGAGATCACCTGCTCAAACAAAAAGAGGAGGGATTTTTTTAAAAACTCAATGGGATTTTCGAAATAGAGAGAGATAGAGAGAGAGAGAGAGGACATCTCAAACTGAAACATCATAAACAGAAATCAGAACAGTGACAGGTATTGAATGATATTTTGTAGGTGTGTCATGGTGCTGACCATCACGTGGAGTGTGATGTGTTTGAGCCACGGTCCTCGGAGCGTGATGGGGTCAAACTCGGACTCTTTATCCCGGAGATAGGCCGGCTTCAGGATGTAGCCGCTCCGTCCGTTTTGGCTGAACAGGCCCTGGTTCAGGTCCATCTCTGCACTTGGAGTCTGGATGTTGAGGGCCACTGGAGAGGAGATCAAACATGATACGCATCATATCAGGCATGAGCCAATGATCAGTTTTACAATTCTGTGAAAAATCTTAGGAATATTTCTATACGTTGTTGGATTGGTTACATTGTTCGAGCTTATATAATATAATGACTCGTTTCACAGACGATCCACAACATTAAAGGTTTCATATTATGGAAAATGTAGTCCTTTTTACATTATTGTTTCGGCCAGGGCTTAAACAAGCTAATAAGATTCCTCCCCTATTGTGATCTCATATACCAAGAGACCCTCCCCTTGTTCAATCCTCAACTCTGCCCAGTTGTCCCAGCTCTGCCGTTCCCTGAGCGCCATTTTTGCAGTAAATATAGCTAGGATTAAAGCATAGCGGCTAACTGCCAATGGCCATTTTTTGCTTTTAATTGTGTTTATCACCTAACTTTTATATCGCTAAATATTGAAGATGCCACTGTACATTAGGAACCTTACATACTGTATATTGTTTTTATGAATGCGTTTGGATATAGCCTGAAAACAAGTGTGAAAGCGTTCCCAAACATGGAACCTCGTGAAGTTTCCAGTTTCCAGACTGGAAGTTTCCAGTCTCTGCATTTTGATTGGTTAGGAAAATCCACTTTGTCAAAGGTGTGTGAAATTTTTGTATAAAACATTATCAGAGCATTTTTTGAAGACCTGAGAATATGAACTTGTTATTAAAAACGAGTATAAAACGGGACCTTTAAACTTGACCATAACAAAGCATAAAGTAACGCTCTTGTTTATTCCGCCTCAGTCTTACCGATTTGGCAGCCGGCGTTCCACAGAGGCACGGGGTTGAAGTTGGAGGAGTTTGTCCTGGCTGCTCCTGAGGGGTAAACTCTGCTCAGCTTGTCCACGTTGTGATGAATGTATTTGTTTGCTGTGAAAGAAATCAGTTTCAATACAACTCCACATCTCACAGCCTTTAATGCCATAACGTACGACACGTCGGTGTCCTGTACCTGATTTCTCTGCGAAATTCACAGCGTCCCATTCTTTAAAAGAAGGAATCTCGTAAAAGGAATGGTGAGACTGCGCGTGCTCAAATCCTTGGAACTTGACGCTTTTGCAGTAGATGACGAGATCGGAGAGCTCTTTAGCTAGCTTTAGCGACTTCTAAGGCAGGAGGAATAACAAATAAAAAGTCAAAATTCTAACAAAAACTATTTATATGTGCACTCTATACAAGAAGACCACTGTTTTAGCAAACCTTATTGTTTTCCGAATGCTCAGCCTCCTCGTCGTCACGCACGTCTTCTTCTTCTGTCACGGACTCTTCTTCCTCAGCAGCCGCCTGGTCTAAGAAGTAATCCTCCAGCTTGTTCAGGCATTTGCATTTGATCAGAATGCGACCCTTCAGCTCCTGGTGATCAGGAAAAAAAATTTATTTGTGTGAAGGTGTGTATTAAAGATCAAGATGCTCATTAGGAATTATACAGTCAACATGTCACAATTTAAGCATCTTAATTCAAAAGGAAAAACCAAAAGCATCAAAATTGTGGATCTGGTGAAGTTTTTCTCTAAGAAGATGGAAGGAGTCTCCAGTGTCAGCGATTTGCTAAAAAATACTTTTTTAGGGTCAGTGTGCATGGTTGGTTGGTTTCCTCCCACAATCCAAAGACTTGCAGGTTAGACTAATTGGTGTCCCCATAGTGTGTGTGTGCCCAGTGATGGATTGGCACCCTGAGTGTGTGTACCCCGCATCGTACCCCAAGTCTCCTGGAAGAGGCTCCAGGCACCCCATGACCCTATATACGGGATAAAGCGGTGTAGAAGATGAGTGAGTAAGTGAGAAAAATCAGGAAAACGAAACCTGTATGTCATAAGAACTTTAAGAAACAATATTATTTTATTATTTGCCCCTTCAAACATCATCCATCATGTTCCTTAATAAATTTTAGCATGAATCCAGACAGTTCTGTTTTTTTGTTCTTTTTTTTTTCTTATTATAAAACATTGGGTGTTACAACAATGAGATCAAATCAAATGAGACTTGAATGAAATATGATGTTTATGAAAGGATCACTACGTAAGAAGCAGTACCACACCCTTACCGATCTAAAACAAAAGATAGGCTACAATTAGACTTGATTCTTGACTCCTGCTATCACAACACTCCTCTGTCATTATCTCACTGAGTGTCATCAAGGAAAGCAGCCAAAACTCTAAACACCGTGATCAAACGCAGTGCTGCCTGTCACGCCCGTGATGAGAGTCTAGTATTCGGGTCAGTAGGAGTGGACAGAGCATTCCTCACATACCCGAGTGATATCTGGAATGAAAACACACTTCTGGTGCAATAAAACGTAACTCCTGGTTTCCCTCGGCCAGACACGAGGCTGATTATTTCTGCTTGTGTTTAATGTTACGATCAAAACACAATACCGGTATACCGTATATATATATAAAATACAGAAAATGTGTGATAAAGAAGCTATTATGAAGTTTATGCAACATGGAAGTGACCCATCTTGCTTCCCTAAAAGTTTTAAGTTGATAACTTAAGAGATGAATTTATATGTGCACCAAAAATGTCTCGCTTCAAACAATAATAATTTAAAATGCAAATTATTTATATTTCTTTATGACTATTGATACTAAAATTGGTGGAAGCTTCTAGAAGCATATAAGCTTGGTAAAAGCTTAAAAGCAAAAACTCTGTAATTTCCGTAACCATGTCAAATTCATGTTGCAATATCTTAACATTTTTGCATTTTTGGAATAAAATGCAATGTTTAAAATGTTTATGTTTTTTCATGTGAAATTTCATCTAAATGACAATTAAAATCATTGAAAGACTTGAATTCCAAAAAGTTACAGTTTTTTTGTTTTGCTTTATTTTTTGAAAGAGACAGAGAGAGACGTTACATTCCCATTTCATTAAAAGTCACAGTATTTTTCCACCCAGCGAAGCAACAGGTTCAATCCCACGCTCAGGTTACTATGTGTGCAGCGTTTCTCTGCGTTCTCCAATTTTACTCTCTCACCCGACAAAAATAAGCCGGGAGGAGGATTGCTGACTCTAAACTGCCACACTAGATATGAGCGATGAGTGTGAACGTGAATGTGTTTGTGGGCGTGTCTGCGGGCGCATGGTGCCGTGTGATTATCTTGCATTCCCTCGAGTGTGTATTTCCCAGTATTTCCTGTACCAGGATAAAGCATTTACGTTTCTCCAATTATCAAACTAAAGGGAAACTTTATAGCTCTCTCTGGGTGTTTTTATTGCTTCTACGGTATTCTGTATATGGCTCAAAGATTCCAAAGTAGTATTAATATGCATAAAAAAACATTCTCCTGAAAGTGTTTAAAGGGGAAACATGGTAAAGGTTTTATATTTGTATTTCTTCAACAAGTTAACATTGGTCTCGGATCTCTCTTAGAGTGTGCATGTGTTAATGATCCATCTGAAAAACTGCCTTTATTTCACTCCTTTGCTGAACACGACATTTCAGTATCGACTGTATGTAAATGAGCTATGGCTGAGCTCCGCCCCTACAGGAAACTGTAGAGTGGATCTGAGAAATAAGCGAGGGTGGGGTCTTCGTATATAAGGTCACATGGGGGGGGATGTTAGTCTAGGTTCACATTACCCGCCTAAAGTGACTCAAATCAGACTTTTTGAGACATAACATGACACAGGGCTGATTTTTTAGGGCCATCTGAATGCACAAATCTGATTTATTTCAGAATCACTTTAGTATGTGGTCCTAGATCGGATACATGTCCGATATGTTGTCATGTGACTTGAATGAGAACGGATTCATGGATTCATGTGATTTTTGCCTCAGTGAGCACCAGAACTGTGGGGATTTCATAGCAGCGCTAGCAATAACTGTTAACATCGCTAAAGCAAGACATCTGGCTTTCTTCCTTCTTCTGGACCTTTTGATCAAATACAGCTGTCTCACTGCTTGCTGTCCGCCAGAGCTAACATCGCATCCATTGTTTGAAATGAATGAGTGGTCGCAGAAATATGGCTTTTTTAACCCAGATAGTTCGAGCCAAGATGCACCACATGTGTGTATGCGTGTAATTTTAGAGGACATCTGCGTCCCCATGGGAATCAGGTAAATGCCACTTGTAATTAATAATGAATGTTAACCATCATCACATTTGTACTGTGAAAGTAGCCTAATTAGGCAAATAAATATTTGTTTATTAAAAAATGCAAAAAAGCAGAAAATTGTACATGCACACTGGAGAATAATTTTGCGACTTATTAATGTGACTCAAACTAATTCAGTTAATAAAATCAACAATAGAAATTCTATGGAAGACTTTGATCTCTTAGTAGATAACTAAAAAATGTTCTCACTGGTTTCATCTTTGATCTAAAGATGGCGACATATAGCCTAAGAATTTCTAATTTGTAAAATTTTTTAGTTCTCTGACGTCACCAGACGCCTCAACGAGGTATGTCTCATCAGAAGTGTGAAAACCACACTGGTATGAGAAGTGCCTGTGCTTTCTGACGTGTGTGTTGGTGTGTGTTTAATAGAATGAAATTCCTCATGCTCTGAGCATCTACCCACCTCTGGAGAGGGCAGCGCTGTGGGCATGTGTTCTCCCAGGGGTTTGGTGAGCAGAGCGCTACCCAGGATGGAGCTCATGTGCTTGGCCATCAGCTTCTGCTGGTCTACGCTGCAGTGGTTCTCCAGGGACAGGATCACCGGGTACTCCGACGTCTGGGGAGAAACACAAGTTTTGGAAAGTCAGAAAGGAGCACCGTTTCTGAAAAGGCTACAGAATGCAGTCAGACGAGTGGCGGTGGGATGAGGTACGAGTAACCGAGGAAGCCGTCACTATGGCGACAGATGAGATGGAGACGATAAACATTATAACGTTAGAGGGAATGAAAAGAAATCACAAAGGAATCGAGTGAACACTAAGGAAAGCAAATATTCACTGTATAAAAATGAAAACACAAGAGTGAAAGTTATTTTAACACCACCAACAACAATAATAATAATAATAATAAATAAATAAAAATAAAAAAAACAGGTAATGCTGGTTATGGCATAAAGAGGTTTGATCTGAGCCAGCTTGTAGACCAATTATTTTCTCTCTCAGCACATGGTTTGGCATCAATCAGTGTCGACAACAGAGAAACCTTTCGCCTTCTGGGACGCAGCACAGGCTGGCACCGGAAAGCCATTAAAGAAGGAGACAGTCAGTTTTATAAATCTACTCTCTCTATGTCTCTATACATTCTCTATGTTTTGTGTGTGTGTGTGTGTGTGTGTGCTGATAAACCGATAACTAGCTTCCAACCTAAGTAGATTTTTCATAAAAGTCACCACAAGTGTTTTGTTTTTACTCCCTGATCCCAAAATCAGATCCCAGGTTCGGGCCAAATTCCATTTCATCAATATACAGTATTTACAACATGTCGAACAAACACCAAGGAATGAACCAAAGTGAAGGAAGAAAGAAGAAAAGTGTCCTGGAAGTATACCGTATAAAATCCTTGCAGTTACCTTAAAGGCATACTCCTTGATGGCCTGAATGGCATCCTTAAAGAGGATCTTAGAGGTCAACGTGTATCCGTGGTAGATAACCGGCTCCCCGTCTGAGCCGTCCCAGATGTCCAGCTCTACGCAGCGGCATCCTTTTGTCAGCGCCCTGTAGAGGTGGGAAGATATTTTAAAAGCTTAGTCATGTGTAATAAGCATTGGTGTACAGGCTTCACGAAGGAGCTTTCTGAGATCTGGAATGAAATTATTGCAGATTTTAATGTTTGGTTTGTTAAAGTTGGTGTGCAATTATTGTTAATACATAAATGTAAATAAGACATAAAGTCGCACTAGAGGATGGGGAACAACTGAACACCGTAGACAGGATTTTAGCTTTGGTGTGCCGAACGTACCGTATGTAGCCCTCGATGCTGCTTGGGCCTTTGAGCTGGTCTTTCACAAGGTAGGTGTTGTGCGAGGAGGAGATGAAATAATGGCTTAAGGGGCGGCTCATATCCTGGTAGATGCTCTTATGGGCCGGGCTCATGATCAGAGCTTCGGGCTGGTGCAGGAACATCAGGAAGCCGTCTTGCGTCATCAGCTGCTTTGCTTTGGCTGTCAAGACAAGCAAATGTAGGCAAACTAGCAGAATCGCACGGCGGCCGAAAGCAAATGTTTGTTCGAGAACAATTCTAAAAGGTGCAATTTGAACTGAGGTTTCTTTCGTTAAATGTGAAATTGTGTCCTCGTCAGGAATTTGCATAAAAAATAAAAAAATTATTCAGGGATTCAGAATTTTCGCTTTGTATATATTTTTTCCTTCTACGTCAATAGAAGAAAACATACTTTATTTAACACAACTTTTTTGTCTTTGAAGCTTTTCAAGTGTGCCAGTGATCGCTCGCACAATAACAAGAGCAGAAACGCTGCCGGACACACCCACTGGCGTGCAGGGATTTGTTTGCAGAGCATCATGCAAAACGGTGAAATCACTCGAAGTTATGACGAACTCGTGCATGGACGTCACTGTTGTGCGGCACTGAAGTCACCTTTTGTTCAAAATGTCTGTAAGGGCAAACGTCTAAATTGACACCCTGACCGAAAAAAAAGAAAGTGCAAATATGCTGGAAATCTGTTCATCTACGGATGGATATTACAGAACTGTGCAAAAGTCTTTGCACATGCAAATAAATGCTGCAGAGCAAGGATGCCTTCGAAGAGAGAGAGACAGAGAAAAAAAAAATATA
>JAQMYK010000018.1:3349979-3370100 GCA_030014345.1 Clarias buthupogon | reverse complement strand
ACAAATCCATTCCATATCAGGATCAGGTTTTGTGCAGCGTACAGCAGTATTGAGTCTGGGTTGTGTAATAATACCTGTACTTTTTTGTGGGAAAAAAATGGTTAAAATAAATGTAGATAAATATGTGGTTTTGTTTTATTTTATTTTTTTCTACTGAATTTATTTAAATGAATATCAACTAGAAGGGAAGACTTGCACTGATCAGCCGTTATCAATTATATACACCAGCGAGCTAGGTGACAGGAAAAGCCAGTCCGCCACGTCCAATCCCACATAAAAGCGAATGTAGTACAAACCACCGAAAGAAGTCAACAAGAAAAGCACCAAAACATCAATTGCGCCAAAGAGTTCAAGGTTGTTGATCCGGCTTCCGAATCCAATCCAGTCTTCAATCCATCGTACATCCATGGGTAGCACTAGACGCCCAATATTCACGGAGGACCCACCTCGTAACCCACAGCACCCAAAGGACCCGTCGCTAGCGTCCTGATGCCAAACACCACAGCGCAGGTTGTAGCCATGCCCCAGGGGCACAAGGGGAGCCTAAAACCTAAGTAGTGTTAATGTTAGTGGTTTAAATTTAAGGCTGATCGGTTTGATATATGTGTGTGTGTGTGTGTGTGTGTGTGTGTGTGTGTGTGTGTAAATGTGGATGGGTCAGGGGTAACTCAGTGGTTGAGGCGGAAGGTGCCAGGTTCAAATCCCACAACCACCATGAAATCCCAAGTGTCCGGCCATCATCCATCCATCCATCCATCCAGCCAAAGTCCGGCGCCATGTTGCGCATGGTCGCCCATGTTTCAGAGTATTCTCTTATCTGTTCTCGATTAATAATCTTTATTCCGTACACCAATCTTTCAGTGAGAAGGATTAAAGGTCACATACTGTATATTACTTTGTTTAACAAGATAATGCGGATAATGCATTTCTTTTCATCCCTCAAACTCCCTCTTGGTCTTCCTGGTGGTTGTCAGCAGTTGTTCAATTCATTTTTATTTGTATAGTGCTTTTAACAGTTGACATTGTTGCAAAGCAGCTTTACACAATCAAAAGAATTATTTAAGTTTGTATGAAATGTGAATGTGTATGAATCAAAAGTGATAAGACTGTCCCTGATGAGCAAACCGAGGACAACTGCGACAGTGGCAAGGAAAAACTCCCTGATATGGTAATAGGAAGAAACCTTGAGAGGAACCAGACTCAACAGGGAACCCATCCTCATTTGGGTGATAACAGGTAGCATGGATTGATCTGCATCATACTGTGTTATCTGTATATTCTGGTCTTGTTCTCCCTCATTTTACGTTCTTTGCCCGTTGCCCTCCTCCTCTTAATAAGCCTTTCAGCATATATGCAAACGAGCTACTAAAGGAAAGCCACTTCTTTCTAGAGAACAGCAGAATTGAGCAACAAGCTGGGGGATGGTGTCTTCTTATATGAGGTCATGACAGGGAGAAATCTAAGTTTAAGTTAGGCTTTTAGTTGTCACATATACATTACAGCACAGTGAAATTCTTTCTTTGCATATCCCAGCGTAACTGAGGTCAGAGTGCAGGATCAGCCATGACACAGCGCCCCTGGAGCAGATAGGGCTAAGGGCCTTACTCAAAAGTCAATCTTGTATAATAGATTGCATTGTAATAATTGGGTGCATATTTATAGGAATAATGTGCAAAATGTCATAACCCTGAATAAGTCCATAAGGAAGTAATCTGGATTCTTCCAGAGTTTACATTCTTCAAGTCGATTAGCAAGAGATCCCCAGGCCTTCTCTGTGCCTGAAGTTTAAAAAAGTGTCCTTAACTGAGTCAGTCCACTTTTGCACACTCTATCCCTTGGCAGTAGAAGTTGTACTTACTGCTGCCTGAGAGGGAAAAAAAAAACAAAACCTCTGAACCGACAGCACGATCAGCTCGGGTGCACGTGTTGCGCTGTGTCATGAAAACACGCAGCGATCAGAAATAGCTACCATGCGGCGTGTGATTCAGCAGCCGAAGGAGGTTGTCCACGTTTAGTCACGGCAGGCATGAAGAGGGTTCCCTCACTCCCGCCTCTGACTCTGAGAGCGCTGAGAGGGAGTGCTTCCCCACCAGCTGACGACGACATTATCATCATCATCATCATCATCACCACCATCAAACGCAGATCGTCTGAGTTAGCGATTAGCTAAGGTCTCACCGTCTGTGTTTTGTTTTATTTCTTTTTCTGATGAAGCTAAATTAGTCATTAGATTAGATTAGATATGAGACTGTGACTAACACGGCACGTGTCCGAGATGCTAAAGTCGAGGAGAGAGTTTGCTGAAGCTGTTACTCATGTTGTAGTCGATGACGGAGAAGTTGCGAGCGCAGATGAGGATGTCGCTCCCACGGGAGATGCAGAGGCAGGACCGAGGTGGAAGGACACAAACGTGACTTGAGGATGAGTCAGACATGGCGATCAAGGAGCTTCTGAGCAGCATGTGTGAAGAAACAGGTAGAGAGGGTGAGAGAGAGTGTGCGTCGGAGTGAAGAGAGAGCAATAAAGAGAGGAGAGAGAGAGTGATGGAGGGATCCCGCCTACCCAAATTTCTCCCAGGCTCTGACTCAGAGCACAGTAGCAGTGGGTGAGGACTATCCTGCCAAAACTTGCTCCTTACCACCTCGTTACTGCTTTTTACATCATCATCATCATCAACACCCAAAAATCAGTTACATCCGATCATAAGCTGAGTTAAATGCTCCCCACAAGAGAAACTGTATGTAAATATGTGAAACCATGTGGCTGTTTCTCTAAACAACTTTCAAAGTCTTCACCCTTCCTTGTTTCACCTCAGATCTGTTTTCTTTCCCAGCACTGCCCTCAGGGATCTAAGTATAGCTATAAGGAGTGATTATGGGGGCCAGGCACCTTGATGGAGAGGCATGTTGGTGTAGCATCACTTTAAAACAACCATATCAAGTTCCCTGATTCGATCCTGTTTTTGGGTAAACTTGTATCCTTGTGGGTTTTCTTCAGGTTCTTGAGGTTCATCTAATTTCTCAAAAATACAGACAGGTGTTCTATCCAAGGTTTATTCCCATCTTGCACCAAGTGTTAATTTATCTGATAAAGTTGGAATTGTTAAGACACCACAAGTCCTGTTCTCTGGGTCGTGTGAATAGTCTTGTTAAGCAAAAGATTTCCAGCCAATTGCTACACAAAGCTGTGTTTCTTGCACATGGTGTATATGTAAATACACCGATCTGCCACAATACTAACACCACCACCAGGCGAATTGAATAAAACTGATTATCAATTATATACCAGTAAATTGATGGAAGGATCACGGGCACCCAAGGCTCATTCATGCTTGTGGGGACCAAAGGCTCGGCTGTCTGGTCTGATCCAACAAACAACACCGGGCGCACCTCAGCACGCTGTATATGTGGCTTAGCAGGTGCAAAGAGTTCAAGGTTGTTGATTCGGCCTCCAAACCCCCTAGATCCCAATCTAATTGGATGTGTGGGACAAACAAACCCGATCCATGGAGGTTCCACCCCACAACCCACAGCAACCAATACATTTTCTGCTAATGTCCCAGTGCCAGAATGCGCTTAAAGGGGTGGTCTCGAGCAGAATACTTGGGGATGGATCGAATCAGATAAGTAAGGCAATCGTACCTGAACATGGAAGTGAACCGCTGTTTAGATGCACTGCTCAGATCAGTGCCATCTGTCTCATCTGAAATTTGTGTGCTACACAACTGCTTTCACAGTCTCTCCAGCTGATCCTGGGCTGCTCCGGGGTCTATATCCAGTGCCTGACACAGCTCAGCCATCCAGGGGGAACACTCGTTCAATAACGATACCTTCTCTGTTCTTAATTCTAATTGGTCTGATGATGAAAGCGTGGATTTTTTATGGTGTACTTTCCACAGAAATGGAAGATGTTTATTTAGGATTTTTGGAGTCTCCATTATCAGTGCAACAGTAACAGAGGATGTTGTAGCTTTAAGTTTTCTGCCATGTGAAAGTCTTGGAGGATGGAGGATTTATGGGAACACGATGAGCTGCAGTGTTTCTATGATTGATTCAATAGATGATAAACCAGAAGCTGGTGATGTTTAGCTAGCTGTGACGTAAAAACTATGGAATGAGGAACTACGTAAAGATTTAAAACATTACACCATGTTCTTTAATTAAAAACGTCGATCTAATTATAGGCAAGTTGTAGAATAAGAACAAACACTCCAGGACATAACACCCTACTTCGGATCAGTTACATGAAACGTGAAGTTTATAAATGACATGGACTTTATTACTCACACGCGCACACATCGTAGTGAGTGTGTCAGCTTCAGAGAGGAGCTACCGCAGTCAGTGGGATGTGTGATGGCACCTTATGGGCAGTTTTCAGAAATAGCATGCTCACCACACACACATGCGCACGTCGACACACTCAGTCATACACACTGCCCAGGCGAACATGTGGCTGTGCTAAGAATATGATTTTATGGAGTTATATAGAAGGGTGTTTGTTTGCTTACGAACAACATGCCCAGAATAGATATTATGATGCTGGAGGTTAGAGTGAGAGAGAGAGACGGGATGCCCGTGTGCTCTGCCCACATCACTGACAGATCAGCTGTTGTACTTTTAAGTTAGAAAGTATAGCAGCAGAGGAGAGCAAAGTTTAAAGTTTGTTGCACAAACAAGCTTTAAGTAATAAGATGGAAAACAGGATTGACCTTTAGAAACCTAAAGGTTTATTCCACATCATATAATGATCAAAATAATCTGCTAGAGAGTGAAAACATTCCAGAGAGCACAAACAATAGTGAAAGCTCTGAAATATAGACCTCATTGTTTCATCTATATCCAACACTTTATTGTGCTCAGGCCTGTGGTGGAGCCACAGTCCTAGTAATGTTGGGCATCCACGCACACCTAAAGTAAGGGTTACGTTTTTTCTTCTTCTTCTTTTTTTTTTTTTTAACATAGTCAGAAACCTCAGCTCAGGATCAAACCACGGATCCTGTAGCTGTCAGTAAGCAGCTTTTCCTGCTCTTGCTCGTGCTCCACCACCATCAACTTTCTACATCTTAAATTCAGTTCTGACAATGTTGTGGTTAGTCCAACTCGAAGGTTTGTGCCAGACTCTTGAGTACTTGCATATGAGAAGCCTCCACCACGATGATGTCACCAGTTTGGAGGAAGATTTAGGGTTCCATTTTGGTACTGAAGATTTCAAAAATTTTTTGGACTTGATATTTGAGTTCTTGGCAACAGCATTTTGAAAACACTAACTGTGCCAAAGAAGTCTTTACATCAATGATGTCACCAATATCATGTCTTGGATTAAGACCACAAGGCTTATGGTGTCGTTTTGGACCGGGCCTTAACATGGACCATGTTTTTCTACTTAACATGAGCTTGCCTTATGAGTGCATGAGTGGATTCACCTTGATTTTCCAATTACTTCTGATTTACATCAAAATTTCCTCCAGTTGTAGCATGGTAGAGCTAAAAATCTGAACGACAGGGTAGCGCTGCTCAATCATAATGATTCAGGGATGGAGATCAAAGCTTTTATATTAGAAAAGAAAAAAATGACACAGTACTGTCTTCTAAGGAAGGGATCATTCCTTTATTTTGCCCATTTACTCATAGTCGTGTTTATTACAATTCTACGATATCATTATTTGTCATCACTCGATACTATTTCACATGGACGTTTGCACGCTATTGATCAGATTACATGAATTCAAAGTAAAAGCAATTCAATTTAAACCTTTCGGCTGTTTCCGTCAAGAGGTAGCCACAGCGGACCATCTGATCCGCATACAACTTGGCACAGGTTTTATGCCGGACGCCATTTCTGATGCAACCCTCCCATTTTTCTAACTGGGCTTGGGACCGGCACTACATGCAGTGGCTGGGTAGTTAATAGGGTTGTAGCATCCCACCTACGGCAGGGCTCGATCATCAGATACCCAGATCAACAATCTAGAGCCTTAGCCACCTGAGCTACCACTCCCCTCCATAAGGGGACTTTTTCCAAAGCGTTTTCCTGTAAGAAAAATTATTTTACAGAACATGCCATTTCTACCAGCACACTGCAATAACCAACATCAACAGAGCTAATACAATGTCCTGTCATATCCCTTATTTAGTATCAGTATCTATAATATACATTCTTGCTTCTGGGGGAAAAAGCTCCATGCAGAATTTCATCCTCACCAACTTACCCCAAACTTCTACCAGATGACTTCCCATTCGTAAATTCAGATATATCACTACGATATAATTACATAGTGTCAGTTTTAGGCTGTGTGGTTCTCCATCTTCTGGCATATGGCATTTTGTTCTAATTTACAAGGTGCAAATTTCTAAGTTTATCTCCAGTTCTGGTCTTGTAGAATATAGAATATAGTGATATAGAATGTGCTCTGATTTCTCACTCTGGAAAAGGTCCATCAGATGTTTACAGCCCATGACCGATGCAATTGTTTTCTTCACATCTGGTGTCTGAAGACATCTGGAAAAGTATTCCTATCTGGTGTTGTCTTGAAGGAAAGTGAAACGGAGCGATCAGGCCAGACTGATGCACGTTTTGTTTTTATTGCTGCTGCTGTGAAGACACGGACATGAAGGCCAAGTGATATCAGAGTGTTTTGAGTATGATCAGAAATGTTCAATGTGCAAAGCTTCTTTTTGAGAGAGAGAGAGAGAGAGAGAGTCTTTACATTTTTTCATGTAACAATGGAATAAAATGGTGTTTCCGGGGATGTACCACAAGAGGGAGTCGTGCGGTGTCACTCTCTCACCTCCTGTTGCGAGCAAAGCTATGTTTGGCGCAGGTGGAACCTGTCACAGGTGTCATGTTTCTGCTCTGTTCCAGCATCATCTCATCAGATGCACCCTCTTTTACTTCAGGTTTCTGTTTCTGATAAATACGTGAGGTTTCAGTTCTGCTTGTGAGAGCAACGGGCTAGGATAAATAGCCAAGCTATTTTTAACAAAGTCCAACAGGTGACATGACATATGTTTGCATCACTCCTGCGAGCAGTCAGACTCTCGGTTTAATGATTAAATGTTAAATATGTAGCAAACTGGAGGTTTGGGCCATGTGGCCTATGATAACGTCCTGCAGAGTAGTTAATTCGGTGCAGAGAACACCCCCAGCGGTAGAGGAAATGCCCAAGCTGTGCTTGTGTGTGCGCATACGAGTAAGAGAGAGAGAGAGAGAAAGAGAGAGACGGAGCATGAATGAGTCTGTGTGCACTGCGATAGCTATCCTGAGCCGCTCTCCCTAACGCTGCATCCCGGGACAGAGTTAAAACACCAAGCAGGACAGCAGCAGATGGATCAAGAAAGAGAGATGTACAGGCATGAGGAAAGTGTGACGGTGAAGGCATGCGTGAGCGAGTGTTAGGATCTTTCTGCCAGGGAAGAAAAAAAAAACTGTTACACATATTACTGGGGGAGTTGCAGAGAGAGAGAGAGAGAGAGAGAGAGAGAGAAAGCAAAAAAGGAAAGTAGAAGTTAGTGACTCAGAAGTAGTGAGGAAGATAGTAATAAACTGAGAGGGAGGAAAGAAGGGGGAGGAAGGTATAATTACAGAGAGAGAAAGCAAGAGGGTACACACAGTGGAGACACAGGCAAAGAGAGAGAGAGGGAGAAAGAGAGAGAAAGAGTCAGAGAACTGTCTAACCCTGCCCACTTTCTACAAAACCATTCAGCTCCGGTGTAACGAGCTGCACTCTGTCAGGTTTCTCCTCTCCAGAGCTCTCTGTCATCTCGGGTCTCTCTAAGCTTATCAGGACCGACCCATACCCAGGACGGGGACTAAATCCACAGGGGCGGAAACTCTAGGACCTTGACGACAGCTTACTGTTTTCCAGCATGTTCACACCTTTCAGATCAGGATTATTTTAGCTTTCATTCCACCGCTCACTTATTTTTCCTGAGGGTGGCCGGGCGGCCCACTCTAGCTGGCATCAGATCGTGAGACGCGGCGGTGCCCACAATGCCCTCACTCGCCTTGCTGATGGCTCTGGCACTGCTCCTCTCCGGCTGCCTCTCCGGACGCTGTTCTCCAACGCCCTCGGGCATGCAAGGCACGACTCCTCTAGAGAGCCAGAGACAGGCAGGGTCTCGGGGGGCTGAGCAGCAGGAGGAGGGTGCTGTGGTGAGTCCGTGTCCATCCTGTGCCCTCAGCCAGCTAAACAGGGATTCAGAGCCTGGCATGGTTGAGGCGGTGAAGAGGCACATCCTGGACATGCTGCACCTGAGCGCACCGCCCAACATTAGCCATCCGGTGCCCCGCGCCGCCCTGCTTAACGCTCTGCGTAAGCTGCACGTGGGACGTGTTGCACAGGATGGCACAGTGGAGATCGAGGATGAAGCAGAGGAGTTTGGAGGACATGGAGATGAGCAGCCATCTGAAATCATTACCTTCGCAGAGCCTGGTGAGTAAAAAAGTGGGTTTGAGGGAGAAATATAGTCAGTTATCTAGAAAATAGCACATTAATAACCATCAACTAAAATGAGCAAAGCTCCATGAAGCAAATAACTGGAGTGCAAGGTCTACTCTCTCTCCCAGCATTAAGGATGAGAGAGTGAGAGAGAGAGAGGGTCCTACCGACCAGAGTGCCACATGGAAATAAACACATGCTCTCCAGCTGTGGAACTTCCAGCTAGGAAACTGAAATGGTGTGTTGAGCTACTGACAGCACTTCTGTCTTCTGAGCAGCTCTTAATCTTGGGTTTTGTTTGAAGCTCCATTTGTAAATCCACTATCAGTGTTGGCTGTAAATTAATGGACGGGACCTTTTCAAGATTTATGTCTAGAGATTATTCCTAGTTAAAACAAGTCAAATTTTGATTAGATAGATTAAGAAAACCCACCTGCTTCAGTGACTTGGAAGGTTGCAACTTTTATCATCACGGGTAGAAAAACAAGAAGCGCTCACCATTGAGGATCAGAGTGAGCTTGTGACTATATTTATGCCCGAGTTTAAAGACCCATTTGACTGCTTTTGCACGCAGACCTGTAGTTAAGATTTCTCTGAGGCTGTCTCTACCTGCTGTGGAGCTGCCGTTCTGCTCGCTCGAGGCGCTCTCTGATTTGTGACATTGCTCCTGTAATCACAGCGTAGCTCGCAGACAGGAGGATGTCATCGCTGCCTTCAGCGTAACGAGAGGAACCCGGTCATTAAAGAAAGCGTGCAGGCTTGCACAAAACAGTGCGGGAATCGTTAATAGCCTCAGCGGCTCCTGCACAGTTAGTGTGGGACGACCGGAGCTCCGAAGGCATTCTGTTTTTAATTGGTTCCTCATGACTTATTTATAACAATGTCACAGAGCCACAAATCAGTATGCCACCTTTACACACGCTGCTTTTCCCGCAATAAAGCAGTTAACCCACCGACCTGATGGAATCCTCTTTTCAGGAGGAGTGAGGTAATGTTTCCCTGGAAGAATGTTTCTAAAGATAACAAGTGGGATCTATTTTTAGTGCACAAAGCCCTATTGTATACATTTGCCCTCTTTGCATGTCTATTAGTGCTCCCTATGTGTTGATTAATTGCATATTAGTGTATGCGATAGCGAGCGAGCTTACGTAAGAGCCTGTGGATATAAATAGCCGCTTGAGATTGAGAAAAAAAAATGGAGCCCTCGACATCTTTATGAGATCAGAGGGCGTTAACGATACTCCTGGTAATAGGGCATGGGGGGTGGCCGCTATGTGTCCATACAAACACGCAAGGTTGTTAGCCGTACATAATTACTCCATTCATCAAAATACGCGTCCCGATAATTGCTCGGGGATCAGCCGAGCCCGGGGAAGTGGTGAAGGGGATTCTTTCAGTGCTTACTGAAAGAAAAAGGAAGGAGAGAGAGAGAGAGAGAGAGAGAGGCTCATCCTTAGTTCTCCCAAATGAGCCGAAGACATCATTAACGAGATTGTGGCGTGCCCAAATCAGGGATTCTGAAGCGGCCTCTTTGTGTCGAGGGAGCTTTATTTACAGCTGTTGTGATTTCCTGCAGCACCCTACGACGCCTCTCCAATCAAAACCATTCCATTCAAGCCGCCTGCTCATTCATGGAGAAGATGATAGACAAAGTGAGGCAGAGAGGGAGAGAGAGACTAAGTGAGAGATAGTGTGTGTTTCAGAGCCAATGATGGGTCAGCGCCAGGATTTCCTCACTTGCCCTCTTGCCCATTGAAACTGGCGATGCAGAAATGGGACGAACCACTTTGAAAATAGTTGAAACATATTTCAGTTTATTCATTTATTTTCAGTATGCTCAGGTGTGAGATGAACTCAGGAACGCTGGGTGTGAATCAGGAATACACCTTGACTGGAATCCCTCACCCCCGGAGTGTAAAACTTTTAATCAGATTCTTCGGTTTGCCGTTTCAGTGCTCTCTCTATTTTGATCCCGTAAGCACATCCATGATTGACTGTTTAATAAAGATCCCAGCAGCACAGCACGACGGCACGCTCCACAGATAAACCGGGCACAGCAGGGGAGCTTAACGATAAGCACAACATGACCGCTCTACAGCTCTGTATGTTTAGTGGACCTTTCAGGGGGCGTGACCCTATGTTTACGTGCAGAGATTCACATGTGACCTCTGTCACTGCCAGTGAAAGGTTACAGCGGAGCTGAGAGAGAGCATATATAAGCGCAAACGCCAAAATCTGTCAGAGCAAACACAACAGGTCCCTGTAAATGAGGAATTAAAGTCCAGCTTGCTCGCAGTCCCGATTGTTCAAACAGTATCCATGTGCCATCCTTTTACTCTGGGAGAACTTTAGTTACCTCTGATAGAAAAGATAAAGCATGTCATTGACCTTAAATCAAAAATGACAAAATGCTTTCCTGTATTGATTAACGTCATTGTGGATTTAGGAGATAACACTTAGACCGATTTGAGTGTTGAATATATAAAGAATACAACACTGATATTGTATATAGTTATTGTTATTGTTTTCTAACAGCATATGCTGAAAAGGGTTTTATTCCTTTTATCCTTTTTTTTTTTATTTTTATTAATTTAACACCCACTATTTTTTCTCCTTCAAAAACAAGACATTACAGGCTCTAACCCTAACCCTGAACCTTAACCCTCTATATCTCACTAATTTCATTTATTGTACAAGTTATGTAGTTTACACACAACAGCTTTAAATCAAGGAAATTAAACTTATCATAGAGGTTTCCTCAACGAATCTGTCAAACTTTGCATTTGACAGATGTGTAATTGATGTGTACTTATATTTAAAAAAGTATTGAGCTAAATTGAGCTAAATAATGCTTTGAGTGTTTTTTCTCTAACTAGCAAACTTTCCAGTCAAGCTTAAATACAAAAAGAATGACTGAAACTTACTGTATGTTTACAAAAACATCAACCATTTTTTTTTGTTTTTACAGTATGCTTTATGAATCTCACAACGATTTTGCGAATCAGACTCAGTGAGAACCGATAACATTTCTGTGCTGTGTTCCTCGCTAACGCGTTTAAGAGTTAAATCTAAAGGAGGCCGCCCCATCAGTCATGCGGAGTTTGAAGGAAATTCAAAGCTTAGCAAGGTCGGTCCTCTCACCATGACACACGATCTTTCACTAAGCAGTGTGTTTGACATTGTTATCCGCCACGGATATGAAAAGTATCACTGCTCTGCTTTGTTTAAAAAAAAGAAAAAAAAAACAGCTTCTGATGTTGGATCTGAAGAGCCGTCTAAGATTTCAGACTTAGCGAGAAACTTTCGGAGAGTTTAGAGACGATACAGGTCAGCTCGGCTTGGCGACCTGGGGGTGAATTAGGCACAAAGTTACGAATGTACAATAAATAGCAGTTTATTAAGACAGATTCTATGATGGGAATAGCATCATCGCTGTGCTATTGTTAAAAGTTCAAAAGTGTCTGGATAGCCTGTAGGAAGAAATAACAACAGTAATAGTAATAAAAAAAGCCTGGGAAATTATTTCTTAGTTTCATAGAGCGCCTTTCTTCACGGGAATATCAGATGACAAGGTGAAAGAAAATACAAACAACCCTGAAAGGGTCAAAACTTCGGGCGGTTTCGATATCAAGTGGGCTTTCCTTTCTGATATTAGGTAACACATCATATATCTTAAGCAGATGTGTTGACTAAACAGCTGGAATGAAGACAAACTCACTCTTTGTACTTGAGAGCGGCGTAAGAGAGGCTATGTCTCGAATCACAAATCAATAAATCATGTGTTATAACTGAATCGGAACAGGCTTACACACTTACACGGTCATGTGCGAGTTATTGGGAAGGCCCTTGTCATAACACGACACGCTTTATGTACACAATCGGAGTGCCAGGATTTTAGCAGCAGGAAATGTTTTTATGGAGAAGGACTAGGTGTTGACGAAGGGTTGCAGATGGTGGAGGACAGCTCTGTCTCTCTGAGTGAGCGTTTGCATTCTGATGGTGATGTTAAGACTGGCCTGGGATCCTGATCCCTCTCAGCTGTCGCTAGTACTCCAATATGACAAGCAAACACCAAATTATTTGCACAATTTACTTGTAAATCAGCTGGCCTAAATTTGTATCTTGGGAATAGAAGTCAGGAACGCAGGAAAGTCATTTTTAAAACAGTTTATGACGCTTGGAATTGTGATTGAAGGATGCTACTGATGACCAATTTTACTTTACCTTCTACTTTCCACACCCACCTTATTGTCCACACCCACCTAATGTCTTCCTCTTTTGTCTTTGGCAGTTGATGCTCCCGACATGGTGAAGTTTGACATCTCTAAGGAGAGTGCCACAGAGTCCGTGGTGGAGCAGGCCAATGTGTGGATCTTCCTTAAACTGGCAAAGGGAACCCACACTAAGGGTAAAGTTTCCCTGCAACTCCTGCAGACCCTGAGTGTGAGTACAGAGTCAAATCCAGACCCCCATGATGAGGTGTTGGTGTCTCAGAAGATGGTGGATGCTCGGCGTAGTGGTTGGCACACCCTGTCCGTTGGAGGCAGTGTGCAGGCCCTGCTGGATAGGGGTGGTGGAGAGCTGCGGCTTCGTGTGTCATGCCCGCTGTGCTCTGAGGTGGGTGCAGTGCCAGTCCTCGGTGAGGGAAAAGGCAAGGAGCACTCGCAATCACACCGGCCTTTCCTGATGCTGGTGCTACGTCCAGCTGAGGAACGGCAACACCGACGAAGCAAACGTGGTCTTGAGTGTGAAGCAAACATGCGTGCGTGCTGCAAGCGCCACTTCTACGTCAACTTCAAGGACATCGGCTGGAGTGACTGGATCATCGCGCCATCAGGTTACCATGCCAACTACTGTGAGGGTGAGTGCCCAGGCCACGCTGCTAACATGGCGGGTTCGGCGCTTTCCTTCCACTCCACCGTCATCAACCACTACCGCATGCGCGGTTACAGCCCATTTGTAGGCATCCGGTCATGCTGCGTTCCCACCCGCCTCCGTGCCATGTCCATGCTTTATTACAACGAAGAGCAAAAGATCATCAAGAAGGACATCCAGAACATGATCGTAGAAGAATGTGGCTGTTCATAAAAATGAATACAAAATAAAATTCTCAACCACAAACATTGTGGAACTGTTTTAAAACTGCTTAGCCAAGGTCAAAGCACATGATTGGTGGATTAGCAGCCTAGGCTGGCCCACAAACATTTCTCGAACTGTCATTGTTTTTGACTTGAACATGCTCTGTTCATGAACTGTTCTATTCAGGACTCTTGATTTGAGTGATCTCTGTGGCACTTTCATATAAATGTATAAAAAAAAAAAAAAGAAAGAGGCGTAATATATTTTTGTTATTTGAAGGGAAAGCGGAAATATGAGGGAACAGGTGCATGGTCAGGATGAAATGTTGTTTCCGTGTTCTCTGCGCTGCAATAAAAAGAAGCATCTCGGAATACAGTATGAATCCGAGAAAAAAAAAAAAACGAACTATGCAACTGGTGTTATTGGATGTTCATTTTGTCATTCATGTTTTTATGTTTTCTTTTGTCAACCCTTTTCCAACAACAACAAAAAAATAGTTGGTTGTATTTCTTTCTTTTTTTTTTTTGTCTGGGAAAAAAAATACTTGAAGAAGAATAGTTGGGCCAGCTACTGGAGCCAAACTATTATTATTTTCTTATTATTATTACCTATAAATTATGAATGTTGATGAAAAGTGATCAGGATTTGCACTAAACCAACATTCTTATATCAGCCACACAAGAATACGATGTACATTTGGAACTTTATACATAGTACTGTATACCAAAGATCCAACATTTTAATAGCTTTCAGAACAATTCCTCATAACGTCTAGCTCAACTGTGGTATTCGCCCAGTTAGCACCAATACACAGCCAACTAAACATATCATCTAATCCAGTCTGATGTTTAATCCAGTTTAAATTTTTTCTCAATATTTCATAAATGTACAAGTTTCATGCAATGTTATGGTCCAGGCGTTCAAAGCCATGATCTTACAGCCTTCATAGAAACCCTTCATTACACCATGCACCAAGATAAAAGATGAACATTTTGTGAAAGAAAACGACTGACAAAACAAACCAAGTTATGTTGAAGGAAGCTTTTTGGATTCTGAACATGGTGACTTTTTATGTATAGATCTCTAAGATGAGGTGACATGATGCATTGTTGTACAAAATGTGCTTGTTATGTTTTATATCTAATTTATTTTGCAGCATACTCTTTGCTTCACTATTAAAGCTAAACGGTAAAAGTAATCCTCTTGTGCTGATCTTTGTTTATTTGTTCGGTTTAGAGACTCAGCCCCTCAAAAAAAAGTCGCACACGCTAATATTTCATTCCATCACCTTTAACTTTGATGTAGTGTCCAGTTTATGTTTAAAAATTATTCCCCATACTCCCAGAACCAATCTTTAGTGCTTCAAGTCTTTGAATATGGTCATGTCATCAGGGAAGAAACATTCAGGTCATCTGATGACTTTATTTTATTGCTACAGTACATAACGTTGCGGAGACCGGAGCACCTGATGCAACCCCAGATCATAACACTGCCTCCAGAGGCTTGTACAGTAAACACTATGCATGATGGGTGCGTTTCCCTTCTTACCCTGACACGCCCATCGCTCTGGAATAGGCTCAATCTGGACTCATCAGGTCACATCACTCCAAAGTCCAATCTTTATGCTCCCTATCAAACTGAAACCTTTTTTCTGACGTGTTTTTATTTTTTATTTTTTATGAACACATAGCTGTTTAGTCTCAATCTTGTAAATTCTCATGACATTGTGTGTATGGAAATGCTCTTACTTTCCCTATTAAAAATAGCTCTGATTTCTACTGTTCAACTTGATATGATGCACTAAGAATTTAAGTGATTGATGTCTGACCATATACTGCAGTTGATGGTACAGCAATATTCTTTCTGGTTTAAATAATGTGTAAAATGGTTCTTAATGTAATTGTTGTTCACTTTCCTTTGTGAAAGACAATAATTTTCCCAGGCAGTGTAAATCCATTGAGGATCATGAAGATTGCAAACATGAAATTCACTTTTATTTATTGTCATTCTATCAACATAGCTATATGAAGTGGAATGAAAAAGTTAAACAGATGACTAAATAGGCAACTTGAAAAGGTCTAACCAATTTCATTAGAGTCTAAATAAACATTTGCTTGTACTGTACATCTTTCTGAGCTGCCTTCCTGTGTAATGATAAGAGTGGCTGAGCCAAGGTGCAGAGGTAATTACTGCTCTCATCACTTCACAAATGAAAGCTATCTAGTTCTCTTTGGGACCTTTCGGGGAAAGAAAACAGTGCATTATTGCTTTCCTTGCCACATTAAAGATGTGCATCAGGACTGCAATCCCAGGTGAAGGAACAAAAACAGTCACAGTTTATTTTAGTCAGATATGCAGCTCACCATGTTAATTATCATGGGAACTTAGTGAGACTAAATTGCTAATTTGCGTATATTTTAGGAAATATGCTTTTAGGATAATCCAAACTGCGGAATCCGATACTTAGGATTTATTAAACTTTCTGCAGAAGTTGGTCTGAAGGGTCACAATAAATTCAGCGGTGGCTGGAAGTGGTCAGGAATCATTTTGGAGTGGAAGAAATTTTGGACAAAATTCCATCAGGACTGGTGAGATTTGAGAGAATTCCTTCAGGACCGGGCCGAGATTGTGCAGGAATTCCTTCAGGACTAGAGGAATTGGACAGAATTATTTCAGGACTGATGAATTGGACAGGATTCCTGTTGGAATAGGTGAGATTGGACAAAATTACAGAATTCTTTTAGTGGGTGAGATGAGACAGGTTTCCTTAAGGAATGGGTGAGAGTGGACAGGAAATTTTTCAGGACTGGTGAAATTGGACCAAATTCTTTCATGACACATGAAACTGGACAAAATTATTTCAGGACTGGTGAAATAGGAAAGAATTGTTCTAAGAATGGGTGAGGTTGGACAGAATTCCTTAAGGAATGGGTGAAATTGGACTGGATTTTTTTCAGGACTGGTGAAATTGGACTAAATTTGTTCATTACACGTGAAACTGGACAGAATTATTTCAGGACTGGTGAAATTGGACAGAATTGCTCCAAGAATGGGTGCGATTGGTCAGAATTCCTTAAGGAACGGGTGAAATTGGTCTGGATTTTTTTCAGGACTGGTGAAATTGGACTAAATTCGTTCATGACACGTGAAACAAAATTACTTTATTTCTAGTGAAATTGGACAGAATTGCTCTAAGAATGAGTAAGATTGGAGAGAATTACTTCAGGACTGGTAAAATTGGACAGAATTCCTCTAGTAATGGGTGAAATTGGACAGACATGGTGAGTCACAATTGACTAATTAGCGAAATTTGTCACGATTGGAAAAAATGACATTAGGACTAGTGAGATTGGAGAGAATTTCTTTAGGAAAGGGTAAGATTGGACAGAGTTCCTTTAGGACTTGTAAGATCAGAATTCCTTTCAGAAGTGAATGTGTAAGTCAGAATTCCATTGCGAAAAGGTGAAAATTTCATTGGATGTGAGCAAGATCGGTGAGGATCCCTACAAGGCAAACAGGATAATTCAGAAATCCTTTGGTGTGGACAAGATTTCTCTGAATCTTGACGGTGAGATTGTTAATCATTTCTTTTGTGCCACAGAAGCAGATGGGATTTGTTAGAATTTACTCGGAATTGGACAGCGGTATCAGTTTGGGAACAAGCAAGGTTAGTCAGAATTCCTTGAGGAGCAGATGGAAAAATAAAAAAAAATGTGTTTACTTCTCTACCAGGCATTCTCAACATTTTTTACACTCAGGGATCCCTTTAACTTTAAGAATGACCAAATGAAAGATAAGAAAAATACATAAATCACAGATTTTACAAGCCAATGCAGAATATTTCATTCTTGGCTATTTATTGGACCCATAACAAACATTCCAGTCAACATTACTTCCATAACAAGGTATTTGGGGGAAAGAAGTCTGTAGCTATGTTGCACATACTGGAGTGTAGTCAGTTATTTCTCATCTTTACAATGATCACATCCCTCTGTTCCAACTGGACCTGGATTTCACAGCATGCTCTCGTTTCCATTGTGCAGTTGAGTAAAAAAAGCAAAACAAAAACCATGCCAGATCTCCACCTAAATGCGTTGAGAGGCCCGAGCTGTGACTTTTCAACACATGCTCATCCCAGGTGCTTCTTCAGCAGGGTATAAACCTTACATGCACTCCAGCTAATCCACAGAGCGCATCTGTGCATGGCGTTGACATGCCGTAAAAACAGCGTTTGTGAATTAACCTGTGCTGACATGTCTGTCCTGTCTTTGCAGCAATCGTATAGCGAAATGTGTCAAAATTCACAAAAATCGTAGCCTGTTCATATTTATTTAATGGAATGTGTTGCATATGATCGTGCTGAAAATTAAACTTGCAGATAATATAATACTGACTAGACAGTGAAACATACTGAAATAAATAAATGAATAAATAAATAATAATAATAAATGAGCCTGAGCATTCCTTTTCCTTCAAGGACACATGCCATAGGCTTGCAGTGCCTGCTTTTACCCTAAAGGTCTAGGAAGGTTTAACAGCAGACATTCCAGTGGTAAAAAAGGAACAAACACACACACACACACACACACACACACACACACACACACTATAATTTAGATAAATTTTTCAGCATTTTGCATCTTTCTCTATACTCTAATATTTATCAGCTCTTGGACGGTGTGACACAGTTCAGAGTGAGAGCAAAACACAGCGCAGTGAAGTCGTCTCTCTGGTCATCCGCCAGAGGTAAAATCAATATTTACCTATTCAGTCAATTTCCATTTAATTAACCTTTTTTTTTAAAAGTAATTATTCACAAAAAAATCTTTAAAAAAATTTTTTTTTTTGAAAATTAAAAATTGGACAGCGCATTTTCACTCAACATGCTATACAATTACAGTTAAGTAGTACAAAGTCATTGATAGTATATATAATATACTCTATGATTATTATTATTGTAAAATACGAAGAGTGTTCAAGTTAAACCACTTTAATTATCTAAACAAAAAAACAGAACGAGTTAAAGACTCCCTTTATGTCTCTTTATAATCCCCTGCTACACTAATACACTTAGTGTTTCACTAGTGCTTGGACACCATCAAGGTAGAAAGTTTTTCTCAGTACACTGCCTGCTTCATGTCTGACATGCTGGCCTCCCAGGAACTCCTTTAATGGCCCAAACATAGGGAAATGTTTTGGAGCGAGGTCAGGACTGTACAGGAGATGTGGCAATAACTCCTAGCCGAGTTTCTGTAATGTGCCGGTGGTGTTGGTGAATGTTTGTGTGTGTACAGTTCACACAGATGCGTCTCTTCAGGGTGATGACAAGTTATGTATTGATTTTCAAGGATAAAGTGGTCCATTTGCTGAATGTTCACACCTGCAGTGGGCCACCATAATTCAGGGATTTACGGTCTTCTTTAAAAACATTTGCACAATTTTTTATATTTTATCTTCAGTATGTATGTGCTATCTTTGTACCATAGATAGATATATGCTGTAGATAGATATAAAATATTGATAATGTTATAAAATAATTTATAACAGTTTTTAAAATAAAAATAAATGTATTTTAATATAATTAAATATCATTAAAATGAAAATGAAGGGACATTCAATTAAATGTCATATGAAAAAGATTTTGAAATGAAGTGTGTATGAAGCTTAACTACATATGTGTTTTAGATGGTTTTAATCACTTTTGGACTACAAAATTCTGTCAAGAAAGACAAATATGAATTATGTTCTACTTAAAATTTTAATTATTTCATTTAACATTCACATACATTTTTTGTGTGCACCTGTGTGCATGTGAGATTTCTTACACCTTCTTTTCACATCTTATTTCTTTATACGATTCATGCTTTTTGGATAAATTTAAAAATGTATGCTTGTGACCATTACATAATTAAATTGCTTTCGCATATACTGTTTTTCTACTGTACATAATTCACCAGATTTGTAATTTCTTTTACATGGGCCATTTTTACATGGTTCTTTTATTTATGTTTTTTTTTTCTTTTTTTTTACGCGTGACTAATTTATTTCACTTTTGATTGGTATAGAAAATTTACTTGCACATGATATTTTCCCACTTAATTCATTTCTATTTACATAATTGTTACATGATCCATTTTTTATGCGATTTTTACACATTACTTTAAAATATGATTTTCTTTTGCATACGTTACACAGATTTTCACATGTACTTTTTTTTAATGCTAAATGTCTTTTTACATACAAAGTTATTTTTACATGGGTTTAATAACATATTACTTTACAATTTATTCTTGTTTTGCAAATAAGACATGCAGTTAAAATTTTACATGTGTTTTTTTTTTATTTTTTGTGTGGATTTTTTTCCCCTTGCATTACATGTTTGAATTGACATCTATTGACATAAGATAATGAAATATTTAACAATAATTTCACAAAATATTCACATAATTACGTGGAATAAACTTTTAATCACATGAGCAATTATACATTCATTCATTCATTTTCTGTACCGCTTTATCCTGTATTTCTGGTCGCGGGAACCTGGAGCCTATCCCAGGAGACTTAGGGCACGAGGCGGGGTACACCCTGGACAGGGTGCCAACCCA
>JAQMYK010000018.1:3306688-3322711 GCA_030014345.1 Clarias buthupogon | reverse complement strand
TTATAAATGATTAATGAACTATTTACCAATGCTTAACTAATGATTCATAGGGTGTAGTTATTATAAAGTGTTACCGGATATTTATACTATACATATATCTACTATTTTAATGCTATATGGTATTGTAATTATTGATATTAATAATTCCAGAAACAAATGCTCAAAATGAGCTGCTATACAGTATCTATATATCTGCTTACAGGATAGGAATGTTAAACCAGATTTTTTTTTCTTCAAGAAAACATAATAACCGTCAATATCAATAACTGTCAATAGTTGTTTAAATAATCACTTTTAAAAAGTTATAAATAATGTTGCAATAAACCCGTGAATTAAAATTATTAGATGAATCTGCCTACGTGTCGCGTTAATCTAATCATGTTATTCTATCCTCAGCCTTGGGGGCTAATCGCTCTTGCAGATGGTGCTGTTCACATCCAAGTTTATTTAAGGTAACCCAGTGATATAACAATACCCTTAGGCAGTAGACCAGAAAGTTCAGGTGGACCAGACATTGGTTGTCTGTACTGCGAGTTTTGAAAACTCATACTTAACCTGGATCTGGATAAAAAATTAAGTGTTAAAATAAACTAAACTGGTTTTCAACAGATGATCAACATTTCTGTGGTCATCAAGCCCCTAAGGTACCTGCATCAGGTATTCTGTGCTCCTGAGTCCTTTGGATAAGTTAAGAAATAGCAGAAAACATGACATTCTTGAGGACACAAAGACTAAAGACAGATCACGGCCTTTAGTGTATACAGTACCATGCAACCCAGTGATATAACAATTATTGTGGTTGTCAGAGCAGAACAAACTTGAGCAAGACCAACTGAGCTACAAGATCAAATCCAAACCCACTAATGGTATAATTAAATACTTGTAGCCTGCTACAGGAAGAACAGATTTGGATTGAATTGCTGATGTCCACTTAGAAGGCCAAATAAATCAGTATCAGCTCTAATGTAAGTGATACACATCCTCTAGATGGTAATAATTCAGCAAAATATTTCTGGGACTAACAGAACACTGTCTAACATGATTTATGCTTTGTTTATTTGAGAACTACATTCTACAAGGGCAAGAATTCATGGGCATCAGATATGAAACCCATATGTACCCTGACTGTTGCCACAAAGCCAGAAGCTCACATTTGTACAGGATGCCTTTGAGGGCTGTAGCATTATTTTTTCTTCTTCACTGGAATGGCATGCAGATTTTTACCTACCTGTATCAGGTTTTTGATATCCCTAATGCTTGGGTTGGTTACAAAATGGACTGTTTGTGCACAAACAGTGGACATGGTTTTAAAAAGTTGGAATGGAATAACTCAAGTGTTCTGCACAACACCAAATGAAAACCCTTGGGATGAGTTTCTGAGAGATTTGGTCTCTTTTTTGTCTTGTTTTATGATTTTGGCTGGGTTTAAGCCCAAAATGGCATCTTGTGGTCTCACTAGCTGCAAGATGAAATGTTGTACAGCATGTATATGATGTAAGGTCTTACACTGACTGAGATGGACTCCTTTTTGATGACTATGATATTTCTCACCTTGTCTCCACTGGTGTAGAAATGGTTTAGGATGGTAATCAGCTTTGTTGCATGGTCAGATTGGTGGCATGAGGATGCACTGATGGTTGCTGTGAGGTTGAGTCCTCACAGCTCCAGGTATGATCCACCGTATGATCCTGTGCTACTGAGGACAGGAATGGGTGGAATGTTCTTTGCATGTTCTTCTTTGTGTATTTATGGTGCCCCGTGATTGACTCGCTTCCCATTCAGGATGAAGTCTTGTACTTCCAGGTTCCGGGATCGATTCTCACCTCGGGCCTCTTGGTGAGTTTCCTCCGGGTACTCCGGTCTCCTCCCACAGTCCAAAGACATGCAGGTTAGGCTGACTGGCATTCCCAAATTGCCTGTAGTGTGTGAACGTGCCCTGTGATGGATTGGCACCCCATCTAGAGTGTACGCTGCCTCCTGCCCTAAGTCTCCTGGGATAGGCTCCAGGCCCCCTATGACCCTGTATACAGGATAAACGATGAAGATGATGAAGTTTTGTTGTTTGGTTCCTGGGATTGGCTCTGGATCAACCATGACCCTGATTAAAATAAAGATGAATGTGGATGTTTGATGAATGCAGACCTTAAACCCCTCTCATCCCTGTCTGTCAGTTCTGTGACATTCATAAACTGAAGGAGCACTTGGAACGAGGGTACTTCAAGAGGTAGAACAGATAGAAGAGAAAAGAAAGCATACAGCATTTCAATGCATTTTTTTTGTGTGAGAGGGATGTCTAGAGGACCTGGGTGTTTGATTTGTCTCTTTATTATTTCCAGAACGAATAATATGAGGTGAAAAAAATGACAGAGATCAAGTTTCAAATGATATATCCTCTTTCCCCATTTCTATGAGATCACACCTGAGACACATGTACTTGTTCTGTAGAAGTCATTTCAAGACCACCTATTCTTCATAAATGTTTCATTACCTCTGTTTCAATGTTAACTAATATGAGCAACAGCTGGGACGGTCTGAGTTATCTGGCCACGTTAAAGAAAAATGTACCATTATAACACACATTAATCATCAGCGCATTCTTAAGAAGTATGCATCATTTGTTCACTCCTAATCCCTCTTTCCAACAGTATGAATTTCATTAATGCTCTTTTGTTGAAACCATCTACAACCTGCAAATACAACAATCGTTGCTTTGTCCTTTGAGCTCTAAAAGCATCCAGGTGCTGTGATTGATCACTAACATCATCAGCCAGTTTAGGGATATGTCCCACAATGCATCTGAGAGCTGCACTCGGTCCACAGGCATAGTTTTTTAATAATTCCCTGAAGCCCATCTGGAGCTGTTGAAGGAGACTTGCGCTATTCAAGATGTGGTGAATGTTGACCAAAAATTTGATGGATGCAGACTCTTTTTATTCATGCTATCTTTATAATATTCTTGATGCTGTTTATTGTTCAACATATTCAAATTCAGGCTTGTTCATGATGATGCTTTATTTACACAATTTTAAAAATCTCATTAAATGCTATTAGTTTTTTTTTTAAAAAAGATCATAGAAAACAAAGCAATATTTAACTCAATAAAAAAAAGATTAACTCATACCGAGCAAACACAAACAAGGTAGAGACACGGACAAGACTAGACTAATTGGTATTGGCATTGGTTTGAGGATTACCCTTAGCATGCCAGTTCAATGGCACATGCATTAAAACACAATAGGAACATAACACAGGAGATAAGAGCAAACTTGGAACTTAAATGCAGTGCGAAATAAAATGCAATGCAAGTTACTAAAGTGCAATAGGTGATAAAGAACTTAAACCAGTAATGCATGCTGGGAGCTGTGGTGCAGCACCTCTACAGCGTTTCTCTGTCTGTATGATTATTTTCCTACCCCTAGTAGATTACCATATTATCTGTCTCAGACTGGACAGTTTGAAGCTGTAGCAAATTTGTCCCATAGTACAACTACACTCTAGATTTTCTGCTAACGTTATGTTAAAAACTTTGAAGATGTCAAATGTATTTAAATTGATATTAAATATACATACAATACCAGTCAAAAGTTTGGACACCCCTTCCAACTCCATGGTCTTTCCTGATTTTCATTTATTTCTACTCTGTAAAACAATGCTGAAGGCGTCCAAAGTATGCAATAATCTCCTTTTAACAGTTGATATTGAGATGTGTGCTATGGCTCTAACCTGATGTGCTGCTTGTTAATTGGAGATTTCTAAGGCTAGTAACTCTTCTGCAGCAGAGGTAAGTTTTGATTTTTTTTATTCCTGGGAAGGTCTTCATGAGAGCCAGTTTCATCATGGTGCTTGATGGGTTTGGCAAATGCATTTAACAATATTGTTCTTGCAAGAACTGTTCCAGATCAGCTGACCTTCGTGTCTTACAATAGCACAACATTTGTTGTTGTTGTTTTTGCTGTTATTTAATTACCTAAAGCCATATGTGTTATTTCATAGTTTTGACCTCTCTTGTATAGTTCTACAATGTAGAAAATAAATCCAAACTTTGACTGGTACTGCATACAATGTAATATTCCATATTCTGTGATGCATTTAATGAAATTTGATTTTGGCAATGCTCTTGTATATCTTTGTTTTAAATTTGTTAGCAATATGATTTGCCTTAAAACATAGAATTAGGAAGGGCACACAGGATTTTGACAAATCTAAACCTCAAATACTAATCACATAAATAAATAAATAAATAAATAAATAAATAAATACTGGTTTAATGTCAATTTAGACTAAAAGTAGACACTTTGAGAGTAAAGACTTAAAGAGCTCACCACAACCTCCCTATGGCCGGATGTGGTAATCTGATCTGCAAAAGCAAAGACTGTCATCATGGTCGAGCCGACTCTCCTGTGTTAAGAGAGAATGATGGTTGATGGTTGCCTTCCAGAGGAAAAAAGGAGAGATATGTGGAGTTGGCAGCAGCATGCTCGCAAGCAAGGTGGAAAGCTTTCACCTACCCAGTGGAAAGCGGGTGTCGAGGTTACACAGGGATCCTGCGGTGCCTGAAATTCTTTGGGATCACAGGTGCCAAACTGAAAAAGCCAACCAAAGACCTGGCGGAGGCAGCAGAACAAGAGACATTCTGGCTGTGGCTCAGAAGAAAGGACAAAGAATGGAAGTAAAAGAAGAAGTAATCATGGCTCCACCACCCCAAGATGTTCTAACATTAAAAGTTATGAAGAGTATCTTCTGGCTGATGACCCCGGCTGTGACAGGCAGTAATGCCTAGCAGGTGGAGTCACCTGTTCCTACAACTAGACAAGACTAGAAATTTTCTCAACAAAAAAGAAATGAACGTATCATGAGAAGAGATGATGATGATAAGGGATTTTTATGATAGGTGATGACACTGATGTGGATCGAAGTGTGTAAATTCCTTTTACCTTCTTACATATTAGGCGGTAACGTTGCATTTCTATAAGGAGGTTACAAAAAGTATGAAGGCGGGACATTTGTTTTGGTGTCGATTCACTATAATATTAAAATGGGATTATTATAATAAAGGGTTATGTAGAGCTATTAAGGATTTTTGCACTTTTTGATATATGAATAATGCTTTCTAATAATCAAAATTATGCCATTTAATAGTATTATTATTATTATTATTATTATTATTATTATTATTATTATTAAACACACTGACAATTGTATGTATGTGGCTTTTGAACAAAGACTGTTAATAAATAAGGGTAACTCCAGGAAAACTACAGACATAAAAATGTATATAGATCATTGAATATTGTTACTAATGTAAAGTGTTATGCCATAAGACATACAAAAGATCATTTAATTTTCAGATTTTGCCTAAATTCACTAATCGCTTTCTAAATTCTTCCCATTCATTTGTGTTGGACATTGTGGCATTTGTTACCTTATCTAGTAATGAACAAAAAAAACCCCTCAAAAATATTTTTTTTATTTTTAAACTTTAATTCATACCCTTTGCTGTAATAATTAATAATTAATAATGTAATGATCTTCCTAGTTTGCTTCTGAGACGTAATAGGTATCTATTGGAATAGTTCACGGTTACATCCCTTTTTGGGTTACGTTCTTGGAGTCAAGTCATTGCAAATGTAAATGTCTACACGGTTAATGTTTAGACTGTTTTAATAAAATAAAATAAAAACGCCTTAGTAATAATATTCATGGTATTTAAAAACTGAGAAAATTACTAGAAATCAAGATATATCAAATCAACATTTTAACCCTTTATAGGGCACTCATTAAAATACTTCACATACTGTAGAGCGCGGCAGCTTTTTCCCTTAATAAATAACATTATCATTTAAAACCTGCATTTTGTATTTATTGGGTTATTTTCGTGGAAAAGTTTTAATTTGTTTGATGATCTGAATCATTTAAGTCTGACAAATCTGCAACAAAAAAAATCAGGAATAGGCAAATACTTTTTCAATATATACAGCTCTGGAAAAAAAATAAAAGAGCACTGCAATTTACTCCAGGAAACTCCTGTAATGTCATCAAGAGGAAGATGGAGGGTCACAAACCATCAAGCAAAGCTGAGCTGTTTGCTTTTTTTTTTTTTTTTTTTTACAAAAAGAGGAGTGGTATAAAGTTATCCAACAGCAATGTGAAAAAAACTGGTGAAAAGCTGTAATTGCAAATCGGGGTTGTTATTCCGACAAATACTGATTTCTTGATGTTATGTAGCCAAAGCGTTAACACAATTTGTTTACAAATTATTTGCATGTTGTTTTATTTCAATTATTAAAGCTCGGCAAATACTGCATGATCTCACTTACTACTGGGCAAAAGCCACAAAGTGACCTGTGAATAATTTATAATTCAAGCAAAATAAATATCTAACTTTCATTAATGTATGTTGCTAAATTGGATATCATTTCACACATGATAATGTCACACATGATAATGTGTGTAGACTGCAGCAAAGTGATTACAACCTAATTAGAACTTTAATTAGAATTGCTTTCATTGAGATGACATCATTAAAGTTTTCTGTGAACGCCACTGTCGTGTTCAATTGTTGAACCTGATTGGCTATACAAAAGGTGTTGATTAATTTTCTATAACAGCAGCTCTGACAGTCATGCGGCAGCAAATTAGGTTTACATTAATGTGGAAATTCTTCACATTCCTTAGTAAGGTGACATGCTGTGTTATAAGTTTGTTAATATCAAAACGTTATATCACACAGACTTACACAAGACTGCTGTATCTACAGTATAGATGGATAAAATCATCAGTTCATTAATATCATGATATTAGCACAAATACAGCAGGATTCTGGCCAAATCACTGTGGATGTGATGTTAACTGAAAATAGTTACATTTGGGGTAGTAACAGTAGCTTGGACTGTTTCAGATGTGTATACATAAGAATGCAATTTCAGTATAGAAAAGTCTGTAGTTTTCACAATATATTAGATGTCAAAATTTTACCAAGCAAATGTTTTTCTCAGGCCTGTACACAATTGCCTGTTTAACGTGCCTCAATAAAATTCCCTTTATTCTCAATTCAGTCACTCTTTTGTTCTTTGGTCTTTGTACCACAGGTTCCATCATATATAGGAAACTTACAGCACTCCACACAGCTGGAATTGACTTCAAAGGGAATCTGGGATATTACACGTGTTATGCCTGGTAATTTGTTCTTTTAATTATGAACCTGTAAATGATTTACTTAATGTATTTTCGTCCTGTCTAGGTTTTGTTGCTTAGCACCATTTTAACAGTATCGGAAGTGTCTGATTTGGACCTCCACAACTAACGACTGCCCCGTGGCCATTGGTTTCATGGCCTGTTTGTATTCTCCTTGATCTGGTGTGACTCCTGTTGCTCTTCTCTTCACTGGAATGAGTCAGAGAGGCATCAGAGGAAACTCTTTGGATTTAGAGGCTTTTTCATGTTGAGGCATGCTGACGTCCAACGGGCAGCACACTGACTGCAACATCAAGGTGATGTCTAGGCATGAATCTCTTTAAGAGATAAATTAATCTTTACATTTGACCAATTACAGGAATATACAATAGGAATGTATTTAAAGTTTTCATCACAAAAAGATTATTTAGTAAAAAAAAAAAAAAAGCTATCCTCATGTTTAATACAGCAAATGGTGCTGTACAGTATGTGTTTAAATGCAAATTTAAATAACATTTAAAATAAACCATTTGCAAAGCTTAAATAATAAAATAAATGAATCATGTATGTCACCATGGAGAGGTGATGGACTATAGGTTCCCCATCAGCCCTCTATGTCACATGACTGCCATCATCCACACTGAGTTTGAGTTTGTTCCCAATTATTTAGTCTTTTTAGTCCTGTGTGATCTCCTTTCTTAATTCATGCATCTTAGTTCAAGTCACAGTTCATCAGTATCAAGCTCCTGTTCTTGTTCCTGTTTTTTCTGTTCACAATGTGTAATAAATCAAAGTCTGTACCTGTATCCAATCTACCTCTGAACCCTGACAGAAAGTGAGATCAAATAAATGATGTAGCAGGAAAATGGAGTGCGCATGGGACCGGGATTTCAATGCCTACATTCCATGTGATCCGTTTCCCCTAAACAAGGCTTGTGGACATTCTGTCACCTTATGACACGGCTGAATCCCGCCCAACAAATTTCTGCATCGAGGTCGATTTTAATAGGCGAGTATGGTGGACCCGATACCTAGAGAGAAGGAGCTTCTCTGGTTTATAATGTTCTGACTAACTGGCCCAGCACACCCTACAGTATGTATCACCAAATGTTTCATTGCTCAAGGATTCAAGAGGTAAGAAAATCTTGCTGAGCCCATTAAACTATTTAATCAGGTTTCCCACAAGTTCTAGTTTTGTTGGATGCAGTGCTGCTGTCTGGGCAGGAGGTCAACGAAATGAGTCTGACAGCAAAGCTCCAGGTGATGGTCTACATGGTGACCTGCAGAGCACCCACTGCCAGTTTGGGTCAACATGATGACCTGTACAGCCTGGCTCCCAGTGGAGGTCAACATAGCAACTTCCATAGCCCAACTCCAAGTTTAAGTCAATATTGTGACCTTCAGAGTCAAGCCAACACCTCCACAGCCCAGGTTTCACCCTTTGTTCAATGCAAATGCTTCCCTTCCTTGCCTTGTGAGGGACCTTCCCCTTTCATGCTGTGAGGATACTGGACTGGACTGCCTGTCAAATTACTATACTCACAAACACTGGGTTTGTTTTCTTTAGTATGTCTTTTTAGAATGTTTTTGGTTATGTGTGATCTCACTTCTGTTGTATTTTCTTGTGTGTGGAAGTATGAAGTATGTCTGTTCACTATGTGAAACAAAGAGACGTCTGCACCTGCATCCAAACTACTTCTTAACTATGGCAGTGTGCGAATCTTACAAGAGAAAATAAACTGTAGACCATGGATGCCGTTATGTCTTCTCAGATGCTAATCCTCATCAACATGATAATTAGATAACCATAATAACACCCAAGTGGTCATTTCTACTGCCGTAAACAGATTTCTCTTTTTCGCATTCTAATGTACTTGGAAAATTTTAATAGATGCTAATTTTCTCCTTTTCTGTGCAACATATGTGAAAACAGCTGGATCTGACCATCTGACATGTGGTTTCAGTCAGGCCAAAGTATGCACATTGTCTTTTTTTTTTTCTTTTGAAAACCACTATCCTGAGCGCTTTTGTTACTCAGGAAATGTCATTTCCATCCCAAATCCATTCACCATTCATCTTTCATAGGATAGTAAAATTCTTTAGCTTGTATAATTCAATTTCCTTTTCGAAATAAATACTTTAATAAGTTTAGTTTTTTTTTTTTTCAAGTTTAAAGATGCAGTCTGTGATTTGAGTGTGAGTCTGGTGCCTGACATGTCATTTGCTATTTAACTGTACACTAAAATTGCCCCTCGCAGCAGGCCGTAATCAGAATAACCCGAAGAAACATGTTTTAAAGCTTTAACTACTTTGTTTGTACGGTAATAATAGATGTCAGGTGTGAGCCATACCCTTAATTAGGAAACCTGAAAATGTTTATGTACTGGCTCCTGAGTGATTTATCCTGAGTGATGTTTGATAATCCTCACATTTTGGATTGTATCCTCAAATGTTCAATGTGTAAAATCACATACATTTTGCACAAAAAAATCCCAGTGTTATCATGTTAACAAAATGTTATGGAACACAAAAGAAATCACACACATATATAATTTACAGAAGAAAATAACTGTAAAAATGTAATCCAGTGTGTAAAAATAAAAATTAAATCACATGCTATATTCATGTGGAAAAGTCAGCATGTGAAAAAAAGAATTTTGAAAATGAAAACTTTTAAAAAGAAATCTTAAAATCTTAAAAATCTTAGAAAATTAAATCTTATACTTGTTAAAAAACATTTGAAAATGCATCAAGTTTGTGTAAATATGATGTGGAAAAATAAAATCACATACTCTACTTGTGAAATCTGAATGAAATTTGACGTTAGATGTCTGACGATCATGTGTATTTCATAAACACACAATCCAGACAGAGGGTTAATGTTTTGTTTCCTGAAGAGGACAACATCGTCTCTGACAGTCCATAAACCCTAGAATAATCTTCTGAACATCTGCACGTGTAAACAGAATGTGGCGGTCATGACAATTGGCGAGCATCAACAGTCTCTCTGAACTTTCTGACAACAAAATATTTTCCAGCATATCGCTGTAGGAATCATGGTTTGTGTTTAAAATTAAGCATGCGAATGGTCTTTTAAAAAAAATTAGAATGCCATCTTGTGGTTAAACAAAAGCACTTGATTTTTTAGGTTAAACTTTTATCAGTGTGGGAAAACGGTATTTAATCTGAAATCCAAAGCGATAATTAGAGTCAGGTGTTTTGAGAGTCGTTGTGTTTTTGGAAGAAAAGTTTGTCTACGCTATCAAACTCTTACTTCATTAAAAGTAAAAGTTTAGAGGCAGAAGTTACCTAAAAGTATCTAAATTTAAATATAATCAAGTGTAAAATCTTTCCAAAGTTTTTTTTGTGGAAAAAATGCTAATGCTAAGTCACATTACAAATAAACTGTACTACCTAGCTAGTTTATTTAAGTTTGTTTACCTATCTATCTCAAATCTATTTAGCTAATTTACAATAACGAAACAAATAGATAATTTAACAAGCTAATTTAAAGCTTAAAGCTAATTTCTAGCTAAATACTGTCACAAGGTATTTTACCAAACCCTAACTAGCCAGCTAGATGTAAGAAACTAATTTACAAATCTTAGCTAGCTAGCCAACTTAGACAATCTTTTAGCTAAATAATATCACAAGCTATTTTACAAAACCTAACCATCTTGCTAATTTCAATAATTATAGTGGTTCCTCTGCAAACAAATTTAATTAGTTCCGGAGGCAAGTTTTAAAGGTGAAATTATTTATTGCAAAACACATTTTCCTATAGCAAATAATGTAAATGCAGATAATCCATTCCAGCCCCCCAATAATTACCTCCCAATATTACCAATTTTAAACACTATAATCATATTTTTGTGACATGTAAATGAAGTAAAATATTAAATAAATTTAAACTTACTTAACCTTAATTTATGATAATTTATGATTCCCCTTAGCACTGGCTGCAAAAGTGGCTCCCTTTTCTTCTTGCTATCGTCCTTGCTATCATTCTTGGGACCCATGGTATGTCTTCACTAAATCTTGCACAAAATGGGAGGAAAAAACTTGCTTGCTTGGCTTTCCACTAACACAAACTAATATGCTGAAAAAAAGGAATTTCTTGCAAAATTTTAGTTCTAATGGTGAAATAGTGTACAAGACTTAATAACTATTTAATTTAAGAAGCCAATATACAAACATTTAACTAGCTAGCTAACTCAATAAGGTATTCAGCAAAAATCTACTAACTAGTTAATTAAATAAACCAGTTTGAAAACCTAACTACATACTTTAGATTTTAGCTTTTCATTTTTATTCATAAAATAAATATATTATGGCTTAGGGGATAAAACTTGTTTTTTGGTTTATATTTTGTAAATTGACTTTAGCAAGAGTACAAGTATGTAATTTAAATTATAAAAAAAATAACAAAGTACAAATCATCCAAAATAATAATTAATTAACCTGATATGCAGACAAAAATTTGCAGATGTGCTAGCTACTTTATTAAACATTAAATTAACTTTAAACTTATGTTAAACCTTTAATTCAATAAATGTACATTTTGAATTTAGGTATTTTTTCCCCCATTTTTACAAGACCAGTACTAAACTGAGTGAAGTTGCTAGCATATTGTGTGATTTATTAGCTTGCTAAAAACATTACAACTGTACAAGTGTTGTCTTGTACAGTGGCGAATTAATCATGACGCTACCTGATGTGATGCACTTAACTATAAACTATAAAGTACAAACATAATTTTTTTCCTCAGCATGGAGCTGGAGAAGTAAGAGAAAAAAGGAAAGCAAATAACAGTGTACTGTAGCACCATCTGTGAGTTTGTTTTCATCCTTAAACTGAAAGATCACTAGAAATAACGTACTACTGGGACTCATAGAGGAGAGAAATCACCAGGCCTAGCAGTGCAGCTGTCATGAGAGTGAAGATATCTGCCATTAAAGGACCCGGGTGTGTGATCTGTTTCCTGCTTGACAGGAAATTGCAGGTCCATTTGGAACGTCAGTGATAGAAATTAAACTAATAAAATTACAAGATGTCTTTCTCACACAGAGCTGCTACAGATGATGATCATGATGAATAGACTGGTGGCTGAATGCAATCATAGGTTTAGTTTAAGGGTTTTAAAAACACATTTATCAACATTTTGCTCGGACTTCACGATGCGGGTCAAAACATTCGGCTGTGATACTTAAAGCACAATCCAAACTTTTGAGATCACTTTAAGAATTTCTTGTTCAATAAAGCTGGGATTTTAAAAAAAGTTTAAGTAGGAACAGTCACTCACTCAGAGTCATGGGGAGCCTGAAGCCTATCCCAGGGGACTTAGGGCATGAGGCGGGGTACACCTTGGACGGGGTACCAATCCATCACAGAGCACACAAACATACACAGACAACAGTCAATTTTGAATTTTGAAAGACCAATTAGCCTAATCTGCATGACTTCGGACACCCGGAGGAAACCCACCAAGCACAGGGAGAAAATGCAAACTCCATGCACAGATCCGAGATGGGAATCAAACCTAAACCCTGGAGGTGCAAGGCAATGGTGCTAAGCACTACGCTACCATGACTCCAGTAAAGCTGTGATTAAAGAAAAAAAAAAAAAAGTAGAAACAAAGATAATGTTTCTCAAACAAAGAATGGAAATGTCCAGTATATTAAATATATAATATTCTAATGTCAAGAAACTGCACTATTTTTAGATCATTATTTTCAAATCTGTCAAAACCACATTAACCGCTTTGTATGGAAAATCTGATTTTCTTCACCTCAGGTCAGGTTTTAAACAAACTCCTTAAGTCCAGAGCATCCCGAATGAACCCTGTCATTAAAGTAAAACCGGGACATGTAAAATCCTAAGATTATGACAATGTCAAAAAATGTGCTCGTTTCTAATAAAACACTGTGTATTAACTACAAAAGAATGTGAAAAAAATGCTTTTTTGTTATTAGGGCGTTTAAACATTTGGACCCTACTGTAGGTGAAACACTCACAACATTTGTTCTTTCTTTGGATCCATACAATCTTTTCAGTTCAAGGAAGCTATACTACTTTAAACATATTTATACCTATTGCTGTAGATAAGAAATTTAAATATTAGAATTGAAAAAGTAAAAAGGATAATATTTAACTGAGGCTCCTTTAGTCAGCTAAAGAAGATAAAGTTTCGGATTTGTGATTTCTTAGTAACACGACAAGGTGCAGAAAAAGAAACAAAGTGTTTGTTGACTAACTTTTTTTTCCCGTAACAACAAGTATAAACAGATGGAAAAGTACAATGTGTCTTCTGTAAATGTAAAATTTTTTTGCTGCTTTTTAGTCCCGGTTTGACTTGAACACCTATTGTAGTTTGAATATATAATGTGATAAATGTTTTTCAATTTATCCTAACCTCTAAAACAAACTAGTTTGTAGTCCGCAGTGAGCGGGCCAAGCACCGGGGGAAGACGGAAAACATTGTCTGATCCGACAATGGAATAAAGTGTGTGTATCTGTCTGAAATATGACATACACGCATCTGATCCAAGACGCCTGCAGCTTCATCAAAGGCAGTTGGATGATGTTTGAGGCTTTGTCATACTCAAAACATCTGCCGAAAGTCTAGCACACACACACACCAAATTACAGCAGAGTTAATCCTACTACTATAGACTTGACTATGTAAACCATTCTGTTTTTTTTTTAAATAGATTTTTAAAAAGTAAATGGTGATAGTTTTAGCAAAAAAAAAAAAAAAAATTAAGATCATCTTATAAAATCATTTGTATCTGTCGACATTATTTTGGGATAACACGGGAGATGGGGTCTCAGCTACACCCTCATCCTTGCCATCGCTTTCACGGATCACCCTTACACAAACCAGTCATCACCGGAGTGTATTAGCCGCTCCACTACCTTATTACACCACCAGAACAATCTACCTTTTTGTAAAATAATGAACACCCTCAGTGCCAGTGAAGTGATGGAAAAGTCAGAGCTGACAGGATGTAAGAATATGAGAGGGGGATTTCTCCTTCCTCACTAAAGCCAAACCCAGAATCTTGGAAAACCAAGTCCCCTCCACAGAGAACATACAGGAAAAGTTTTGGCCCAGCGCTGAGCCTCGCTGAGTCACCCGCTTTCATCTACACAACAATCGAATTGGTTAAGGATATGAAGCATGAAAATATCTTTTTCTTAAAAACAGTATATGAAGTTAATCAGGTTTTACTGATTTATCTGAACATTCTGTTCCATGTACAGAAATGTAACATTCTTGAATTATAATGCTATCGTAGATGTCTGTATTTTAATTACAATTATAGTAGGCGTGAACTAGACTGAAAAATCAAAAAACAAGAGCAACAACAACAAAAATTCATCAATTTCATATACAAAGGGTGGCCTGCTGGCTTAGTGGTGAGAAACGTGGCCATAACCTCCAGTGTCTGTGAATGTGTATTTTGCATGTTCTCCGTGTGCTTGGTGGGTTTCCTCCAGGTACTCCGGTTTCCTCCTAGTCCAAAGAGTTGCAGATCAGGGTAACTGACATTCCCAAATTGCCCATAGTGTGTGAATGAACATGTGAGTGCCCTTTAATGGTCCCCTGTATTGTGCCTTACGTCTCATAAGATACACTCTAGGCCCCCTATGACCAGGTATACCGGATAAAGCAATATACAGTAGATGATGAGTGACTGAGTGAGTGATTAGCAATGTGGCCATAAGTGATTAATTATATTAACATATATTAAGGTGCAAAACACAATTTCAATCAACTCCTGAACTTCTACAGTTCAGCTACATCGTCAGCTACATCACTCAAGTTCATAATTGTCTCAACTATATGCCCTGTAGAACCTTCTGGAAAGCTTTCTTTCTTTCTTTCTTTCTAATGTTAAACTTTGAGACTTTTGAATGCTACAGAAATTTCACAAATGACTGATACAATCAGATAAGAAATTAAAGTTTTTCATCATTATTAAATGAAAATCCTTGCTTTCATGGAAAAGAAAATAGTACAGACACAATAATGAAATTGTTCATTTATTCCTACTTCATTGTAGTTCCTGGGGCAATCTCTGGTTCTGAAAAATGAAGCCCATGTGGAAGTGCCAAAAGTGAGTAAATCCCCATAAATGCCCATGTTAAAATGATTAGCATCACAACAGAAATAAATGTTTACAGTCTGGTAAGCCATTACATTACATACATAAAGCCAGTTCCTCATATTACAGGCATGTCTGATTTGAGTGAGAGCTGCATTGCACGTGTCAAACTGCTAGCTATGCATCTATCTAATCAGCTACCTGGATTCATTGTAGTTTAATTTATCACAGGAAATGTTGTGAGCATGTAGTGAGAGAAGTGTAGTGGGTGTAGTGTAATGAGTCACTGAGTTCAATCAAATGCAAAGTAACATTAGCATATAATTTAATGTTAGCCACCTTAGCATTTTAAAGCAATTTAAAGCTAAGCTAGCTACCTTGTGGTAACTAAGGTAAGTAAATTTCAGCCAAAAGCCAAGCTCTGTTCGTTCCACCCATTTGCCCATTTATGGGTTAACGGGGGTTTTGGCGACAACCAGAGCTCCCACAGTTGAGCTTCAAAGCCGCTCTTCAGAAACCCTTTGGGTTCCCAGCTGGCATTTTAACGTTGAGTCAGCGTTGAATCAACGTCAGGGGGGTATTCCATGAAAGTAGCTAAATAAAGCCAGACTTCCGCGCAAAAGTGAGACTCAAATTAGCGGCATCTCCAACTTAAGCCTCATGTCGTTCCACAAACGTGGCTCAGCTGTAACTAATCGAGGCTTATTCAAGTCAGGCTTGCATAGTCTCACTTTGTCCGCGC
>JAQMYK010000018.1:3273927-3285257 GCA_030014345.1 Clarias buthupogon | reverse complement strand
CAAGGAATGATGTTTGCACACTGTAGCTACCCCTGGATCCTGAGTCTTAATATTGTAATGTTTGTTGTAAGACAGTAAACTGTAACATTTTAATACTGATTCACTAAATTAGTTATCAAACAGCCATTTTTGAAGGATGGTCGCCCTCATAGCTGAATGTAATAATACAAATACAATTGCACAATTGTTCACAATTTATGTGTAAAAATGTTTCTTCGTGCTCCCAGAACTACTCTTTTTAATCCATTGGAATATGGCTGTGGTGTCAATAGGGAAGAAACACTCCATTTTTTACACAACACTCCAATAGATGTACACACACACAAACAAACTGTAACGGAAACACTGCTCTGTCGGAAAACTTCTTTAAAAAGGAACCACTCTAATGACACTTGCTTTTGCTTTACGCACATGCACACACACACATGGTCACAATGTTAAAGTAAACAGACTGAGCATGGGAGACGGTTACCCATAGCGCACAAGAGAGAAGAATCATTTGCTCCGTAGTGATCACGTGATGCTAAGCAGACAAAGCGCATGCATACTACTCGTATACAAGACCATGTTATAATGTGATATTATTATTATTATTATTATTATTAACTTTTTTCACAACTCTTTAAATCCCTTACATTATAACATAATATTATATTGGTTTGAATAAATTAGTTTAATGTTTAATATGTATCTGCCATGAAATAGCCTGAGAAGCTGATATGACAATAAATCCTATTACAAACAAACTACTCGTATATCAAGACTTTGCTCGTTTATTAAGTTAAAATCCATGTAAAAATTTTGCTCATCTTGCAAAACACTTGCAGACCAAGTTATTCGCAATCCAAGGTTCCACTGTATATAATATACTATATGAATATAAATCAATCAATCAAAGAAGGGAGAAGTAAATAAGTGTGTGTTTATAGGGATAATGTTAATTTATGATGTGGAATTCCGATATATACTTATCCCATTTTTATTATACATGTGTTTTATTGAAGGGAGGACGTTATTTGGGTCTTTGGTACAGTATTTAGGCATTTGTGAATAAAGGACTTCCTAAAACTAAGCGTTTAAGCGTTCGCCATGCCCTGTATGCTGATTGGTCACTTCGTGACGTCATTGGTCGCGTCACACTCAGGGAACGACACAGGCCTCGGAGCGAGGAATTATTGGAACCGAGCCTCGGAGTTTCGGAGTCATATTAACAATACTACCTTTCTGGTATCGCTGAATAAGAAGAAGAGCGGCATATAATCACAGAATACAAGAGACTGGGGAACGGATTAATTACGTCAATTGCATTACGGTGGTTGGTGTGCGGAACTGATTTGCGCTTGGGTTGTGTTTAGGTCGGAGTTTTTTTTTTGTTGTACCGACAAACCTGGAATTGTGAAAAACGACAAAATTAGGAAAGCAAAACAAAGAAAAAACAAGGTAATTTATAAAAGTGGACGCGCACTTAATGCATATCTAATTTGAGAAATTTGGTTAAGCTTAAGTTGAGGAGAAAGAAAAGAAACAAATTCATATTTGCAGCCATATTTAAAGCTTCCGGTTCCGGGTTAGAGCAGCTTGTGTGTTTTTGTTTCTATACCAAAACGGCGTGATTCTTGTTTTTTCTTTCTTTTTAAAAAATATTCTCCCTTAGCCAAAATGCAGCGACCACATTTCCGACCTCCGTATCCAGCAGCAAGCCCGCGAACAGGAGGATTTCGGAGCCCTCCACCTGCTTTGGACAGGGCAGGGGGCGGCAGGTTTCCCTCGCCGCCCTGGGCTTTCCCAAACGGGCCGTACGGACCCAGATTCGGGTCGTATGGCGGCTCTCCGGGGGGACACACCTCACCCAGGGAGTTTAGCGGTAATAGAGGAGGGAGTGGAGGCGGGAAATCCGCGGGACACACACCGCGCAGACCGAACGGTAGTCCTACATACAGACATTCGCCTTATCAGAGTCCCGGAGCTCACAGCGGATATCAGGTAGAGACCCACAGCCTGAGTTAAGGCATTACACACTCTCAGACAAATAAGGTACTAAACTCTACATTCACTCATCACAGGCGTGGTCATGTAAGGCATATAATTTGATCTCTTGTAACATTAATTCGTCTTTATAATGTATATATTTAAATTACGCATTAAATTGGCTCCATATTGAAGGAGTACACAGTACAGTGTCTTATTTAATGATCTGTTTATTCATCAAAAAGAACAAAATGTCCTGGTCAGGAAAAAATAGCCATGAACTGTTTGTGAGAGAGAATTTGACTCATTGGTGAACCGAATCTAATGATTTGACTCACCCTAATGAATCAGAATTCATAAACGCCAAAAAAGCAACAGCGGCCTCTAATGGTTTGATTGTAGTATTACAGCAAACCTGCACAAACATCAGATTGTTTTCTCAAGAGAGCTTGTTTAAACAATACAAGAGATGTTTATTTTTTATTATATGTTTATTCAGCAAAATCGTGTTTTTTCCCTAGTTCCTAGTTGCAATGAACCGCCTGTGAAAAACGATTCGACTCTTATTTATTGGTGAACCGAATTAAATGATTCGACTCACTAAAAGGAATCGGAATTCATAAACGCTGAAGCAACAGCGACCACTAATGGTACGATTTGGTATTACAGTAAACCTGCACGAATTTCCAACTTTGCATTCTTTTGCAAATAATTTGTCTTCTTTCTTTCTAAATGATAAAGGTCTGCTCCATTATTTCTTTGAGTCCATTAAAATATTGCAGTAAATTGGTTTCATGTAAAAAAAAAAAAAAAAAAAAAGAGGAAAAACAATAAATTACATTAATACTCTTACTGTTAATATATCAAACTGTAGTACAAACCTGTTCAAAATGGCCACTCCCAATTTAGTACCTTATTTTGTAAGAGTGTAGTAATAACTCAGGTTTGATTGAGTTCAATCAACACACTTACAAAGAATGATCCGTATAAAATGTGCTTAATAATTCTCAACACTAAATTGTGCCACAGACGCAACAGATTTCTTTGTCCTTTTTTTTTTTTTAAACAAAGTAAATTGTCTCCTAAAGGGTTCTCCGCGGACGTCCACGCCGTACGCCAGGGACAGAGGCACAAACGATATGGATAAGTATTACAAAGCGTCCATGCTTCAGGACCCGTGGGCTAACCTCCAGCCCGTATCAGTGACCCAGACCCAGTCGAAATGCAGCTCCCAGCAGGCCACACACACAGGCAGGCCAGGGAGGTACTACAACAAAAACTCAACCGCTTAAAACAAGCCTTTTAAGACTTCCCTTACATTTTTGGGGGGTAATTAATAATTGGACACACCAAACCCTGGACTTGGACATGACTGCAGCAATAACAGTTCCAGAGCTCACTGTTTACAACATTTTCTTTTAGATTTTGTATCCTGGATATCTCTTATCCTTGTACTTCTTTTGTACATTTTAATTTTGAGTGTAGAATCCAGACAGGCACATATACACTCTAGCACACCTTTATTATGGACAAGATTTAGTGTTGTCACTACACACCAAAATCTGAGACATCTGATTTGTGTGTGTGTGTCAAATCAGAAAAAAACAGATCACACAAATTGGATCCAGCCTGAGCTTCCTTATTGGGAAATTATTTTGGATATAATTATTAGTAATATAATAATTATTCAGTAAATATGATTGTCACTGCAGGTTTGAGAGATTAGATTGAGTTACTGATTTATGTGTGTGTGTGTGTGTGTGTGTGAGAATTCTATTAAGAGGTCTAATCTCCTACCTCTAACCCGATGATGTTAACAAACTCAACCAGCACAACATTTTCTAGGCATTTTATTCTAATTTTGTACATTTCTGTAAAATACCTTTAGACTTTGTCTTTAATTTTATTTCATACCTGTCATTTTTGTTAAAAAGAAGAAGAAAAAAGAGGAGTGTATTCAATTCGATATTTTTTTTTACATTCTCAGGAGTTTTTAAATGCGTATGTACCTCAATCTAGTTAATCCTAACTTGAATTATGTAAAGGAAGTTTTATGGAAAAAAAGACGCTGTATTTAAAAGCCTTTGTTGAAGTTTTTCCTCAAATGTGATTTACTCGGTAAAGTGTGAGGTGTCTGGATTGTCTCGTTATGTTTTATATCTTTAAAATATGTTTTTTTCTTTTAAGTGAGAACCATTTTGTTTTATTTCTTTTAAATATAATCAATTACAGTCTCTTAATATTTCAGTAATGAAAAGCGTCTCGAGTCTTTGTTGGAAACATCTTTACTCGGGTTTAACTGTAGGATTAATCTTGGATCTGCTTTTATTATAAATGAATCAACATTTAGATTAATATTAAATCCAGAAGGACACACAAGAACAACACCAGGCACAAAATGTTATAATAAAATCTCTTGTATTTAATTTTTTTTGGCTCGGAGTTAGACAGCTGCGTTAATTAACATAAAGTAGAACAAAAAGTACCTGAGGGCTTCAGCAGAGCATGTTATGTTTCAGCGTCATTACCCCTGTGTACCGTTAATCACAGAGTGAAGTTAGTTATTATTATTATTATAGAAAAATGTCAAAACGCACTCGAGTTCCAACGTTATTGAACCGCAGTTAGCAGGAAATGATCGTCAAAATTATTCAGACTTCAAACAGAGATGTAGCTGCACATGGCGTTATGACAAACCCACAGGACGTTACACAGATCAGTCTGTTCCGGAGGTTACGAGAAGAAAGAGGATCCAAGGTTCGATGATTCACTATAAGCTCATGTGGTATGACTCGCGGCCTGCACTAAATTTTGGAATTAAAAAGAAAACCACCGTTTCCTTTCTTCCTCTCTTTTATGGAACAGAAATCGAATACACATGAAAATATGATCTGATTAAAGCATCACAACGAAAGAAGAAAAAGACTGAATAATTTAAATACATCAGTCATGTTTTCTCAGTAATACATAAATACCTGTCATGCTGATATCCGCTGCATCCTTTTATTAGGAAAGGTTCACTAATGTCTGATGGTTCATACCGCACTGTGCAAAAGTCACCTTTTTTTATATAAAAACTTTCTTAGACATTTATTTTCTGCATGATCGAGTCGGTAGTTCTTTTTCTTAAAAAATGTTTTTTTTTTTTAAAGAAATTGTATAGTACATATTTTTTTCTCTTTCTTGGATGTCAGTAAAAGTAAAATATTCCATAAAGCCCGACTCTCCAGACCAAAAAAAAAAAAAATGACAGATGTGAGTTGGAGATCTTGGAAATCTCTTCAAGCTGCTCAGTAAAACTCACCAGATAAATTCTTTATAAAACTGGACGTTTGTACTTTTTTTTTAAAGCACAGACATTTGTCACATGAAATCTTTTTAAATGATTTACTGTTTAATACTCTTTATAGTATAGACTTTTATGTTCAAATTGTTTATTTATGAAGGAAATCTTCACATCGCCCGAGACTCCTCATAGTCACAACTGTTTTATTATTTCCACTGACTCTCCACTGGTTTAGCTTTCGAAATAAATATTTTCTGTGTTTTTGAGTTCGCATCAAGACCCCGGGGTCTAGTAAAGGTTTAATGTTTCCAAAGGATCTATTTAATATAAGTTTACAGCTTATTTATGTATTTCTGTAGTGTTAGGATTGTTGCCTTCTCGTTCACTCTGACCTCATTAACCCCGCCGAGAGTGTGCTGAGGTAACTAAGGTATGGAAAGCCGTTTTAACATTTAATGTCTACAATTCATGATCTGGAATGAACGTTACAGATAGTAGTTGACTTTGACAGCTAGATTTATCCGTAATCTGTGAGGTACGGATATCTTTAATGATGTCACAGAAAACGACGGTCAGCTTGTAACGTATCCTAACTGACAACTGTAGATATCTGTAATTGGGTTTAGACTTGTTGAAGTAGATATTTATGCTGCTCTGACACAACGTTCTATACCAAATTTATTCTATTGGTTGAATAGCAAAGCAACTCCTCTATGGCCAGGTCAAGCCCTTCCTCCTACTTGCTGTAACTTACAAAATACTTAAAAAACATTTCACCTCTCATTTCAAGATATCTGCAAATAAATCTTGACTGGGCAGAATGAAAATATTTAATCTGAGATCTCTCTAATCAAAATAAATTAGAAGATAGCTATAGCTTAACACATCTGCTACTAAATTATGAACATTCACAATTCCAGTTTCAAATTATCTACAATTTAATTCTCACTAGTCACAATTCAAGTTCAAGATATCCATGTTTTGACTAGTTAAAAAATAATTTAAGATATCTTTTTTTTTTTTTTTAAAGACATTACAGATATATTTTAAATGAGGGGAGCTGAAGATATTGTGAATTGAATTGAAATTATGACTAATCATGATTAAATCGTAGATATCTCAAACGGAATAATGGATAGTTGCAGATATCTAAAACTGAATTAAATATATAATGTAATGAGAGGACATCATTCATACTAGGAACAACTGACATTGTGGAACTCTGAAATGAATTTTGTGTTGTGGATAGGAGGAACGTCATTATGGATATCTGATATGTTTATTTTGACTAGGAAGAAGCTATTAAACGTTAAAATGGCTTGCCGTAGTAAGGCGGTGATCCACAACTAGTGTGTCTGAGTGAGGAGAAACACATATCAGATGCCCTACCTAATTCGCCTTTAAAAAAGTGTTTCGTTAAGTCAAGGCACTCATTTTAGTTCACTTGTCTTTCTCAAACTCATACATTTCACAAATCAATCCTGGACCAGATGTGGAGATAAACTTTTCCAGCTCAAAGGCTTTGCTTCATTGAATATCAGCTTTTAAAAAGCTTGTGTAAAGAAGACGCTTGTTTGTGTTTAAAATGCACACGCAACCCCAAGCTTGTGTAGTGATTAGACAGGCGGTGTTCACACTTGGAAATGTTTATGCCTCTGCTTCCGAGTCACTGAGTCAAACTCAAACAGTTTAATTTAAATAACATCCTTCCTGTTTGTCATACAGAGAATTAAAGTTCTCCTTTATGATCAGGAACCCGATGACCTTCAGTTCCTCCAGGAATCATCAGGTTTATCATTTGGAAGTTCTGGTTAGTGTTACAGCTCGTGACCGAGTGGTTAAATGGAGGTAGGGATTTGTATACCTGTTACACATTAGCGTTACCTTTTGGCATTAGTCCAGACATGGTCGGTCAGGGTATATTTTAAGAGTGTTTCAGGCATACAAATCACGGTGTGATATAAGTTGCCAGTGAGTTCTATTATGTGTTAAAGTGAACACGGAAACCATAGCACTCAAGCCAGTTCTAGCTAGCATCCGCTCGCTACATTACATCCCTTATGGTAGGTGATGCAGATGAAATAAAGACGGGTGTCACTCTGGATATGAAGAGGTGGTGATGCAGGACCCCAAAGTAAAGGTGCAGGGCGGTACTAAGAGGAAACACGTAGGGACGATTGTGTGTATGCCTTTAATTGGTGGATAAAAACAGACGAAGAGTTCGAGATTCAGAACAAGATAAGATCAGGGAAGGAAGCATTAGACGATGTTTTTTAAGGAAGGTTGGACAGGAAAATAGGACACGAGGGAGAATGAGACCTACAGTTGGCAGTAATGCAACACACAGGATTCCAACAGCTGTTAAACAAGAAAGAAGAGGAACAAGAACATTTCACTGGCTCTGTGCATGTACTGTGCTCAATGACGAAGTTAAATTTAATCCAAGAAAAGTAGGTTGTTTGGTTTCATTGTAGCTTTGGAGGCCAAAAAAATATATATAGTTGCAAGCAACGATGAGCGGGCCCAATCCATAGAAATCCATAGGGGGGGACAATCCATAGAAAAACAAGAGGGCCCTTCACACACAATGACATCAGAAAACGGGACAATCATAGCAATGACGATGACATAATAGCTATGACATCATCGTGCTGATGTCATGGTGCTTGTGCCCTTAAAATCAAGAGAACTTCATCCTGTTACCTCTATTCAGTATTTGCTCACCTTCTAGCTTGTGACCTGATTGGTCAGGAAGTAAAAATGCGACTTTGCACAATCGATTTTCAAGCATTAAGACTGGACTGTTTTTTTTTTTAAAGTTTTTTTTAAAGCATCTGCCTTCCATTCACTTCCTACAGAAGTACACACATTAAAACATACCAAGTGTGAAAGTAGCCTAGCTGTTTTTTTTTTTTTTTCCATTGTTGTAATGGGTCTGCCATGTGACTGACGGAAATAAAAACTCATTGTAGTGTAATATGACTTATTTAAATAATGAAATGTTTTGCGATCATCAAGACTTGTACACGTGTACATACCTGCCTTTCTGTCCCGTTTTTACACCAAAGAAAATGAGCTGTAATTAGACAGACATTGGAAATGGAAGGACATGACACCACAGCGGAAACAAAAACAAAAAAAATAAAATCAGTCATTATAAAATACAACATCTTTCCCGAATCCTCTTGATTAAGCTCTTCCTTTTGTTTTTCCCGTTCTCTTTGCCCTCCTCCATTTTCCTGGCTCGGATTCCACGCATGAGGTCGAAAAACACCTGAAAGCAAAGTATTAAACCGGATATTAATATCCAGACAGAATCTGGAGAACAGCACGCAGGTTTTAAGTGAAGTGAAATCCGTGTACCTTGTCCACGTTGGCCCGGGTCTTGGCGGACGTCTCCACGTAGCTGACGCCCCACTGGTCGGCTCGAGCTTTGGCCTCCTCCGCTCCCACCTGCCTCCGGTCCTCCAAGTCGGACTTGTTTCCGACCAGCAGGAAGGGCACGTTCTCATCCTCCTTAACTCTGAGGATCTGCTCTCTACAAAACATATTTGTTATTCAGTATTTTAAAGGCTTGCTTAGCAATATAAAAGCAGGGGAAAAAAGACTACGAACCTTTTTCCATATTAGCTCAAAAAAAAATTGTTTTTTTCTAACCTGAAGTCTGCAGTAGCAGCGAAAGACTCTGATTCAGTGATGGAGAAGACACAGAGAAAACCCTCTCCGCTTCGGAAGTAGTTATCCCGAATGGCAGCGTAGTCTTCCTGTCCTGCTGTGTCCAGAATATCAATCTGCACCTCCTCTCCATCCAGCACCACCTTCTTCCTGTAGCTGTCGGCTTTAGTGGGCTCATAGTCTTCTACAAACTGAGAGAGAACCACACACCATGAGCATGTGAGTAAACAGGCAAAACATTCCTCTAACATTTAAGAATACATAAGAATAAGAGAAACGGTTAGATTTGTTACAACAGCCGAAAGTGTTTGCACCCCTGACCATCAGACCCATAGGTGCTTGGTAAACCTCCACTCTCACACTGAGAAGTCTTTTCACTAGATATAGGATTTGTGTTTTACAAGAGCATTACTGAGGTCAGCCTTTGATGTTATCAAATCGAGGTTGAACAGCTTTAGGATGAACCTTGATTTGATAAAGTCAAAGCTGGTCTTCATGAAGCTCACTTTAAGCACAGCACCATAGACATTCTGTACAACTGTGTGCTTTGAGCACGAGTGACAGACGAGTGTGATGGTCAGGTGTCCACATACTATTTGCAATATAGAATATCTTGTCCAAAAAAAAGAAAGAAAAAGAAATCAAGCTTAAGACTTAAAGCTAGGGACAACCCCCTCAGGACAGTGTTATTACTTTGGTGTGGCCTTACAACTTTCCATATATAGAGTCGTAAATGCGATTCAACTTTGGCGCGTTGAACCCTAAATATAATAACTCAATAGTAATGATGATAGTGGGTTTTGATTTCAACCACTGTAACACCACGCCTCCTTAAACTCCAGTTTAAACTAATGCAGAAATCTGATGCCTCCACCATACCTTGGATTCTCTACATGCACGTCGTCACACTCCACTGGCTCCCTATTGAATACTGTATTGATTTTTATAAATTTATACACCTACCCTTCCTTTACTCTTTGCTCTTCCCCATCGAGGCTCTTATCTCCCCCCTCTCTAGCTATAGTCAAATCACATCTTAACACCTACAGTACTGTATAAAAAAGTCTTGACCCCCTTCATTTCTTCATATTTTGCTTCCAAGCACCACACTTTGTTGTATTTTCAATGCAGTCTTCCAGAAGGACTTTTCTTGCTCTCATAATTTTCAGTCCCAGTACCTGATCAGTTTCAGTTTCTTTTTTTGTTTAAGCCACACAGTGAAAAACATCTAACTTAAGGCATGAACCAATGAGAAACGGGTGCAGATCATGACAGATGTCCAGGCCTGTGATTAAGTATACTGCTGATGCTGAATGCTAGGGTTAGAATGGACGAGAGGGGGAATGAGGTCGCTGCTGAGGTTGTTACATACACATTGGATCTTTAGGTACAATGTTCCCATTTCTTTCATTTAATCTACATCACTTAATTTAATAAGAAGAAATGAGGGAGCTCAGGACATTTTCACAGGACTGTATCTATTTATTAATAAGTGCTTATTAAACATGATTACAGGCTGCCCTTAAATCAAATCTTATACATCATTTTACAGGTGATACATCTGTGATGACATTTTATTTCATATTTATTTATTGATTGCGGCTGTTATTGTTATTTGTATCTTACATATAACAGTAATATTGTACAATTAAATAATAAATGACAAGTGTCTTTGAGACTGAGCTCCTACCTCGTCGTACATGAACTGGAGTGTGAGAGCGGATTTGCCGACTCCACCGCTGCCCACCATGATCACTTTGTGGAGGGCCAGAGAGTTCGGCACTTTCGGTTTAGTAGCTGCCATTTTTCTTCCAATAAACAAAGGCTCCACAGGAGGTAAACCAAACAGGAAACTTTAACAGTGTTTACTCAGCTTAGGTAAGGAAACCTGGGGGGAAAAAAAAGAAAGAAAAACACAGACAAGTTAATGTAATGCAGCGTGTGTGTATTGCACTGAAGCAGTCACCGTGATGTGATTACAATGCATTATGGGAACACGATGACGTGCCGCTCTAGAAGTGTCAGGCACTAAACAATAGCGCTACTTCTTCTTTTCCACTCGCCGACTCTGACATCACGCTGTAAAAAAAAACAAAAAACGAGACACTTGGCAGATTCGGAAGGAAAACACTGCTTTCCTGGTCAGCGGTTGCTGTTAACGAATGAAGTCTCCAGGCACTTATAGTGTATTTTTTATTATATATATTTTCAAATAAAGTCTTTACATAAACACTGGATATATGTACATAAACACCCAATATGTGTTTGAACAAAAAGAAATCTGTAATGTCACTAATTTTATGAAAGGTCTTGCACGCTACTAAATAGGGCAGGGCAATATGGCCAAAAATATTTATCACGATATATATTTGAAAATTTGCGATAACGATATAACTGACGA
>JAQMYK010000018.1:3230204-3259645 GCA_030014345.1 Clarias buthupogon | reverse complement strand
TATCATGGTGAAGAAAAAACTGCGATTTTCTGGTAACAAAATTGTGGCTAGTAAAAAGGCTGAATGGCTAGTGACTCTGGAAATCCACTAGCCACATTGGCCAGTGAGCAAAAAAGTTAATGTCAAACCCCGATGAGATATATATATATATAAAATACAATACAATATGGCGCATAAGAGCGGTGCATATTCAATTTAAGGCAAATGCGCGTGCCTCGACGTGCGCGCGCATCAGCTTAGACAGAAGCGAGTGCGCGCTCCCGGATCAAGAAGTGTCTCCCATCTGGAGTTCTTCTTTCTTTCTTGTATATAAATATATCATTTTCTTCGCACGGTTATGATCGCGTTTGTTCGGTAAGGAGTTACGAATTTTGTTCCGACATGGAGACCAAGCCGAGACTTGGAGAATAAAGGAAGGAGGAAAAAAAGAACGTTGAAGAATAAAAGCGCGGAGGAAAGAAAAGGCTTTTGGAGTTTGGAGCACCGTTATGTCCCGTTAGGAGATTTAGTGTTATTATTATTATTATTATTATTATTATTATTAGAAGGAGTAAGTTTGTTGGGAGTTTCTTTCTTTCTTTTCGGACCTTTTTTTTTTGTCCATCTTTTGATGTACATGGGTCATCGGTGAGCTCGCGCGCTCCGCGGGATGGGAGCGAGCCAGGGCAAGCAGAGCGGGAGTGAAGGTGAGTGAGTGACCGCGAGCGGCGGCAGCAGCGGGGGCAGCGCGAGCGCCGTGGCGCCTCTTATTATTCCTTCTTATTCTCTCTCTCTCGCGCGCGCGCGTGTGCGCGTTCTGCATTAGTTTTTTTTTTTTTTTTTTAACGCGACGTGTCCTCTTCGCATCATCACTCATCAGACAATAAACTTTAACTTGCGTCCTCCGTGCAAATCTCATTCTGAAGTGTGCACGCTCGAAAGCTGTAGACATTTGGACACTTCATTGTCACTCATGTAATACCCATCCATCCAGAGTACAGTACTTCTTTGGCTCATTTTGTCTTCGTTTATCTTTTACCTGAAAGTTGCTATGAGTGCATACAGTAACAGTCAAAATGTTCTAATTCAACGTGTCAGCACTGTGGCCTTCCACCTCCAGGGTCCGGGTTTGATTTTACCTCGGGGTCCAGGTGCATTTGCATGGATGTTCTCCCCGTGCTTGATGGGTTTCCTCCAGGTACTCCGGTTTCCTTCCACAGTCCAAAGACATGCAGATTAGGCTAATTGGACATGCAGATTAGGCTAATTGGCATCCTGTAGTGTGTGATGACCGGAGGTCCTACCACAAATCATAAGAATAAGGAATAAATACAACAGTAATCACCATTGGTCTTTACAGTCCCTAGTTGAACTACAGAGATTCCTAAATAGATGGATGGATTGATGTTCCCAAATTTCCTGTAGTGTGTGAATGTGTGTGTGTGTGTGCCCTGCGATGGATTGGTGCCCCATCCATCTAGGGTGTAGCCCACTTCTTGCCCTAAGTCTCCTAGGATAGGCTCCAGGTCCCCCTGTGACCCTGTATACTGAATAAAATTATATAGACGATGATATATTTTCCTCAACACTATGAAATAACACATATTTAATTGAGTAAAAACAACAACAGCAACAACAACAACAAGAAGTAAGTTGTTATTTTAAGACATGAAGGTCAGCTGTTGTGGAACAGTTCTTCCAAGAACAATATTGTCAAAACCCATCAAGCACCATGATGAAACTGTCTCTCATGAAGACCTTCCCAGGAAAGCAAGACCAAAACTTACCTCTGCTGCAGAGGAGAAGTTCATTTGGAGTTACCAGCCTCAGACATCACCAAACAGACATTAACAAACAGCAGATTATGAAGGCCTTTCAGAGCATAGGTATCAGATACATCTTAATATCAAGTGTCTCATGCTCTACTTGCATTTGTGTAGGATTCCTCAAAGTTATATGGTTTCCTCACCAAATCATGCAGATCTGTATTTTCCTCCCATATGTGTGATACCCAGTGATGGACTGGAATCCCATCCAGGATGTATCAGCCTGCCTCAGGATAGATTCCAGATCCACACTAATCCTGACCAGGATATCAGGCTTGGATAATGTTATACCTAGTACATAGTTAAAAAATAACCCTGATATATGAGATGGCTACAAAACGGGTGATAACCCCTGCTGTAAGGAATCCTTGAAGAACTTGAGATCCTCCAGTGTGCTAGGAGATCAGAACACGCCTGATTAAACGTATTAAGTGTTAGTCCGATGACTGAATCTGTTTACTTGCAAAGTTACCAAGGAAAAAATGGTAACTTTGTGTTCTGTACTGTTCTCTAGATGCTCACAAATCTAAGAACCATCCTCAGAGAGCTCTGAACTCAGACTGCCTCCATTACAAAGCTGTCATATTTCATATCTTAGCATTTACTTGCTGACATATGCACGTTTCCACATTGCTTGCCAAATTAAAGGGCAGATCCCACAGTGCTGGGTAAGCAGGCCGAGTGAATCATTTGTTTACATGCTTGAATCAAAGCTCTGGCGCTGTTCAGCCACAGGAACCTCCGTCTCCGTTGGTATCAAAAAAGTCTAAAGAGTCGAATCATTGGTGTTCAATTCCGTCTATTCACACAGACAGCACATTACATTGTGTTATTTATTTTACTGTAGGGCAACACCTTACAATTTAATACACATGAAATGAAACAGGGTGGCATGGAGGCGTAGTGGTTGGTACTGTGGCCTTTCACCTTCAGGGATGGCGGGTCAAATCTCACCTCCAGTTTGTGCATGTTTTCTGCATGCTTGGTGGGTTTTCTCCAGGTACTCCAAAGACATGTTTCCAAATGCCCATAGTGTATGATTGGGCATGTGAGAATATTGTTTGGAGCAGGAGCATAAAACATATCGCTTCAGTTTAGGGCACCCCCAAATAAGCCGGAGCATAAGAAGAACCTAAGAACCTTAACAAGTACTGTGGGCCTGCTGATTTACCTGTGTAGGAACCTGAAATACAATAAATCCAGGCTCCATCGCTAAAACAAGCAAAAATCTGACCTGTCCTCTTTGTGTTTAGTTCATTAAGCACCGCCAGTGCCCTGACTCCTAAAACACTAACGTCCTGATGACTGGCATTTTGGCCGAGACGGTGTTTGGAACGTTTCATAACGATCAGCCCTCGTGCCAGAGACCTCTCATCCGCTGAATGAGATGTTGGCCGTGTCAGAGACTTTTGCGGTGTGCCCAAGCACGCCATAATTCTTGGGAAGGTTCAAGGGTTGGCTCGCGTTTAAAAACTGGCACTCCAATAAATTTCCACAGAGATGGTAGCACGGCTCAGGAATTTTCAAAGTTCACATCTATCTTTCCACAATTTGAGGCGCTCGAGCAGATGTGCAGGTTTAAGATTTAAACACGTTTGGATGGGAGGGATTGTGGTTCCATTTTATTCTTCATCTGGCAGATTTTATCCCAGGCAGTTTAGGTTTGAGGATGCTGTCCAAGGGTTTGGTTTAAATGAGAATATTAAAGAAGTCATCCCTGTAACCCTTTACTATGTTTATATTGATACAATATTTATTGATTTATATTGTAAAGGCATAACTGTTATCGCTATTATGGCTACAAAGGTGTTTAACAGGAGAAAGAAAACTTCTGACATGAATGATACGGGTCAGGTTTAATGGCTCGTAGCTCCTAAAAACAAAGGCTTCTCTTTTCGGGTAGTTATTAACCAGGAAATGTTCTCTTAACAATAAGAAATAATCAACAAAATAGCTGTAGACGATTGCGCAAATGGTGGACTTAATGTCCCAGAACTTGGCGAGAACTTACATGGCGTGGCAAAGCAGACCGACAACAACTGTGATTGGTCTACCTGGTGGCATTTTATATTTCTTTTTTTGAAAACTTGAACATCATTTCTCATTTCTTCTTTCATTCTGCTTAAAGTGCCGAAACAGGTAGAACAGCACTGTCAATGATGAAGGAATCTGTTAACCAAAGTGTGACTTTCAACTTAACACGTTACCATCATTACAAATTAAATCTTCAAAGCTGTTAATGATCAAATGCTAAGTTGTTCAGTGTGGGTTTTTTTCCCCTTTCCAGATCATTTAATCCATCACACTTTCCTCCAAAGACAGAATGAGGTCACTGGCTCAATCACAGTGCTGCTATTTGAACCCGCAGCCATCCGGTTGTTCGTTCGCAACTTTAGCCGCATAGCACGGATTCTTCCCCAGCTGATCAGTCCTCTCTGTTGCAGCTTCCTTTTAGAAATAACAGCTGCATCCAAAGCGCTTTGGCATTCCGTAATCCGCTAAGAGGAAAGCGAGCCTTCCAGCTGATTTCCCTGCTGACAGGTGGAGACTGAAGCCGCTCACCTCTCGGACTGTGAAGATGCCCCGCTTCTCTTTACGTCTGCCAAATGTGCCACGATGAACAAAGGACAGAGTTTTGTCTGCCATGAACAGAACATTCTGGAGACCAAATCGTGCTTTGAATGGGTTTTTGTTTCTCAGCCTACAAACCCCATAAGTACTAACAGCTTAGCTCTCGTATTGAAACACATCTCGAGACTAATGGAAAAACTCTTTTAATACACATCAACAAAAAAAATTCACCCTCTTTGTGCATCTTGGGTTCATTGCGGCCTAATTCTTATTCGTTCTTATATGTTATTGTTTCTATAGTAACAATCTAATAAGAAGCAGATTTGAACCAAAGATATGTAGTTCTTGAACAAATAAAGTGAGATGTTTTCTGTAATTAGATGTTTCTAGAAAGTCTCCAGAGTAAAAGGTAGAAAAAGTGTTTAGAATCACTTCCTGGTTTGTTTGTGGTCAAGAGAAAACGAGAGAGGGAATGGCTGGTTATAGCTGCTATAACAAAAGTGAGGAGAAAGTCACTTGTTTTGTGGACCTTTTGTAACGTTTAATGTAATGCATGTCTTTGGACTGTGGGAAGAAACTGGAGTACCCGGAGGAAACCCACCAAGCACGGGGAGAACATGTAAACTCCATGCACACAGAGACGGGAATCGAGCCTGACCGGGAATCGGACCCGGACCCTGGAGTTGGATACAAAGTTATTTTACATATTAGGAATTGCAATAACTGGCACATATTGCTGGGGTAAGTGGAATAAAACATGTATATTATAGTGACGGGAATCACAATCGATCACCCGATACAATATTATCGTGGGTGCTGATTTGATTCGTATTGCGATTTTGTAAGTATCACGATTTTAGAAACAATTTGCTATATATATTTACGATTTTAAGAATTACAAACAAACACATTACCTATGGTGTCATTAGTGTTAAGTAACCATCTCCTTATAGAAAACTACTCCCTCTCAACATTCCAGCGAATAAACTGTTAATATAGCAATTATCGTTATTAATGATAATAAACCTGTAAGTGGTGTTACAGCTGAAAATCCTATCAGAACTGCAGCTATAGAAATGAATCAACACTTACTGACCAATCAGAATCGAGAATTTGACAGCACTGTGGTAGCGCACCTAACATAACAAATACAGTCTAAATTATAGGATATTTGCTGAAATATTAAGCCACAATAAAGATTGTTCCATTTTTATAATAATCTGATTTCCTAACCTTCAGCATCATGACCTAAATCTGAACTTGTAGATCATCCATGGGAATGAACTCGGACCTGTCCAGAATCCGTCATCACAATGTGTTCAGTCAATTAATCTCACTTACAGCGAAGCCCGCATTCTTCCCAGACAATAGACAATAAACAATAGGCTGATGCAACCAGACGTTATATTAAAGGGGCCATGTCGAAACGCTAAACACGACCTCCTCAAATTGATATCAGTGCGAAACTATTTACTGAAAAACGAGCCGGTTTGCGCAGCACAGCACATCTGAGCGACCTTGTATGGTAAAACAAAACACTCTAGTTGTGTTTGCACTTGTAGGAAATGTTGTAAACACTTCCCGATCTGCGCATTTCTTGAGAAAGACGCAGTAAATCATAAACGCCGCGCAAGCATCGGGGAAACCTTAGCGGCCTCGTTTCACAGCCGTGAAACTTTAAGCACCACGTCAGGAGAAGGATGATTAATCAGTTCCAGCTCACGTGGTGGTTCTGGAGGCCAACTTGAGTCAGACTTTCTGAAAAAAGAAAAAAAAAGTTTTGAAAATGTATGCAGGACAATTATTACTGGATTATTATAAATGATATTGATGGAAGTGATTTAATTCTGGGTAACGGTTTCTCCAAACCTAAACATCTGTCTCTCTCTCTCACACACACACACACACACACACACACACATACACACACACACACACACACACACACACACACACACGTCTTTCTTTCTTTGTCTCATTTATTCTGATGACTTAACACATGCTGTGCCATTTTTCGAGCTTGTCATGCCCTCACGTGTTCCTCTCATTGCAGGGAAGGGTAGTTCCAGCATTTCCTCCGACCTGAGTTCAAGTACGGATCAGACGTCGACCAAAGCTCCAAAGAATGTGGCTACCAGTGAAGGTAGGGCATCTGGTCCTCATTAGCTGTCACTGGTCTGCATTTCCTTTCCTCCCCCTACTCACCCACCCTTCTTTTTTGTCTTATTGACTATTTTTGGAAGAAAAAAAAAAACCAAGGCCTCTCCCCCCCCCTTCTTTGTGATGAGAACAAAGTGAAGGTGGTCAGGGAGTTTTTTTTGTTGTTTTAATGCATGGACTTATGTTCGGTATTGTGATTCAAGGCAATGCCCTAGTCTGTAAAAATGGCTTGATTGTATTGAATCTGGTCAAAATTCTCTGGTCCTGATTGATCGGTATTGCGGTCACGAATCGACGAGGCGTGACTGGGATAAAAGCTGGAGACACATTACGGCCGCTCTTGTCATTAGAGACTTCTATTTTATCCTTCCTGAAACAATAACAGCAGGCTGGCGCATGTGGACGCGACGCTAGGAGGCTGCGGAGAGCCTGCTGGGGGTGGAGAGTGTGTGTGTGTGTGTGTGTGTGTGTGTGTGTGTGTACGAGAGCGGACTGTGCAAGGTTTGTTCTCCAGGGAGGCCCAGCTAGGAGCCAGGCTGCGGTGTGTTTATGTGTGTGCGGTTGCAGGGCCCGTCCTAGTCTCTCCCGCAGTAATGGCAGAGTAGCGCTCCGGCTCGGAGACGCTGACCCGTCCCTGTGCATTCTTGCATCAGTGAGGAGGAAGAGAAAACACTTTATCTTGCGTCCTGTGGCATTGTGTGATCCGGATACCGTGGGGTGTAGCCATGACACAATAACCATGTGTCAAGGAATAACACAGGCGTCCCAGGGCAGAGTGAATGAGCTACAATGGAGCATGAATTATATATCTGTTATGGTTTGACATTGTCACGCTATTCTAAAAACATCGCAGTTTTGTCATATTAATCAACCACAAAAAAACACACACACACACACACACCCAAGTTAGTCATACTATAAGGTGCCGTGTGATTCTCATTTTCGTATAAAAGTTACATAAAAGTCTATAAAAATGTGTCGGTTAAAGTTGTTTCAGCTGAAGTATATTCATCAAAATCGTGCATTCTGGGATTATTACTTCTGCTGTTTCAAACAGCAAATGGGCTAGTGAGAACGATGGCACAGCGCCCCAGCCCTTTGTGGACGTGCATCTTTCTGGCCAATTACAACACAGGAAATGGGACTCGAGAATCGATGCTAAGGATAGGAAATGCAAATCAGTTTTTTTTCTTAAAATTAGGAAATGATTGAAGTGATGAAGTCCTTTCTCATATTTTGTTTCGGACATGCGCACACACTGAATGACAAAAATGATTGAAAATGGATGAGGGATGATAAGGATGGGTTCCCTGTTGAGTCTGGTTCCTCTCAAGGTTTCTTCCTATCGCCATCTCAGGGAGTTTTTCCTTCCTGCTGTTGCTGTCGTCCTCGGCTTGCTCATCAGGGACTATCTTATCATTTTGATTCATACACATTCACATTTCATACAAACTTAAATTATTCTTTTGATTGTGTAGAGCTGCTTTGCGACTATGTCAATTGTTAAAGCGCTAAACAAATCAAATTTAATTGAATTTAAATTATTTTCGCATAATAGGTCGCAAAACTAAATGATATAGAAAAGGTAGCTAGTTGTGTAATTTAGTTAGAATTTAGATATTTTGTACAAACAGCTCTTGGCATATACTTTATAATGTACAAAAATGAAAGACGTTATATTATATTATGTACAAAGTAAAACATAATCACCTAGGTTGTAGCCGTAGCTCAGGATTGTTCAGTATAGAGTGACGTATCATCTTTTTCAGCACAACATAGGCAATATGATGAACTGAATTTTAGTTCATTTTAACCAACTTCCCAAAACATGACTGAGCATAAAATTAGAAACTGAATCACATATATAAAGAAATAGCGCAGATACACATGATCACATGCTCGCCTTATCATCCGGAGATCGCGAGTTCGATTCCCGGGTGATGCTGTAACCTCTCGCAGCCGGAGGTCTAGAGAGAGCTGATTGGCTGAGCTCTCTCAGGGGGGATGGATGAGAGGTACTCCTACATTAATCACGGCTTTATGGCCAAACCATTATGTCTGTGAGCTCACACAAGCGGAAGGAGCGGATAGCGCTGCCCCCAATGGTGCATGAGCGAGCAGTTCGAATAGATGCGGTCGGCTGGCTGCATCTTATATATAACATAATATATATCGTCATTGACCTATGCTTGGTTGCCGGCACAGATTGGTGCCACTTGAGTTCTAAGAGTTTTAGGAACTTCCTGTATGGAGGTTACATGACCTCTATATTTTGCTGTTTTGCACTGCGAACTCCAAACCTTTCAACCTTTTTTCATTGACATAATGGAATCTTTACTGCGTGTCAATTTAAGTGGGAGAAGGAACAGAGTGAAATATTTCTCATACCATTAAAAAAAATCTTTTTAGTAAAAGCTATAAACGTTTATCCCGTTGTCATTCTAAACTGATAAAGCGTTCTTGCGACCCCACTGAAACAGAATTACACTGACATCATGACAATCTGCCAAACTGACACAATATCAACCCTATTTGGTGATTCACTACGTATATGTTAAGTTATCTTCTGCGCTAAGCTTTCAAGGTTCCGGCTTTCCTGTTTGGCTCAAGTCGCAGCGCAGCGCAGCGCAGCACGCACACACACACACACACACACACACACACAAACCACATTATCGGTCACACACGACGTTTACGTGTTCCAAGTTCATGGACCTGGTGGGATTTGCAACCTGCCAGAGGACCAAATACTTAAACTCTGCTGTCCCATGAAACACATGAATACGGAATCTGTTTCTCTTCATGCGATTTTTCTGAAGTGTAGCTTGACAGCTTTCTGCGCACGGCCTTTTTTTTTTTTTTTTTAAATAAAAAAAGAGGAATAAATGTGTATGACGGAGGAACGAACGGCTGGAGAAATCCTGCTCAAGAAACTGGGTCAGGATGCTCAATATTTAAAAAAAAAAAAAAGAAAATTAGGTTGTAGTGAGGCAGCATGGTGGTGTAGTGGTTAGCATTGTTGCCTTGCACCTGCAGGTTCCGGGTTCGATTCCCACCTCGGGCCTGTGTGCATGGAGTTTGCATGTTCTCCCCGTGGTTGGTGGGTTTCTTCCGGGTACTCCGGTTTCCTCCCACACTCCATAGACATGCAGTGTAGGCTAATTGGCGGTCCCAAATTGCTAGTAGTCTGTGTATGTGTCCTGAGATGGATTGGCACCCTGTCCAGGGTGTACCCTGCCTCGTGCCCTTAGTCTCCTAGGATAGGCTCCACGCCTTTGCGACCATGTGTTCAGGACCATGTGTTAAGCGGTACAGACGATGAGTGAGTAGGTTGTAGTGTTATATCTTTTGTTTTATCGCGCACTTCTTTCTAGTCAGTGGTTTGAAATGTAGCAATAAAGAATGTGTGCGCAATATCAGATATTGAGCATCACACAAATTGTTTTCTTTCACGTTTGAGTGACATTTCTGCTAAATTATCATGCCCTACTTTCTTGTGGGTCATCATCAAAAAAGTTTAGTTACTGCTATCACTTATGTTATAGCGGCTTTAAGTTAACTGGTTTTCTTTCGATTTTGGCGTCCTTCCTGATCACACATGGTTTTGTGCTTTTTTTTTTTTTTTTTTTACTGGAAATTTGTTTAACCCTGCCAACCCTTATTTACAGAAATCCCTCCCCTGAATTCACACCCACTCGCCAGCCATGTTTGGGCACTGCTGCATACTCGTGACAGTAAGTTTCTGCTCCACTCCGCTCCTGACTCCCGTTAAGTCCAATCCCTGGTTCTCTGCAGAGCGAATCGTTGCTTTTTAAGCACTGACACTGCTACCCAAACAGCTCTGGTGCCAACGACTGTAAAATGAGAAACACTTGTTCGTTCGCCTGAAAGCCACCTCTTCCATCTCAGACAGATGAAACCGGATAGCCTGACGAGTTGTAAATAAAAGGATGCGACTTAATGCGGCGAGGATAAACAATAAACGTGGAAAATGTGGAGCTTGCGTGTGCGCAGACAGACTGAGGAAACCTTCTGTTTATTAATACTGAGGTTCGTCTGCTCATGGTCCTGCTCCTGCTGGAAAAATCTGAGAGCTTGTTCGCTTTCAAGATGACTCATCTGGCCTCACTCAGTACCGAAAAGCATGCCGAGCAAAACTCAGCTACTGTGGGACAACATTCGGTTATATGATACGTCAAGGAAGGAAAATAACCTGTGACATGCTGTCGTAGGGAAATAATTATCCACTTGATGAAGTACAGTAACAGTTACCACACCTCTTATTAATCCACAGCATTCTCCCATGCAGTCCCGTGTTTTTTAAATTGTAAAGCTAATTCATACAAATCATAGTTCTTATACATCTATATACAAGTCAAAGCAGGACTTTTGATGGTGCAGAATAACAGAACACAGTTTTGAGAGTAAAAACTCTCTATATGTCTCTATATAATCACCTGTTACACTAATGCACTTATCCCAGTGTTTCACTAGTGCTTGGATACCATCAAGGTAGAAACTTGTCTCAGTATGATCCGATTGCTTGCTTCACATCTGAAACACCGGCCTCCCAAGAACACCTTTAATGGCTTTTCCATACAATGGACTGTATGGGAGATGTGGCAATAGTCCCGGTTTGACTCGAACATCCCTTATATATTGATTGTAATAAATGATAACACATTAAAAAAGTTGTCCAAGCTCTTGTGCAGGTTGTTACTACAGAAGGAATGATGTATTAGAACGTTAACATAATATTAAACGCTGATTCGTCAGAGCTGTGGTTATATCAACACTTTCTGACCAATAAGATTTAAGAAGTCAGCATATATACCGCTGTGGTAATGGTGTAATATGGTTAAACCTACCAGAAGAAGACAGTTAACTTTGTGTTACAATTGTACCACAGTTCCTGTATTTGTTTTTCAATAATGTATTATCAAACTTAAGCAACAATTGCGGAATGAAAACCTGAACCCAAGGTCATGCCTAGCAGGCCGATAGCCTATCTGAGAGCGTGGGACAGTTTAGCTTTCAGCTTTTGAAGATAGCATTGTTCCAAGGTTGAGGTCTTTCCCACCATTTCCTTAGCGATAATCTCCCAAGGATGTTGTGAAAAATATTTCTGATGCATTGGGCGAATTTATACCTATGAGTCTCTGTGAACAGCATTGAGGCTTTCCAAGATGTCTTTAGTCTTCTGAGTGAGTGAGTGAATGAATGAATAATAATGATTAAAAAAAAATTATGCACCAGATCTAAAAGAAGTCTATAACCTAGAATCATCTTTCATGACATTGGCATGCTGGGGTATATGCAATCTGTTTTCCATTAATGCAATGTCAGTACATGGAGTAACACATCTTACCACTATAAAAATCTACATAAAAGTGGAAGAGTTCCAAAGAAGCCTACATGCGATTAACAGTATCTACATCATTTCTGAATATTTAAAGTCTAGAGCATTCCGTGCACTTGTTTGGAGGCACAGCAGGTTCTATCTGCCTGTTTAGGGTGTGTTCGCACTTATTTTTTACTTTCTCTGTCAGGCTTCTTTCAAGAGCGCACTGAAACTTAATACCCAAGCTGTGTGATTTTTATCAGTTGCACTTAAGCTCAGTGCTGGAAGCAATCACTACCTCCATACGAGCTGCATCTCAAAGCAATATGTTACTGTAACATGGCACTCTTAACCAATGAGCCTGGATCCTCACAAATGTTTTGTTTGTAAATCTTGATGAAATAAGATAGTAAAATGCCAGGACGGTCTGTGTTAGCCATAGCATGTACGCTCATGGTGTGGGGCAGCAAGCTTGTCGCTGGCTAGTATGACTTTCTGAAGGTATGGATTTGTGCTAACGACACCATGCAGTTTCAATACCGCCAACTACAGGACTGGAGTGTGGAGCAGAAAGACAAAAAAATATATGTATATTATCTCTTTGTACAACACATGATTTTTTATTAATCAACAACACAAGTTACACAGCATTCAATAGTTTATTAAATACTTTTAGTAGGTTTCATTCGGATTTGTGCTAACGACATAAAGTGACTGTAAGTATGTGCCTAGAGTTCTTAATGTTTGCATTTAATTTTAAATGAAGTAGGAGTGGCCTAAAGCAGATGTTTAAGAATAAACCTGGAAACCCAGAGGTAAAAATTCTAACTGACAGTTCCTCAATCTCAGCTGCATCCCCTTAGTTATTAATCAGTCTTAAGTAGAGAGCCAGTTTAGTTTTGAATCTAATTTGTATAGACAGTATTTTTGTTTGTCTCTGCTTGCAATATTTCCCAATAATTTGTTGGTACATACTGTATAAATGTACTAGTAGCTTAAATTTTTTTTTATATATATATAAATTGAAAAAGAAATCGTGACCAATAGTTTAACTGATCTTTTGTTGGTCGATTCAATTAATTGAATCGTTGAGTCGGTTTTGACTTAATCAATTGTTGAATGAGTAAGGTAAACTTAAAGACGTCAAATAGTCCTTGATGAATTCCTTGAAAATACACCACAGGGGTTTTTTTTTTTTGTTGAGAAATTGGAAACCGCTCGCATTTTCTGCAAATACTCGCATTTTGCTACAATATAGCTTCTTCTTCTTTTGAATATATGTGCAGTTGGTGCAATACCACCACCTACTGGACTGGAGAATGGAGCAAGCCGATTGGCAGGAAAAAACGATTATCGCCTTGTACGAGGCCTGAGATTTAAACCATCAACAACACAGCATTTCATTGTTTATTAGGTATTTTTCAAAGTTTTTAACACTTCAAAACATGCTTGAGACAAATCAGGCAATGAACATTATTTACATGGACTGATAAAGAAATTTGTCCCAAAATCAAATTGATTTTGATAGTCTACCCAGGGTTCACAGCTGTACTAGTCAGTATGAAAGACGCCACTGTGAAAGCCTTTCTGGCATTAAATACCCCACCTCATATTCATAACTGTGTTGTCATCTTTTAACGCAGTCATACTGTAGTTGCTACATGCATGCACATGTGCCTGCATTTGCAGTGTTTTGCTATTGGATGATGTAATAACGATGTAGTAAGTGACGAGGTAGCAATATGGCTGTTAATTTAGTCTTGACCATTTCCCACACACCGGTTGTGTCGCATAACAGATATTAAAGGGAGATGGGAAATATGCCATTGCTGATTGACAGGTTAATGAAAGATTATGCCACTCCCCCAAGAAAGTATGGCCAAATTGGCTATCTTGGACTCGTGGCTATCTTGGACTGGCTGTGAGTAATACATACTTTTTAACAAATATTACTACAGTACATGTTACACTGAGGATTGTGCATTACAGAAATAATCTATATTGCATTAATATTAAAGTATACACTTGAGATTAGTCAAATTATAAAGAAGAAGCCAGTTTATGCTGGCCCATTTATTACACATATTAAAACGTGTGACAGATGTGTTTTCATAACCTGCAAAGCAGAACTTTGGCTTGGTTTGTTGTAGGTATTTGTGTTGCCATTTCTTAGTTGGAAACCACTGATTTAGAAACGTACTGTACTGTGTATGCATCTCTGATATGGTACACATGGTAAAACTGGAGTGAACTCAGTATTTAGGGCTCTGTGTGAAGCTTCTGGGCCTCTCAGTCAGCTCTCGTTGATTGAGCTCGTGTGTGTGCGTCAGGCGAGTGGAATTCACTCTCCCTATCCTAGCGGCTTTAAAGGGAGCACAAGCTGCCTCCCAACTGGAGAAGCGCTCATTACTGGCCTTTATTAGATTTGAGAAGAGCTCAGCACGGACTGTAGCACAAGCACAAATATCGTCTTGGTTTGTTGCGTGTTTCCAGCCATGTGTTGCGCGTTTCTGTAGAAGTCGACCGTTGTGTTGTGTTTCTCTCCAAGCTTCCTAATGGAAATCTGAGCTCTATGTCTGGAGCTTGCTGGAGAAGGGGGGAGTCAGGGTTGAACTGCAGTTCACTCAAACACACACATTTGCATGCAGCAACAGGCAGCAAGGGGATCTACAATGCATCTACAAAGCACTGTTCATTTCACAAGCATCTATGGATGTTATTCAATTGTCTTTATTTATGAATGTGTTTTTAGCACGATACTGTGCTCGAGGTCTCTGTTTTCTTCCTCGTGTCAAGTTTAACGCTGCGGATTTATGCACGAAGACTTTTGCTCGACTCGTCGGAGGCCGGTTTACTCAAAACATCCCACGTGTTATTGGAAGCTAGATGGAGATTTTAGAAGGGTTTTTCCAAACCCCTTGTTTCATTACAGCAGCTAAATTTATTATTTGTCGTACCGGAGAAAGATAATTTCGTTTACATGAAGCACTAGCCAGCTCCTCCACGGAGAATAATCTCGTTTTTGTGAGCTTTAGAGGTTACGCAATTCATGGTGTAATGCTTTTGGAATAAGGCATGAACTTCCTTTATGCCTTTATACATTCCTTTATGTTTTATTGCTTTGCTAGATTTATTGTGTCAAAGCTTGTTTCACACTGCGACTGCCTTGCAAAGCCTGGCTTTTATTTATTGTTTTTTAGCTCTCATGACCTAGTTCTGTACATAAACATGGACACGGTTATAAATTAGCATACGTTTCTGTAAACCTGAGAGCAAAAGTGTTATGACGTTAAGATGACATTAAGGCACCTCTAAGGGGTGTAGGATTTAAAGGACATGTGTCTTTCAACATTCCTTATTTTGGACAAACGGCATTTGAAGGATTGTTCCCATTGGGAGGATTCTTTAATTCTATCTGTTATCAGACTTTATCAGATAACATGGAATTAGTTATAATCTGTCCAAGTGATTCTCTCTGTAGACTTGTGCAGTAAAACAGGCTTGGATTGAAACCTGTCTTTTAGGCATTCGAACTGAGAAATGACCCTCAGTATAGCAGGAAAGCTTCTGTTTTTGCATTTACCATGAGTATGAAAGCAGGCATGGAGCAAAGTCTTCAGCTTTACAGTGCTAAACCAAACTACTGATTTCACACTTGGTGTTTTTTTCTTTTTCTTTTCTTCTTTACGCTCCCTGGCAAAGTTTAAGAAAAAGCTGCCAATTAAAATTTAGAGCTGTTTCTAGCGTATAAATCACGATGGAGTGTCCAGTAGATACAGCGTCCGTAACCAATCTGGTTGCAAGTTGTGGGTCAAACAAGAAAAACAAAACATTGATGACCCTGAGCTGAGTAGTGTTCTTGAACAAATACTAGAAGATTTACGACATGCTGAAATAAAAATATAATATTTCAATGTTGCAGAGTGTTTAAATTTAACCACTCATATGTGAACCTCATCGAGCTAGGCCAATATTTCTTTCTTTTGCGTTATAAATCTTATCTAGTGTGCACTGTCGCCCTGCGGCTCAAGGGGCGGGGTTCGATTCCCACCTCGAGTTTGTGTGCACGAAGTTTGTTTGTCCTCCATGTGTTTGGTGGGTTTCCCCTCACAGTCCAAACAGCAGACATGCAGGTTAGGCTAATTGGCCTTCCCAAATTGCACTCAGTGTGTAAATGACAATCAGGCATAGCGCTGGCAACCTGACTCCTTAATTAACTGCTACAGAAATGACCAATATCTCTAGATAATTAGCCTAAAATAAATAATAATAAAATACCGTATGAAAACAAATACTATCATAGCAGGAACACCAAAGTTGGATGAAGGTTGTAATATAGTTGAAACAACAGTGCGATGAGGAATGAGTTTGATATAAGGAATTAACGACCCAAATGTAACGTTGCAAATACAATCTTAAAATAATAAAATTTCAACATTTATTCGGAGTGTTCAGCTATTCACACAACGTCCAAACACATCTATGGTCCCTTGGATGCTCCCATGGTCCCGATTCAAGTAGGCTTTTATTATCATTTCAATCAAATCCAGTTCATTACAGTACATGGTGAAATGAACTGACATTTCTCCAGGACCTACTCTAGGAGCTACATACAACATAAATTAACAACATAATTAACAAAACCATCCGTATCAAACGTGTCAAATTAACATCACCACCAATTCCTGCTAGGAAATGATACAAAAACAGATATATGAAATAACAGTACACACACATTATGTAAATTATAAATGCCTGGATCAACGAGTATACTGATTTTACCACTGATTGAGAATAATTTATGGTTTGTGAGTGTGGTCTAAAGCTAGCACTACTATCACATTATGGCGATTGCGGTTCCGACACCGATTTCCCGCCAGTGCTCTAGACGATCTGCATACCCGTTTTAAACCCAAAAACGAAGAACTCCAGTGCCCACCTCTTTTTTCTCATTCCTCTTTCTCTGCATAAAACATTTAGCTCCATTTTCTCCTGCATATGGAAAACCTGAAGTAACATCACGCAGACTTCGGGAATGCCGGCTGCGCTTCAATATTCTGCGGGTTTCTGAAAAGGACGGACTGGTTTTATATTATCCGGGCTCTGGAAAGCCATGTCTGGGCAAATTTTCTTTGGCTCCACGTGTCATTTGTTTTGGAAAAGAATCACGGGTGAAGAAGTATGCAGCGCAATTCGATAGGCTTTGTTAGGTTCCACCCAGAACGCTGGCTCAACACTCATAAAACTCATCTGGGTTGCGTTTGAAAAACAGTGCATCATGATCTCAAGCATGTCTTGTTCAGAACAGGGTCAGAGTCAGATGTCTGAGCTCAGGACCTCAGCTTCATGACAGAGAGAGAGAGAGAGAGAGGGGTTTCAGATTGTAATTACGTTGGTAAGGTTTCCACCAAAACCCTGGGAGATTCAGGCTTTTAGGATGGATTGCCTCTCTTTTCTATCACAGGCCAAGATTCATGACGCATGTCTATGCAGACTGCACCGGATTGACCTGAGTGGGATTTGAAACCCCTTAAATGATCCCCGAGAATGAAACCTAGCTGTACTTGAATTCCTGCTGATGTTTTCTTTTTGGATTTTTTCGTCTCCTGGGTCTTGTTTTCCAAGAGCCACAGTGTTTTATCAATTACAGCCGGGCTGCACGGTTTCATGATAGAAGCATGACAGCTATTCCTCATATGAGGAGATTTCCTTTGCGCCGCTGATCAGTCTATGTTCCACGGGTGTTGAAAACTGTCCAGCTGCAGGAGGAAACCAGGATATTTTCGAAGGGAAACATTCAATGTTCAAGTGTTGGTGTTTCGGCGACTTCAAAACTCTCTTTGCTTTTTAACCCAAACGCTTTGGACGCTCTCCAGTGGCGTGGTTTCAGGTAAAAGCAGTCCTGTCCTAGCATAACATGCTAACAAAGTGTTCATGCTTCCTGCAGGAAACAGGTGGAAGGAAGAGACCAATAAATAGCTACAGCAGGGGTGAGAAGGTCCCGAACACCAGCAAAGCGAATCATCTGTTAACGATAATGCTCACGCTGTTCATAAGACTATAATATTGATGAGACGTAACTCAAGTGAGAAGTGATGACAAATGGACTGCTATAATGTTAAGAGATTAAAGAAAACAATATAAAGACTCTTCCTTGCTTAGTTTTCTTGCTTAACTTGTTACTTATTTGCTACGGGTTATTTGGGTGGTTTTACTATAGTACAAACTTCATGTACACTGTGGGATACGTACTAGGATACTGTAGAAGATATGTTATACATATTTATATTTATATACATGGTTTATATTTATATAGTAAGTAAGTAACATGAATTAAATACCATAGTGTGTATTGTAACTCTTAAAAAACATTTAACAGTCCCGTATTAGATTGCACCATGGCCCATTCAAAGATACAGGTGCATAGTTTTGTATACAGAATAGTACATACCATATGGTACTATCTGTACTATACCCTATCAGTAGTACTTACTACCATACCGAATCCATCCATCCATCTAGGAACCTCTGTAGTTCAACTAGGGACTGTGGAGGCCAATGGTGACCACTGTATTTATTCCCATTTTATGACCGTGGTAGGACCTCCAGTCAACATTCACACACTACAGGCAGTTTGGGAACGCCAGTTAGACTGTGGACTGTTGGAGAAAACAGGAGTACCCGGAGGAAACCCACCAAGCATGGGACCACAAGGCGAGAATCGAACCATGGAGGTGCAACGGACAGTGCCAGCCACTACGCCACCATGCTGCCATTATCATACCTAATATGATTCAATATATACTGTACAAACATACCATATAAGATACCTGCTTAACATTGGTATTATGGTAGTCACCTACTGAAGGGCCATAGTACCTACTCTGGTACTCTATGGTGCCTACTATGATAATGTCTGAAACATCAGTCTAATCGGATGGTATGTACTATGGCTTATCATAGTAAACTCTGGTACTGTACATACCATAGTAACATCTCGTATGGGGTGAATGGGGAGAAAAATCATCATAAATCTTAATGAAAATGCCTCTTTAATGTGCTGTGAGGCACACATAGGATACATAGAGAAAAAAAACAGACAGTCTGTTATGGCTTCGCTGTTTGCTAGTGCGAATTTAGACCTTTTTATTGATCTAGACATAATATAGCTTTTACAAAAAGTGCAGACCGAAGATGCATGGACATACAGTCCATGTAGGAAGCAGCGTTCACTTTACATGCATGGCACAGTGAGTAGGTTATAAAGTACATATTGTTCCGGGAAGATTTAGGAGCCAGACTCAGTGGAATCTTGGAACACAGGAATTTATAGATTTTTTTTGGGGGGGGTTACAGTTTATACTTTTGTCATTTTTACTGAGCTGCTCAGTTTGGTTTCTCTGGCAGTTCAGCCTTTTGTGTAGCCATTCCTGTTCTATTCAGAATCAAGAAACATTTTCCTTCTAAGAGCGGGGGCTAAAAGTCTGTCATCATTAACTAACCTATAGAAAAGTACAATTCAGAACATGCTGACACTATTAAATGAAAACTGTGTGAATCTTGCTCCTAAAAGTAAGGACAGCTCATTGACTCTAATTGTGACTCATTCACTCCAATTGAATAAAATCTTACTAGATGAACACTAAATAATTCAAATGTTGACACACCTACTACTATGATGTGATGCATTGTAAAAAAAAGAAAAAAAAAGTATTAAGAATTCATATTATATAACAACGTAGGAGAAATGAGGCCTAGTTGGGTCTGACTGGGGTGAGAAGGGGTATAGTGGGGACTCTTTCCCAGCATGCATGTCTTCTAAAATGACATGGACACGCTCCATCCAGCCATCTGTTCAGCCTAAACGTGCGCTCTCTGACGTGTGTCAGACCCCGATGCTCAGGGGATTTGGGGTTTGGAAAATGTAGTAGTAGCAACGGTATGTGGTCAGGATTCAGTCCTCGCTGTGGTTAGAGCTATAATTTTTTTTCCTCATTTTATATTTCATATTTGTTATGCAAGATTCTTCATGAGGTGATTTTTAATTGAAAAATCATGGTTCTTATTTGGAATACAAGTCCATTAGGATTGTGTGTTTTATATTGTATTGTGCCATCTTACAAGGTTAGTCCATACTACAATGTTAAAAAAAAAAAAATGAAGTAAAAGTTGCTCAAAACTGTTTTTTATAGATTTTGTTTTAATAGGAACAATTCCTCTGTTGCCAGAACTGGTTTGTCAGCCATCTGTGAAAGCCAACTTTCAAAATCTTGCTTAAAAACTTTTTGATTATGATTTAAAAAATCTGAAAGGTCAGGACTGTACAGAGGATGTGGCACTAACTTCCAACGTAATGTGCAAGTGGTGTGTATTGTCGTTCAAACACAGAATGCCTTTGGTAATTAAACCAGCCTGTTTTTTTTTTCATTAATGGAAAGGTAAATTAAAGAAGTTCCTGGAAGGTCAGCAATTCAGCCGTGAAGCAGTCAGTCTGATCATGTCGCTGATGTACTGAGAAATCTTTCTACCTTGATAAAATCCAAGGACTAGTGAAACACTTGGATAAGTGCATTAGTGTAGCAGGGGATTATATAGAGAAATAAAGGGAGTTTTTACTCTCAGAACTCTCAGAAGTGCTGATTTGATTTGAACGCTCTGTGTATTTATCCTTCACAAGCAATACCTAATACCAAAACATTTATATGATATCAGTTGAGAATTCATCCTGCTGCCGTCATCTCTAGTCGCCTCATCGATAATAGACCACAAGGAACGTCCAGTTTCCCAGGCAGCGCTACACGTCGGTGTCCCTCAGATGAGATGGTTTGCTTTGGCTAGTGATCGGTGCCTTCTTTTCCATCCAAACTTTCCTTTTTCCATCACTCTGGTAGGGGGAGTTAATCTTCATCTCAGCTGGCTGTAAGACATTGTCCAAGAACCCAGCTAGATTTTGGACACGACGCACCGCATGAGTTCTACCTTTGAGCAGTTTACGGGATCTTGTGGATAGATTCCCAAAAATGAGGAATAAGGTCCTAAAAATATGTCAGCATCATACTGTGAATGTAATTTCATTCTAGTAACTGGGTGTACACTGAGTAATGATCTTTGTGGACCTTGTAGTCAAAAAAAAAGCTGTAATGTCACTTCCTCAGACTGATGGAGAACACAATTACGCTGTCCAGACTGCTCAATCAGTTATATCAGTTATGAAGTCACACCAAATTTCACTCACCCCAGCATTTTATAAGGGTGAGACAAAAATGATGGCTGCAGAATTTATTTTAATGAATTTTTAGAAAAGACAAATACGTACATGCTTGAGTCCAGTTGAAAGGTTGGCACATGGTACAGGGTACTCGGGCACAGTTTCCACTAAAATCTGCGCATTCATCATATATCTGATAAAGTAGGAAAGCACACAAGAGGATCGCTGTTAACATTTTTTATGAAATATCAGTAATATTAGGTGTAGAGCAGGCGTAGAGCGTTGACTTTCTTTTCTTTTGTTTGTAATGACTAGGTGAGTATTGCCACCTGCCACCTGCTGTTGTTGGGAACAATCGTTGCTAGGGACAGGATGGTACGAATCAGTCATGCTTAGTTTGAAAGCAGATATATAGATATAATAATTGAGGTAGTTTGGCTTCTTAACTTCTATAACTTAACTTGCTTAAAACCTATTAAAAGATAAGGTGTAAGGATTTATTTCCTCAATCATTTGAAACTGAGTGAAATATTGAGCAAGCACAACCACATGAACATCAATTAGAACACCAAATTACCTGTTAGATCCCATGTTAAAAAAGAGGATATGCCACAGTGAAATGTCTAGTTTGTACCCATATCCAACCAAATCGCAGGCCTTGAGCTTATTAGCTTGTGGTAAACCCTCTTGAGGATATGCCGGTGTATTTTCTCTTTGGTACATCCATGCCACATCCTGCCGAGTGTTTCGGTTTGTTCACCAGTCATTCTTTTGTTCTTGATTGCAATTATTCTTCCGTCATCCGACTACTGTGGTCTTCAATGCGCTACTGTGGTCAATGATCTCACCATTGCATTCCTATGTCTTAAGAATGCACCATCTCGCTGCCATTTGCACTTTTTAGGGTCTCGTGTTGACAGATGACAGCAGCAGCAAACGCAAGCGAATGCCACATCTGGAACCTGACTGGAGATATTCGGTTCGCGTTCTTGCGGATGAAGTAATGAGCAGGGAACACACAGCTGTGGAAAGAAGCAACTGACCGCACAAGTGTCCACTTACAGTACATCAACCTGACGTCTTGGATATTCGGATGGATTCAAACAGGCAAGGTTGATGCAGCTAGATTATGTAAGAGTTCATACGGATGCCGAAGGAAGTTACAGGAAATGGTTCCGCGCAGCTAATCTGAACTCAGACCAGAGGAATAATGAGTAGTCATGGGAATGATAGAAAGAAAAACATACAGTATGTTCTCACAAATCATGCAAGTCTAATGTCAGTGGTTAGAAACCGTAAAAACACGTGCCAACAGCAGTTTTCCTTCATGTTTCATCTTTCTTTGGAACAAAAAAAAATGCTTGGCATCAGTTGTGTGTTTCTGTGTTTGTTAGTAATGCATGGCCTCTGAATAGTGTGATGTATTTTGTTAATTTAACATAGAAACATTGTACTTTTACGTGACGGGAAAAGAGAAATAAAGATAAAATAAAAAAAATATATATTTATATTAAGTAATATTAGGGACTTAAAAAAACACCTACCTACAGTAACTATTGGACATTCCAACTGGCTCAGCTTTCATTTTTTGCTAAGGGGAGGAGAAGAAGACTGCTCCTACAGGTGTGCTAAAATTCATCTTTATGACCTTTTCTGAATTAATTGAGTTGATGGAATCAGGTTTCAGGGTTCAGGATCTACATGATTTTTGTAGTGTTCCCCTCGAACCAGTACTCCCTGAACACTCGGACTCTCCTGTGGCCAACATGAGCAACTTTTGTGTCTGGAGTTGGTTTCCTGTACATTGGAACAGAGAGGAGAGAACAGGAAGTCAGTAGGCAGCTTACTCCATTGTGCCCAAACGGATCCTATGACGTAATTGTTTTCCTCGAGGAGGCCACTGCTGCCCTGTGCTGCATCACACAATGTTTGTTATCTCAGATGTCAAATTGCTGTACTCAGTTGAGACGTAAAATGCAGTAGTCACTTTTTACAAAGTCAAACTGATCACTGAACTGACAGCTAAAAAGTGGGCACTGAAGCAAAAAAAAAAAATTACATTTTACATGCAATTCAATGAAACTAGAGAAGGACTTTTAAGTTCACTGGCATCCATGTGCTCCAGAGAGGGGGAAGGGTTAAGCGTGTAAACTCTTTGTGTTGACACTCAAGCGCCGTCCTGTTTGTAGATTCGATTTTGTTCTAGGGATTGCGTCTTTACAGGAATGATCAGCTTCATGGATGTGATGATTTAGGATAAACTTAACAACACTTCGAATGCACATTGTGTCAATGAATAACATCAAGTACGCGTTCTCTCGTGCTTGCTGGGTTTCCTCAGGGCACTCCGGTTTCCTCCCACAGTCCGAAGAAATGCAGATTAGGCTTTGGCGTGCCCAAATTGCCCTTAGTGTGGGAATGTTGACCAGAGGTTCTACTACGGAGGACTACGGAGGTTCCTAAATGAATGGATGGATCTGCATTTAGCTTAAAGGTCACATATTTGACTATTTGTTCAACACAGGTCTCAGAACTCCCCAAAAATCTTTGTGTGTGTAATGTTCCGGCTAATACTGTATATCCTTTAGAGAAACCAATTTTTCACACCTTGGTCTCCCTCTGTTTCACTCCTCCAAACACATCGTTTCATTGTCCATGTAAATGACCTCCAGCTGAGCCACACCCTTTCAGAGAACTGTAGAACTGAGCAACAAGTGGAGGCAGTGTTTCCCGTCTATAAGGTCACATTAGGGGGATAATCTAATTGGCTTGTTTAAACCCCGGCTAATGCAACAACCTGAGACCCATGGGAATATTGAAAAATTATTGAAAAGTGAATTTTATGTAATAAACCTCCTTAAATAGCTGAGATCCAGGAGTAGGACATTGATGTCCTTGATATTTGACAAATCAGACACTTGTTGCAGAGGTGGAATGAAAATTAAAACCACACAAGCTCTACATTCTTTCTTCTTTTCCTTTCCCCCCCTAATTTTCTTAATATGTTTCAAGTTACTCTGAGTGCACCAAGGCTCAGATCGGGACACGCCGAGCGATCATGCTTCAGACTGTTTCTCCAGATCCTTTCTGCTTTATACATCACCAGCGAGGCTCCTCTAAACCAGCAGAGAGAGTGGGGGAGAAGGGAGAGGGGGCTAAGCAGGCACATGGATAGGGACATGGAAACCCCTTTCTTTTGCCTCCTTTACTGTGGCAAAGCCCTAGTTTATGGACCAGATGTTTGAATATTTCCTTTATGATGTTCATGATTTAATAAAAACGAATCCTGGTCTCGAAGGAATGAGTCATTGAACGGTCGGGGGAGCGCTGACATTTATAGTGACACCACTGTTAAACATATCTTTTTTTTTGGGGCCGTAATTAGCTAGAACACGAAAACTTCAAGGGTTAGGCAGGGGAGGGAATTTTGACCTTTGAGGATTTTTGTAATGATCAAATGCAGATAGAAGCAAACGAGTTCTTGCTTTTCTGCTCCCCTGTACTATTCCATTCTGCTTTGTAGCCCTGAGTGCTTTGACACCTGATACAACACGCTATGATTAACTTTTTTTTCTTTTTTTAAAGTTTTACCAGAAATGACACTCTACCTAAAAATATTCACAAGCTTAACTTTTTTGCAGGACTTTTCCATAACATGAATCAGCCATAATACTTTTAATTAACATGCAAAGTTTTGTTTAAAAAAAAAAACAGGATGTTTTAAGATTACTAGACACAGAAATATGTAAAATATGAAATATGAACTATGGCACTAGTGAAAAAGCCAAACGTGTTTGTGACTTGATAACTGACGAAATCAGTTAACTATTGTTGCTTGTTATAAGTGCTAACACTATTTAAAGAGAGTCTTAAATAATTTTAAAAAATGAGATTAGATTAATGTTTGACTAGAATTGTCCATAAAGCTAAGTTTAGACACAATCTATAAGTTAGCATATACAACACAAGTTTAATTCACTCGCTAGCAAAACATAAGTATTAATTTAGATGTCATTACACAGTGGAACCTTGGATTACGAGCATAATTCATTCCGGAGATGGGCTCGCATTTCAAAACACTCGTAAACCAAATCACATTTTCCCATAAGAAATAATGGAAATTCAATTTATTTGTTCCACAGCTGCAAAAAATACATAAAAATAATTAATACAAAACATAAAGTAAAAATAAAACAAATTTACCTGCACTTTACCTTTAAAAAAAAGTAAAAATAAATCCAGACAGATAATGTTTCCGTTTGTGTGCGCAGGCACTGTGTATGTGTGTGTGTGTGTGTGTGTGTGTGTGTGTGTGTGTGTGTGAAGCTAAAGTAAGGAGCTCCCCCTTTCCCCTTCTCGTGCTACACAGTTACCCTTCCTCCACTCTTTTCACGCACATGCGCACACAACGGAAACACAAAACAAGAAATCTCCCTAATAACATTGGATTGAGCGAGACACTAGTGGAAACACTGCTGTAAAGTAAAAATAAAAAAATTAACCTGCACTTTACCTTTGAAAAGATGTTTCTGTGTAGAGCAGAAAGAAATAGTGTGTGTGTGTGTGTGTGTGTGGCACAGTGTCCAATGACGCAGGCGCACATAGACTCAAAGAGCAGCTGATACAGAGAGAGAAAATGGATCTTTAACCTCTCTAATGAGACTTGCTTTTGCTTTACACACGCGCTGTACACACACGCATACAGACACAAAATAAAAGATGTTTTACGCACACACACGTGGTCACAGTGTTATAGTAAACAGTACATGCGTGCACGGATGTTGATTATGATCAATTGTGATCACGTGACGATCGGCGTCAAAACAACAAGCGCATGCGTGATACATGATACTCGGTACTCGTAAACCAAGACTTGCTCGTTTTTCAAATCAACATTTATAAAAAAATCTTTGCTCGTCTTGCAGAACACCCGCAAACCAGGTTACTCACAATCCGAGGTTTCACTGTACAGTATAATATATTATATTTATTGGGTTGCTAGCAAACCTGGTTACTTGTGTTAAACAAACGGTAAATAGAGTATATATTTTCTTGCTAACTGGTATTAATCAGCTACTAATAGAATTCAGTTAACATTAAATCAGCTTGCTAACAACCTTCCCTATAATTATACTATAAATACTTATTTTTAAGTATATTATATTTAATATATATATTTAAAAATGCTCTAATGATGGAGAAGTGAGGCAGCTGACTAGATTTGCTAATCTTTCCAGTTAATCTTTCTAGATTTGATAAATCTAGCACTAGTAATTAAAGTAAGAAAGACAAACAGACAAAAAAATATGTGTTGAGTCAAGGTTAAAATCCTGTGATAGGTGAAAAAATAAAGTGTCACTAATAAGCGATAATTGGTAAGCTAATTGGTTAGCTAACAGAGCTGATTTAAAAATCCCATGATTAGCTAAATTCTGTTCTACCAGAAATTATATTGTAATAATAATAATAATAATAAAACAAGCTAGTAGTTCGCATGATTTTTTAAAAACATGTACTAGCCATACTAGATTTAAATAAAAAATAAAAGTGGTATAAAGTTAGTTTAAAAGTTGATGGCTAAAAACAAACTGTGTGTTGAAAATGTCAGTGTTTGTGACATGCTAGCTAGCAATAATTTATTAGCTATCTTTGCATGTTAGATGATGAAAATGATGGCAAATTGAAATCAATTTTAATTTAAATCGAAGCTGACTGATTGATTAATTCTATTTAACCAGAAACTATACTGTTAGCTAATGATGATCACATGCTATAAGTTCGGGTGACTTTTCCCACAACATGAACTAGTCACACTAGGTTTGATATACTTTTAGCAGCAAAACTATTCCTTCTGTCCCCCCTCCCCCTCCACCCCCGCCTCCCCCCACATGGAGAACAACAATCTAGCTACTGTACCTCCAAAGATTTACTGCAGTTTTGCCAAAGAATATAAAAAGTTCTTGATTTGTTTTGATGCATTCCCCTGTGTGATGATTGACTCTTACATTTTCGGGTACTTAACACAGTTTGCTGTAAACACATCTGACATAGCGAGTGTTTGTATGGCTGAACGTAGATGTCTGTGAGCGATTTGTCCATGTGGTCCGGCCGACGGCTGGTCGAACGCAGCTGCTCCCAAGCGCATTAGCGCAAGCTCGAAGACTTTCGCATGAGTAGCACTGAAGGTATTTTAATCAAAGCAAGATGGCCTTTTGGAGGCTGCACGGGGCAAAACAGTCCAGGACTGGCGTGTTTGTCGACCCCAAGCAGGTCTGTCGACAGCTCCCTATGCCGCAAAATCTTTCACCTTGGAGTCTATCTTTCTGTGTCAGCTTTACTTCCTACGCACAGTAGCATTTGGATCCCTTAAGATCGCTTGAATGCTCTGCATTGGATTTGAGTTCAGGTAAATACAAAGAGGCTTTGGCCTCTAGCACTAAATGTGACAAGTTCTTCAGGTCTTGGACAGAGATCAGGTTACCGTCTGCTGACAGAGGTCAGAACTGGGGTCAGAACAGCAGAGTGCCATCGTGACATAGCATCCTGCTTATTTAAGTTGAAAAAAAAAGGGTCGATAAACTCCAGAGTGCTCACACACGAGGTTATTAATGCATATACAAGATGATTGTTTTTGAAGAGTCTTGATTAGAGGGATAAAATTGGACATGTGACATCATCGTTAGCCCTTTTTTTTAACCCAATTTCGGATTAATGAACCGGTTAACCATGTTGCTAGTTTCTACTTGACTACTAATTTTTGTACCACGATACAAAAAAAGTTTGCTAAATACAGGTATTAGTTTGGATGTCATTATATAATATATTTTATTTATTATGTTTATTAGATTGCTAGCAAACTTGGTGTTAAACGCGCAGGAAATAGATGTGTATTTTAACTAACATCACTCATCTTGCTAACTGCAAACTGGGTACTAATTTAGACTGTTTTATAATAGGTAATCACTGCTATTGATTGCTTGCTAACTGGTGTTATAATAATAGACTCACAAGTTTCCCCATAAATAGTTTGCTTAAATTTATTTAGCCTGGAAGAAGCTATTGCTGGAGTGGTGAGTACTAGGTTTACTAATCTTGCTAAACTATTGTAAAGCATTGCAAATTAGTGTTTTATAGGCAAAACATAAAGGTGACAAAGTACCAAAAAAAAAAAAAAAACAGCTAGCGGGGACGCCATCAAATTAGCAATTACATAGCTATAGTGTTAGCCAGCTTGCTAGCAAACTTGGGTCAAAATTGATTAGGTGGTTAGTGATCTTGGTAGTAGTTAGTAGTTTTAAGGACACGTAACTAAGTTTATCTAAGTTTAGCTAGCTTGCTTAACTTACGTTTACTTTATAGCTACTGGTTAACACGGTTTTAGCTAAAAATTGCATAAACTTGTATGTGGTTCAAAAAGTGTTTTGTGCTTAGCTGGATGTCGAGAATACATGATCAAATTAGATACTTGTGATGTTTCAGAGAAATATTAAACAACATGGGGGAATGAGTGTGTGTGTTCATATTTGTGTATGTGTGTGTGTGTGTGACCTCTGTTTCACCTACAATCCAAGCATTCAGTATTCAGCTGCAAATATGGAGACTCAGCACTCTGCATATCACTCGTGTCCTTCAGAAGAGAGATTTTCTGCTCAGATTACTTTTAAGAGTCCGACTTAAAGATAAGCACCGGAGTCCGTATTTCAAAGCGCTTATCCCTGAACCTTTCTTGAGATGCAGCGACTCAACATGTGCCGTGCATTAGGTTGTATTTCTTTAGTAATGATGATGTGTTGCAACAGTGTCGTTAGCAGGAGATGGTTTGGTAATTGGATGCTGTATTAGCGTATCTGCTGGTGGAGCGCCATGTGCAACTGGCTCAAAAGCAAAATGGCAAAGTGGCATTCCATACATTCCATTCTGCAATGTGAAGGAGTCGTGTCTAAGACCTCGGTTTCATTGCTTATCTTAATGACAGAGGATCTGGAATGGGTCACTTTGATATCCATCAACTCATGGTAGCCTTGCACTTGATTGTGTATCGTAACATAGAGGCTGACTATATACTGTAGTACACGCTAGCTAGAATTATGTACAGTATATATATTTAACTTTATTTTAAATCAATATCAAAATTCACTTTTAGGAACATTTTTGGATCATGATTCGTCTGAACTAATGACTTAAAAGACAACAATCAGTAATCGTTATTAGTAGTCTAACCCTAACCCTAACCCATCTTCTTCTTTGTCTTTCGGCTGTTCCCTTTCAGGGATCGCCAAAGCGAATCATCTGCCTCCATCTAACCCTATCCTCTGCATCCTCTTCTCTCACACCAACTAACTTCATGTCCTCTCTC